>CAHIKZ030002013.1:2945000-3175000 GCA_903632075.3 Acanthosepion pharaonis | reverse complement strand
ATGTATACAGGGTCTATGGGGAATTTTTGCCTGAGCATACAGGCTCAGTTTTACCGCGCATTGAAACGGCCTTGTGCCACATCCTGCCTTGCAGGGAGGTAAGGTAAATATCCTTGCTTCAGGAATTACTAGCCTGCCACCCGATTTCCACTGTGCCATGTGTCCTTAAGGCAGTGGAAAACTTGGAGAGGGGAATTAACAGGAGATAACTGATAACCGACATCCATTAAACATGGCACGTGGAACTAGAACAGTCTACCCCAGTGAACAAAATAAAGGGTTCAGTTCTTTCAGTAGTGTATTCTCTTTTACAATAAACCTCTCTTTCTTTCATCTACGCACGTGTTGCTGTTCTTTCACTCAAGTACCACCTTTGTCTTTTTGTAACCTCCTTTAAGGCCACAACAATTGAGTACACAATGAGTATCTTTGAAACTTTTTCTTTTTTTGCTTTGCAGATATTTTTAGTACTGATTGTGAAAACCATATCAGCATTTAGATCACAGCTTGGGATTAAAGGTAAGTAAATCATACCGACATTTTTAACCATATATATTTATAAAATAATATTAAACTTATAAATTATAATATTATGATATTCCGCATATGAAAAAAATCATAACCAGAATATCAAACAGCTTTAATTGCAACAATTTTTCAAATTCCATTTTACAGCCAGTGCAAATCTCTCGAAGAAATAATTGTATAGCAAAATGGAGTAAAAGAAAATGTGTGTTGAGATGCAGGTGATTGTCTTCCTTTTTTTTTTTTTTACTACAGGACTAGAATTTTTTTTTGCCACATGCAAACAGTATTTAGTATTTACACACATGAACAACACACACACATGTACGTACGCAGCTTTCACTTCATTTTTTTTTCTAGGACTTTCTCTCACATAAACTACAGTAACACATACACTAACAGTTCACTAGCTTAAATCATTTAAATGTTTTCTTCATTCATGTTCATTGTTCAGTAACACACAATAATATTCTATTGTTTATGTAACCCTTTATTGTTAATACATTATCATCTGTTTGTACACATATATATTGGTCTTTGTTGTTTCTCACAATGTTTTTTACATAGACTCATACTCCGAGTCTGTCATGTTGGTTGAGGGCATTAGGCACGTGTTTATCTCTCAGTGACCGACCCATAACAAATTGTAATAAAAAATGTTTAAGTATAGTTTTCATATATAAAAAAAAAAACGATTATTGTTATTTATATATTAATTTAAAAATTTCAGCAACCTTGTGATGAAAAATAATTGTTTTCTAAATGATGGAAATAAAATATATTCACAATAATGAATAATAGTTAAAATGTGTAAATGTAGTTTGGGATTTTCTTAATTAATGAGTCAGAGAAATAAAAATCTTCACTCCAACACACAAAAAAAAAATCTTCTATTTATTTATTTATAAAGCCAAACTTCATTTAATTTTTTATTTATTTATTTATTTTTTTTTTTTTTTTATTTATTGAGAGATTTCACTGCCGAACGATTTACACGATTTATACAATTTTGGCCTAATTTTTCAACGAAATTAATAAAAGTATGACAAGAAGAGCGAGAATAAGTCCAATTATTTCTGGTCGTTAACATCCAAAAAGATAGGTTTTTTATCTAATTGTTGATTTGATTATAGCATATACATTTGCACGCTTTTTTTTGAAGGATCAATTACTTTCTTTGACATTTTATCTATATTTCTAAGGAAAATTCTTTTCTGTCAACATGACACTGCTTCTCTCTAGATAGACTATTTTTTTAAAAAATCCCGTCTGTTCATTTTTCTAAAAAAAAATATGACATTTTAAAAAAAAAAAACCCCAAAAAAACGGTAAAACAGTGGTCGAAAAACATTGAATCTGAAAGACATCAGAAAGAAACCTTGATCGATTTTTAAAAAAATCATTGTTTTTAATATATTTTTATTTTCACTTTTTAATTTTTATAGTTATATCTTTTATTCAATTCTGTTTTATTTTCTTCTACACTTAGTTTATTTTACACTTAGGTTTATTGAAGTTTGCGAAAACTAGAAGGAAAGCAGAAATAAAAGAATCAGAAAAGAAAAAAGACAGATACTATTAAAAAAAAGTTAAAAGTGTCGTCTGTGAAAAGAGAAAGAATATAGAAAAATATATTTGAACGATAGCACAGTACCCATCAAAAATGAGAATTTGTAAGCTGCATTAGATCAGGAATATAACCCAGAAATATCAAAGATATTCTTTTTCTATATGCCACATCCCTTCATGACATAGCTGAATATGACTCTTCACATCTTCCTATTTCGTATGACTCTTAACATTTTTTCTCTCTTTGCTAATATTTTGCCATAAATAAGAAAATTCATACAAAAGTTCATTAAGGTGCCTGTCAATTGCTTGAAGAACTTTGATATTACTCCATCTTATGTATGACCCCAAAATATATAATGACAGTACATATAAACATTTTTATATACATACAATATGTCAAACTTTGAGGGACAAACATAAATTTATATGAGCAACATAAAGTGTACAATATTTATATTATTTGGACTATTGTCCTCATCTTTGTCACCAAATTTATTACAACATTTCGGCCATTGTACACTCCGGCCTTCTTCAGGTGGTTGGAATATCGAACTGAACCCTTTATTTTGCTCACTGGGATAGACTGTTCTAAAACCATTGCACGTGGAACTAGAACAGTCTGCCCCAGTAAACGAAATAAAGGGTTCAGTTTGACATTCCAACCACCTGAAGAAGGCAAGAGTGTACAACAGCCAAAACATTGTAATAAATATGGCGACAAAGATGAGGACAATAAAATAATGTCTAAATATAGATAGATACTGAAAGGCTGAAATTGTATTAAATATAAATAAAGATAAAATAAATAATGTAAATAGTGTACATAATACCTCATCTCAAAATATAGACAGATACTGAAAGGCGAAAACGTTGTAATAAATATGGCGACAAAGATGAGGACAATAGTCCAAATAAAATAAATAGTGTACATAATACCTCATCTCAGAAATATAGACAGATACTGAAAGGCCGAAACATTGTAATAAATATGGTGACAAAGATGAGGACAATAGTCCGAATAATGTAAATAGTGTACATAATACCTCATCTCAGAAATATAGACAGAACATAAAGTGTGTTTAATTTTAAAATATCTGATAACTGTCATGGAGATTTAGATCTTATAATAGAAACTGTGCTCACCACTGAAGATCAAATTTTCTCTTCTCGTTATTCAAGTTTAGCACCATTTTTTGCCGATTAGATATAATTTAATTAAAAACATAATAATATTCTTGCATCATTTCAAGGTTTTGACATTTGTTTTAATGTCTTAGGTTGTTATTTTATAAAGACTCCATACTGGTCACTGGTTGCTTTACACTGGTTCTCTTGCCTTGTATGCATCCTGTGAGTGTTTAAATTCTCCAAGCTTTCTTTCCTCATCTTTTCTCCCTGAAATGCCAACTGTTCCCTTCTGACTGTGAATATCGGTATTTCCTATTCTCAAAACTTCTTTGTTTGTCACAGGTCCTTGTCATTGTCAACATTCATTCATAGAATCTCATCTCGGTCTTTTTCCCTCCCATTTATATGACTTTCACTACCCCACATATGACGATAAAGATTACATCACTCTTCGGGCACTACTCTGTGTGTGTTTCTAATGGTATTTTTCCCATCTCTTAATACTTTATACAATTTCTGAAATACATTTTCTACTATTCCTACACAGTTTGGAAATCTCTGGGGAAATACAAAATTACAGTCTAGCACTTTTGTTACAGTGAATATATTCAGTTGAACGTTATCAGAGCCATGACTGAAAAAACAAAACAAATTCTAACAGAAATTTTCACTCAGACACTTTGTAACACATGAGAAATTAAATTGAAAAGCGAAAGCCATATTGTTTGTCTGATAAAAAAAAAACTGCAAAAAACCAATTCCGAATTGATTAGAGCTTCTAGTACTTTTCCAAAAAGAGATAAAAGACCAAAAGGTTTATAGTTTGAAGAATCAGACAGTTCTCTCAATTTCTTAAAAACAGGAATGACAGAAGACAATTTGTGGTTTCTATTTGGTTCATTCATTGACATTGACATTGGCATGATGTTCTTCATTGATTGAGTGATTTGTTTATGACAGTTTATCAACCCTTTGCAGGTTATTTAAAGCCAGAAAATATTTTTAGATTTTAAGATTTTTTTTTTTTTTTTTTTTTTTGAGATAATAATGATTTACTCTAACAAGTCTTAGTAATTAATCCATATCTGGAGGTGATTGGGAATGGAGTCAAACCTAATCAGAATATGATAAACAAGAAATTATAAAAGTGGGGGATCAATTCTAAATCACAATCAGTATATAGACTGATCCCTCATTTTGTGGCCACGGTAGTTTCTTTGTATTTATATTCCGAGGATGTAAATAAATTAAAAGACATGCTTGTGTAAGTAAGTAATCATTATTTCATTGATCGATTCATTCATTCCTTTTTTATGTCTTATCAACCCTTTGTAGGTTATTTAAAGCCAGAAAATATTTTTAGATTGTAAGAATTTGTAAGGAGGGCAGATAATAATGATTTACTGATAGTCTTACTAATTAACCCATAGCTGAGGGGGGAAGAAGAGGTGGATTCATACCTTTCCGAAGAGTATTTGCACATGAGTGAATGTAACGAATCCAAGTGGAATTGGAACTTGGCTCTCCATTTAACGATTCCAAACTATTATCCATTTTACCACCTACATCAAAGCTTACAGCAGCTGGTATTCCCATGTGGTCACTCATCTAGGTACTGACCAAGCTTGATGTTGCTTAACTTCGATGATCATATGAAAACTGGTGTTTCGACATGATGTGCCCGTAAGCCATGACATAGTTAGACACTTATTAATATAAGATTCTAATGGTCAAACAAATGGGGGATCAGTTTTCAATTGTTTGTCAGTAATAAACCGATCCCCCATTTATGAGCCATTATCTGTTACACCACCCACACATTTAAGCTTACAACACCTGATATTCTCAAGCAGTCACCCATTGAGGTACTGACTAGACTCTACATTTCTTAACTTCGGTGACAAGAAACACTTTGTTGCAATGTTAAAATTTTAATACCACATGATATCAACTGAGTGTTTTAGTGAAATCAATAAAAAACAAAACAAATTGGATTTAATATTTAAGATTAGCATTTAGGTCTGTCTGACTCGCATATTGTTGTTGGTGGTGGTGGGTGGGGGTATACTCTTTAAATTCTCATTAAAAAAGTTTCATTTTGTAGCATGTGAGTGAAGATGATATCAAAATAGATACTATTTACATTATTTGGACTATTGGCCTCATCTTTGTCGCCATATTTACAACAGCGTTTCAACAGTTGTGTGATCCGGCCTTCTTCAGGTGGTTGGAATGTCGAACTGAACCCTTTATTTTGCTCACTGGGGTAGACTGTTCTAATTCCACGTCAGTTATCAGTTATCTCCTGTTAATTCCCCTCTCCAAGTTCTCCTCTGCCTTAACCGAGTATTGAACTCACACTCTTTGGGTCCTGTCACTGGATCTAACTAATAACTTTATCCACTGTGCCATGTGTCCTTGAGGACATCTGGGTATGAATTTCTGGGTATTATAAACCTAATGTCTCCAGCATCATTTTTTACCAGTGCTCATATTGCAATTTTTGCTGTTATCATTGAATGTTCTTACCAGAGCTCATATTGCAATTTTTGTTATTATCACTTTTCTCTGGCACTCCTTATTACTGGTTCCCATATTGTATTCATTTCTATGCTTGGTCGACTCAGAAGATTTTTGTAGCCTAGCATATATGCTGATTCCTTAAGTTTACGAATTTTCCAATGGTGTTCTTTGTCTATGATTTCAACCTGATCCCAGAACGAAATAGAGGATTCAGTTTGACATTCCAACCACCTGAAGAGCATACAATGGCCGAAACGCTGTAATAAATATAGCGACAAAGATGAGAACAATAGTCCGAATAATGTAAATAGTGTACATAATACCTCATCTCAGAAATATAGACAGATATCAAAATAGATGTTGCATTCTGTATCACACCAGACTATCATAGAATGCAGATTCACCAGCAGATTACCATAAAAGGTAATCTTCTAGTCACCATTTACAGATTTCCTAACTCACAGGATATCAGTGGTTCCCCCCTTGCAGGTTGTTGGCCAAGCTGCATTTTAGGATATGCAATCATGGGTCATCCGATTACTGGAAGTTATATAAGCACTTGCCCAAACGGGAAATGTCTCACATCGTTGCAAGAAAAATCTATGTAAGGAGAAAGATCCCAAAGCCACACACCCATTCACCGATATTAATTGATAAAGTACAGAATTAAATAAACAATAATTTTACTTATGATAGAGTTAATTTTGTGTCCTTATTAAAATAACATAACATTTCTCTCTCTATCTCATTCTTTCTCTCTCTCTGTGCCATGTTCTTTCATGACCTGAATGATCTTGGTTCTCCACAGCTTCCTGTCTTTTGTCACACAGTTTTAATAGCTCTTTTACAACCCTCCTTTCTGATATTTGTTCCTCAAATCATATTACACAAGTTTGATCTGGTTAAAAACATTAATATTTTGGTCATGGTTCTCCACAGCTTCCTGTCTTTTGCTGCTCTCAGTTATGATAGCTCTTTTCATGATCCGACTTTGTGATATTTTTTCTTCAATAACCAAATTCATTTGTGATATTTGTTCCTCAATAACCTACTTGTCAAATTTAAATAAATGGATGGTGTGTTCAGATATGTGGTTAAAAATAATTATACTTTGATCATGGTTCACCACAGCTTCTGATCTTTTGTTGCTTTCAATTATGTTGTATTTTGATGTTCAATATTTAAAAATGAATTTGAGCACTTATTGCTTGAGCTGACTTAGTCAATCATTCTTTTTTGGAGTTATGTATTTAATTTCTAGGTAACTGTTTCTCATTTGAGCTTTCAATTGACAGCCACATTGTGGAGTTTATCTATCTATATATATATATATATATATATATGGCAATTCACTCCAAGCAAGGCAGGAGTGCCGCAAGGGTTTACAAAGGATTGATAACAAGAGTAAAGAGGCTTGTTTAAGGAAAGGATACAGAGAAGGATGAGGAACAAGCTCAGGGTGTCAGATATCAATTGACATTACACTTGAATATTTGAATATTATAGTCATTGGGGAAGCAAGTAAGAGGAAGGGAGTTCCACAGATAGGAAGTTCAGGAGAAGAAGCAGTTTCAGAAGAAGAGATAGTTACATTTATCTATTTTGACAGTGAAAGGGTGGGACCGAGATGCCAGATTGGTACTTCATTTAAATTTATGTAGTCCTGGAACCAGCAAAAGTACCTTGTTGGAACAGTTGCCATGAAAATATTTCTAGAAGAGACAGAGGGAGGCCACAGCACGTCTGTGGGATAGCAATTGTAGGCTAGATGCCAGATCATGACCTATCATCTTGCATAGTCATCTCTGGATTTTGTCAAGGACCTCGAGACATACAGCAAGAGCACCGGACCATATATGACAGCAATATTCCATGCAAGGACGGATGGTTGATTTATAGATTTGAAGGATGGTTTCAGATGAGAAAAACCTTCTGGCATGACACAGAGAACCAACTTTCCTTGCGGTAGATGAAGCTATTGATTCAATGTATTTATTCCACTTTATATCAGTGGACAGCATGAGACCAAGCAGGCATAACGATGCACCGTAATATTTGTGTGTGCATTAGTTCAATGTGTTAAGATGAATAATGGAGTTGGTATGAAGGGAAAATTCTCAGTGACTTTTGTCATGACGGCTGATGAAGCAATGAGTATGTGTATTATTCATGTTGGAAAGATAGGCTTAAAAAATACAGTTTTTAAAACTGTTTCAGTATTTCTCTGAAAATGAAATTGCACTATCAGTTGGGGTTAAGAATACATTGACTACATCCATGGGAAAAAGGATAACTCCCTCAACAAAAAAAAGTCTACTTATTTATTTTACCTGTATTTATGTTTTTTGACTTTTGTTCAAAGCAAATCTATGTCTATCTATCTTTTATAAAAACAGGAGAATTCGGCATTAATTAACCTGAAAATGTTGACATGCCATAAAACAAGCCAAACTAAAAATGAGTAATTGAGCTTTAGCCTAGATTTTAGTATGTGACCGAAATATTGTATCGATTCTATACAAATGTCAGAATCACTTTCATCATTTGACTTCTGGTCATTATTGGGTAAAGACATTTGTCACACATCTTACTATGGTGAAGTGTCGAATCAGCTTCTGTCAACAAAATCTCATAACACAAACATGTAGTACAAGCTAGTGAAGATTGAATTCACTACTTGCTAATCACTGATTTATGATAAAAAATATTATAAATTTAACCCTAATTTAGTCTGAAACAAGGCCATTCAAATGTAAAGCCCCCACTGTAGAATGTGAGATATTTATGTATCATTATTTAAGTACACATGGCACAGTGGATAAAGGTGTTGGTTAGATCTAGTGACTGGACCCAAAGAGCTGTGAGTTCAATACCTGGTTAAAGCAGTGGAGAACTTGGAGAGGGGAATTAACAGGAGATAACTGATAACTGACATCCATTAAATATGACACATGGAACCAGAACAGTCTACCCCAGTGATTGAAGTAAAGGGTTCAGTTTGACATTCCAACCACCTGAAGAAGGCCAGAGCATACAACGGCCGAAACGTTGTGATAAATATGACAACAATGATGAAGACAATAGTCCGAATAATTTAAATAATATATATAATACCTCATCTCAGAAATATAGACAGATACTTATGTATCAGTATATTCATCTGTCTAAATAAGTTCTTAAAACATGTACACTTTATTATATAAGTAGCATCACCCAAACCCCTGACCATTCCACAGACAACATAAAAGGTATGGAGAGGAGAACTGTACTGCATAGGCAACTGTTAATCTCTTATTAATAAAAACAATCTAACTCAATTCGGTGTCTAGGGGAAAACAAGCCAGAATTGCCTCACCTGCATTCAATTGGTAAAAAACAGATACAGTGCTACCACCAAACCCCCCCCCAGACAGAGACCCACATTGACACCACCAGATGCACCAACCCCCACCAACCCACACATACAAACACATGTGTATGTTTCGCTGAATATCAGGGAAGAAATATTTTGTCTATATTTCTGAGATGAGATTTTGCAACTATTCACCTTGTTTAAAATGTTGTCCTCATCTTTACTGTCACATTCACAACGTTTCAGCTATTGTATGCTCCAGCCTTCTTCAGGTGATATACTTTGGAATTTCAAACCAAACCCTTGATCTAGTCCACAGGAGTAGATTGTTCTAATTCCACATACCATGTCTTTGGATATCTCAGTTTTAGTTCATTCACCTTGATAACTTTCCAAGCCTTTGTTCTCTCCACTGATGCCAGGAATTGAACTTAGGGTCAAGTTACTGTTTTTTTGGATCAATCAACCAAAGCTTTTATTCCCTGGGCCTAGTGAGTGAATTTTTGGGGACTTATAAACCGAATGTTTAAGTAAACTTTTTTACCAGAGCTCATATTACATTTTTTTCATCTCATTTGTTATTATTGTTTCTCTCTAGTTCTCTGTATTACTGGTTTCCATATTGTACTCATTTCTATGCTTGGCCCGCTTAAGAGATTTTGTAGACTAGCATATGCATGGATTCCTTCAGTTTTTGTATTTTTTAGTTATGTTTTCTATTATTTTAACCTCATCCCACAGGGACTGGTGATCTCCCTTTTCACTCCATATGTGGTCAGCTGTTTGTTTTCTGGCTTTAAATAACCTGCAAAAGCTTGATAATCCATAAGAAAACAAATATATCAGTCATATCTATTTCAGTTTATTCATACCTATCTTAGTTTATCTATCTATTGCAGTCTATCATATTTTTATATTCATTCATCTATCTACCTATGTCACTCTGTTCATGTCTATCAATGTCAGTCTATTTATATCTATCTATCAATGTCAGTCTATTTAGATATATCTATTTACAGTGTTTACATCGTTTCCTCATCTTCGTTGCTATATTCACAATGTTTCGACTTCTGTACATTCTTTGGATAGGAATTTTGAACTGAACATTTTATTTCATCCACCAGGGTAGAAACTGTTTTCAAGTTTTTGTTCACCTCTGCTGTAGCCAGGTATTGAACTCACAACTCTTTGGATCAAATCATTGCTTTTATTCACTGGACCATGTGTGTTTGAGGACATCAGCATTTGAATTTTGGGGATGTTTAAACCTAATGTCTCAGTAACCATTATTTTATCAGAACTCATATTTCAATTTTTGTTGTTATTATTGTTTTTCTCTAGCACTCCATATTACTGGATTCCATATTGTATCTGCTTCTATGCTTGGCCCGCTTAAGAGATTTTGTGGCCTAACATATGCACTGATTCTTTCAGTTTTCATATTTTCCAGTGATGTCTTCTGTCTATTATTTCAACCTCATCCCACAGACAGGGTGAACCTCGTCCGACAGGGGGTGGTGATCTCCTTTTTCTCTCCATATGTGGTCAACCATGCCAGATTTTTCTATTTCCCCTCATGTTACGTCTTTACGGTGATCGGCATGTTTCTCCTTTCTATATTTCATAGCTGCATGGATGGATTCTTAGTAATGTTCTCCTCTATGGGTGGTTTACTCAGGAGAGATAAATACATAGTATCAAATCACTCCTGGAGATTGTACTGATGTCATAAGGACCACAGATCTTTCATATCTTTTCCAATAAGCCCTTCACATAGGGTAGATCAACCATGGCTGTTTTCTGAGTGTTGTGATCATCTTCTACCCTTATATCCCACTTTTTGGGGGCTGTTGTCATATTCCCAGGGTAGTTGTTACATTATAAAGTATTGCTAAGACTGATCATTTCTTGTTCATATGTCTCTCAGTCACCACATGACTTTTGTTCAATGGTGTAGCCAGGGGACAATCCCATTGTCTACCCTATATGGATGGTGGGAGTCCAAGTTAAATTATTGTTTGTGAATGTTGGCTTGCAGTATAAGGATGTCTTGAATAATCCTGTGTTCAAGATTTTAGTATATCTAGGAATGCTCTCCAGTATGATGATTTTTTTGAGTTCATATGATCCCATAGGAGTTGGAAATTTTCCTGGTGGGGTCATGAAGGTATCATCTATGTATCTCAGCCATAGAGTTGGCTTTAGTAATGTTGATTCTAAAGCCATTTCCTCAAAGTATTCCAACCCATCACCAAGCCTTCATCTATCAATATATGTCTGATACCAGTCAGTTGTATATTGTTTGAATACAGAAAGCCAGCATCTCCATAAGGTATGCTGGTATGTTCTCCTAGATATGAGTCTGAGGCCAGTTTCACCCTGACTGCTGACAGTGTCTCCTCCGTGGGTACCCAGGTGAACAAACTCATCATGTACAGGCTTAACATCAGGTTGGATCAAGTAAGGGGGGCTTAAAATATTTTGAAATTTTTTTTTTCAATTCAGTTCTTCATTTTGGAATGCTAGGTGGAGAGGAATTATCCATAGTGTATATTATTTTCAGCTAATTATTTAACCATTCTAAATGTTTCTTTTTTTTCCATGTTAACAAAGTTTGTTAGTAGATTTGTTTTTTTCTATTGTGGTAATTTTATTCTTAGAGGAGTTTTTGTTCAGTTTCTAAATACAGCCAAAACAAATTGGTTACAATGGGTGTGGCATTTTGTGTGTGGATCAGTAGGTTCTTATCATGAAAGCTCCTCATATATTCAAACAATTTTTACAACTGGATGATCTTAGATAAGCATAAGGAAGAATTACTGTCCCTATACACACACACACATACACACACATATATATATATATATATATATATATATATATATATATATATATATATGTGTGTGTGTGTGTTAATGGCTGGCTACTTGCATTCAAGGATATCCATCTATTAGGGCAGCTAGCTAATCCCTATTTCAAACGCTTACTCAGGCGCATTTTGTGTTTGTTCAACACCCACAGAGCCTACATCATGGTTTATACTGCAGCTATGCTGAGCAGACCATAGTTCTCTGGAAGAAAAGCATTTTACCTAGCATGATCAGCAATCTGAACAAGGCCAGCACACTCAAACCCTCGGTCACAATGATTTTTGACTTTATGCTAGCACAGCCATTGACGGCCACCATTGCAAGACTTGGGTCAACCTGTGATATGGTTTACAGGCAATTTCCAAAGGTGCTGTATGCTGGGATCACCTCCTCCAGAATGATAACATAAAGAAGTCACCTTCCTGGCAAATTGAACATGGTGATATTTGAACCCAGGTCTTGTGGTTAGAAAGTAAACATTCAAACCACTCAGCCACTGTTCACACACACACATATATATATATATATATATATATATATATATATATATATATATATATATATATATATATATAAATAAATGAACTCACTTTTTGACTTCATATATTATCTGGAATTTTTACTTTTCTCAGATCTATGCATTTAATATAATTTAATATTTGATTTATACAGTTAATCTTTTTTCAAGTCAATAAACATTAATAATTCTTAACTTTAATCATTAATCTTGTTTCTTTCTTTCTTTTTATGTGCCATGTCCCTTCAGGACGTAGGTGATCATGGCTCTCCACTTCCCCCTATCCCTTGTAGGTCTCAATAAGTTTCGTCCATCTGTCAACTTCCCCAGACTATGTTCTGTCATCCACATGCTTAATCCTGCCAGATATGTCATGCATTGCTTTCCCTTGTCTTTCTTTCCCTCTATTCAACCTGTGAGCATCAGATTCTCCAGGCTTTCCTTTCTCATTATGTGTCCCAGAAATTTCATCTGCCTCTTCCTGATGTTAAGTATAAGACTCCTTCTTGTTCGTATCCTCTCCAAGGCCTCATCATTGCTCACATGCTCAATCCATATCACAAGTCAATAAACACAGCACCTAATATCATTTAAAGAGTGTGTACATTTTGGGCCACACCATATATATATATATATATATATATATATAAAAGTGAACATTGAAGTCAACACTTTGAGGTGACAGTCTGTTTCATGCTAGATATTTACACACGCTCTATTTCTGATATTGAGCACTTTATCCTATAAATAGAGCACACCTTAAGACTATATTTCTTATATCTCCAAGGATTTGCTAAAAGAATTTAATGATGAAAAATTTCTCCAAACTTAAAAACAAACTTTTATTGTCAAAATCATTATGAAGTGAAAAGACCAACAGATTTTTTATTCTTAAATTATATTTTTTTTATCTTTTTTAGGACTTTCAAAATTTTAGTTAATTTTATATATTGCATCAATAGGTGACCATAAATTAGTCTGGGAAATTTTAGTGTCTTTTTGCAGTGCAAAAGACACTGATTTGAAAATTCTTGCAAAAATCCCATCCTGGGTATGTTAATAAACACATCCAACAGCAAGGCCTCTGATCAGGTGGTTTTGCACAGCATGGAACCACCTCTTAATTGCTGGTGTTTCTAGATCCACCCAGACCTGAGGTGGTAGTACCTGTTAAGGTCCCAGATATGTGCAAATAATTAACCCCCACACTGGGGTCAAAACATGTAAAAATAGGTTTTATTACCAGCAACAGATTTTTGGAAAAAAATATTACCAGTAATAAAAATCTTGTCAGCATTAAATAACCCATTGAGTTTGATATACCGTAAAACAAACCAAACAAAACCAAACATTCTTGCAAAAATCAGATAATTGTCAGATTTTAATGAAGCTTCCAGAACTTATTCACAAATCAATGAAATTATTTTTTAAGTGTTTCTTTTTTTGAAAATGTTTTTAAAAATATTTTTTTACATGTTAACACCCACTTATTTAATTTTATGGATTCTTTTTTGTAGCACTTGTTTATATTAGTTAGAAGAACAAGTCCTCAGAGAATTTAAATTGTGAAACAGTTTTGGTCAAACAGGACCTCCAATTACAGAAAATATTGAACAACTAAGACATTATTTAATTAGAAAAGCTCTTAATTGCCTTTATGCATAAAATATATTATGCATACTATTTTCTGAAAATAAATTTTTTGATGAATTATTAATTTTACAAGAATTTTTAATTTTTTTATTTTATTTAGAGTAATTTATAAACTTGTAAATCTTTTAAAATTCTGTACTAATTTGTAGCAGTCAAGTGATATTGTTATTAGATTAAGAGTGTATTTACTAATCATAAATGGAAAATACACTACAATTCAATGATCCCCAATATTTTAAAAATAATTTTGAATTTATATTATGCATATATAAATGTTTTGATATGTCCTAACACAATGTTAGCAGAAAATAAGAACAGTAATTATAGTGAGGAGTCACAGTGGAGAAATGGATAACAACACGGATTGAGGAATTGGAGAGCCGAGTTCAAATTCCAGTTGAATCCATTACATTCACTTATGTGCTAATATCCTTGGCAAAGTACGAATCCTCCTTTTCTCCCCCCAGCTATGGGTAAATAGCAGGACTGACTGAGTTCTATAACCTTAGATGGCAACTGGTCTACCACAGAAAGAAATGGCAACCTACTGCAGGAAAAAATGATAATATTTGGTAATCTGTATGGATAATTCCAAAGAGGATACAGATTCAAAGAGAGATCATTGTCAAAAACAGAGCATATAATAATTTTCATGAAATCAAAGACTTTAAAATATCATGGAAAAAATTTTTTGTAATGTTTGGTCTGATGAGTTGAAATCAAACTTTCAATTCTAATGAAATAAATATCACCATGATCTTTTAAAGTCTGTTTTCATGATATATATATATATATATATATATATATATATATATATATATATATATATATATAATGTGTGTGTAAATATTTCAGATAAAATTTATCTGTAAAAGGAGACAACATGATAATGACAAAAGGAAGACATCTTATTCAATGTGTTTTTTCCTCTGAGGGACTTTATCAGTGCAAGGATTTTATTTTCTTTAACAAGCATTTATTTACAAGAGCAAAAATGTTATTGGTTTTTCAAAATTTTTAAGTTTAGGAACACTCATAAATATTCATGAGGTTAGCTGAAAAGTCAGGCAATCTATGGAGGACACAAAGTGACACAATTCAGTGTCTAATAAACGAAAGTGATATTTTCTAATTTTTTTTATGCAAATTAGAATTTTGAAAATTTAAATTGTTACAAAATAAAATGTTTACATTTGCCTTGATAAAGTCGCTCAGAGGATGAAATGTGTTGACTAAGATAAGTTTTCGCTTTGTCTCTATTCACATACACACATTACATACAAGGACCTCTGTGAAAATAATGTTTGTATAGTAGTAGTAGTAGTAAAGGCTTAAATATTCTGCTAATAATACATTTTGTCCTTTGATAAGTTATAGATTGTAGTCTGGCAAAATGGTGTAAGAAGCAAGGGCATACCACAGAGTTACTCCATGCGGAAAATTTGAGATTCATCAATACTTGTTAAATGTTTACGGTTTTGCACAGCTGTCAACCCAGAAAACAAAGAATGCCTCCATATCACATTGTAATTATCTTTAAACAAATAGCGTCTTGTAACTGAAAACTTTTTCCATCCAATGCACACAGTATCTAATGCCGTTTCTGTGGAAATAAAAGGCATTAATTTTGAAGCAGAAATAACTCACCCATGGTGGTGACTCTATGGATAAAAAGCGTCCTGTAGCTGAAAAATTTGCTCTATTTAATGATGTTGAGAAGGCATGATAAAGTAATGGACAGCAGCTCAGATTGAGGAATCGGAGAGTCAAGTTCGAATTCCAGTCGAATCTATTACATTCACTTACATGCTAATACCCTTGGGAAAGCTATGAATCCTCTTCTTCTCTGCCCCCCAGCTATGGGTAAATAGCAGAACAGACTGGGTTCTATAGCCTTGGATGGCAACTGGTCCACCGCAGAAAGAAATGGCAACCTACTGTGGGAAAACAATCTGCCTTGTCAGTCACATATTGAAAGATACATGATCGCCTAAGCATGTATTACATGTGGCACTGTCTGACTGAAAGAGTAAAAAGTTGCATAAAGCAACAAAAGACAGGAAGTTGTGGAGAGCCATGATTTTTCACGTCCTAAAAGGACATGGCGTATAAAAGATACGAAACTAAGTAGATATAAATGTTTTGAGAATCTGAGAAAGATTTGCATTTATGAGACACGATTTAACTTTTATAGTGGCTCTGATTGAGGAATCAGAGAGCCGAGTTCAAATTCCAGTCGAACCCATTACATTCATTTACATGCTAATACTCTTAGCTAAGGTATGAATCCTCTTCTTCTCCTCTTCCTTCAGCTATGGGTAAATTGCAGGACAGACCAGGTTCTATAGCCTTGGGCAGTAACTGGTCGAGGAAATTCTGAATTCAAAACTTGATCCTCCAGGTTGAGCGTTGTGCAGTCGGCTAACAATGTACTCACTTAAAAAAACTGGCTTGTCATAGAAACTGCAACGATATCTTGCAGCCTTATGTTCCTCAAGGAATTTAAAGGCATAATATACAATGGTGTCAATGTCTGTTTTGGTGGAAATGAAAAGCTGAAATTACTTTCACAGCATCTCTTGTACTTATGTAGACATTTTTAATTCAACCATGAATTTTGGCTCTAGAAAGTCAAATTTTACCTAGTTCATCATTGAAATCTTCATGCTACATGAGAGAAAGATTTTAGATTGCCAGGGCGTGTAATGAGGACACTAGAGGCATTGAAGATGTTGTGTAATGAGTGTTTTAAATATTAAGAAACAGGAAATTTTCATTAGAAACAAAGAAGTGCTGAATTGCTACGTAATATTAATCCTGCTCTATAGCAATAATGATGGACAACAGCTATGTGCTTCTTCAGAAGGATGCTGAGAAAAACACAGGCAGAACATTTATGCAACAACAAAATTTTACAGAAAATGTAAACAAAAATGAATATTTAGAAGCAGAAAGAATAAGTTACATTATTTACATTATTCTGACTGTGCCATATTCACATTTCATCCATCATATGCTCTGGCCTTCTTCAGGTGATTGAAATTTTGAACTGAACCCTTTATTTCATCCACTGGAGTAGATTATCCTAATTCCACATGCCATGCCTCTTCCAGATGTCTCATTATTTTCTTTTAGCTCAACTCTCCAAGTTTTAGTTACACTGGTATTGAACTCACAACTCTTTGGGTCTAGTGACTTCATCTAACCACCATTTTTATCCACTGGGCCATGTCTCCTTGAGGAAGAGGCATGGCATGGGAACTAAAATAAAGGGTTCAGTTTGAAATTCCAATCACCTGAAGAAGGCTGGAGCATACAATGCTTGAAACATTGTGAATATGACAATAAATATGAGGATAACAGTCTGAATAATGTAAATATTGTAAGTAATCATAATACCTAATCTCAGGGATATAGACAGAGAAAGAATATGTCTTTCCACAAAATTTATGTACCCTTAGAGTGAGGAAATCCTGACAAAACTAGAAATCCTGCCAGAATTTATCACTGGCAGGCACAATTTTCACAGCATAAGATATACAAATGACACAGTGTTGATGGCAGACACAGAAATAAAACTTCAAAAACTCCTAGACAAGTCTGTAAGGATACAGAAGGCGATTATCTCCCGTCACTATATGGGTCATATGATTGCCATATAGTGATGTCCCTCCATACAGTGACAAAAGTGGCAGTCAAATTTTAGTTCACTTTACAGCAGCCTAAATGAAAGGTTGCTTTCTTTTGCCCAGACTCCCCATAGCTCAGGCCAAGGCTAAATCTGCCTCTCCAGCAGATTACAAGTACATAGTGCTGTTTCCTTTTGGAGGATATCTTTCCTACTTATAGAATGAAACCCAGTCCTCAATTTGGGAAAACACAAGGATCTCTGGGACATAGATGAATCCAGCCTGTTTGAATCTGGAGTCCTAAATGTGGCTTCACCAGATACAGGAGTATCTCCATATTATATGTAAGACCCTTTGTTTTTGTTCCTCCTTAAACTTTGCTCTGTAGATATATGTGATAGAGTATTCACCACATGGGGCACATGTATATATGTATATATAGTTTTGTGTATGTCTTAGTGGTATAAAAGTATCTTTGAGAACAATGAATATTCATCATTTTTGCCATTTTATGCCGTTTTTGAAATTTCAATGTTATTATGTCATGGATATAATAATGCCCATAATGGTAGAAATACAAATGGGAGAATAACTCTTTCTTCCCTAGCTCCTTCCTATTACAAGGTCATGAAGGAAAACAGGAAGTAAAGAATAACCATCAAATGTAATAAGCGGTTGAAAGCAAGAGGAATAATCCAAGATAGTACCAACAAATTGAAGATGTCAAAAAGAAAGCAACTATGAAAATTTAACTATCTAGGAAGTATTTTAACAGATGATGGAAAATGTGTCACTGAAATCCGAAGGAACATCTGAATAGCAAAATATGCCTTACAAAAGCTAAGCAAAGGATTAAGAAACAGGAAAATTTCATTAAACACAAAGAAAAGTCTATATTCCTGAGATATTGCAACAATTTGCACTATTTACATTGTTCAGACTGTTGTCTTTATTGCCATATTCATGTTTCAGCTGTTGTAAGCTCCAGCCTACTTCAGGTGACATATAGATGGGCCAGTGGATAAAAGTGTTGGTTGAAGCAATCCAAAAATGACCTGACCCAAAGAGTTGTGAGTTCAATACCTGGCCACAGTGGAAGTAACAAAAACTTGGAAAGTTGAGTTACTAAAGGGAAATAACTAAAACTGAGATATCCAGAAAAGGCATGGCATGTGGAATTAGAACAATGTACCCCCATGGACTAAATAAAGGGTTCAGTTCAATATTCCAGCATATATCACCTGAAGACGGCTGGAGCATACAACGGCCGAAACATTGCGAATATGGCAATAAAGATGAGAACAACAGTCCGAATAATATAAATAGTGTAAATAGTTACAATACCTCATCCCAGAAATATAAACAGATCCCAAAGAAGGCTGGAGCATACAATGGCCATTGTGAATAGGACAATGAAGATGAGGTTAAAAGTCCGAACAATATAAATATTGCAAATAATTACAATACCTCATCTCAGAAATACAGATAGATCCTGAAGAAGGCTGGAGCGTTCAACAGCTGAAACACAGTAAATATGACAATGAAGATGAAAACAACAGTCCGAACAATGTAAATAGTGTAAATAATCATAATACCTCATCTCAAAAATATAAACAGATCCTGAAGAAGGCCAGAGTGTAAAATGGCTGAAACATTGTGAATATGTCAATAAAGAAGGGGAGAACAGTCTGAACAACGTAAATAGTGTAAATAATCACAATACCTCATCTCGAAAATATAGACAGATCCTGAAGAAGGCCAGAGTGTAAAATGGCTGAAACATTGTGAATACGTCAATAAAGAAGAGGAGAACAGTCCGAACAATGTAAATAGTGTAAATAATCACAATACCTTATCTCGAAAATATAGACAGATCCTGAAGATGGCCAGAGTGTAAAATGGGTGAAACATTGTGAATACGTCAATAAAGAAGAGGAGAACAGTCCGAACAATGTAAATAGTGTAAATAATCACAATACCTCATCTCGAAAATATAGACAGATCCTGAAGAAGGCCGAAGTGTAAAATGGCTGAAACATTGTGAATATGGTAATAAAGATGGGGACAACAGTCCGAACAATGTAAACAGCATAAACAAAGTAAAGCTTGTTGAAGTGCTATTGTTAATATCAATTCTGCTATATGACAGTGAACGCCAAACAGTTTTATCACAGATGAAAATGACACCAGAGGCAACAGAAATATGGTTCTACAGAAGACTAGGAATGGCCTGAATAAAGAATGGAAGCAATGAGGAAGTTTTAAGGAAAATGGTAACAAAAAGAACGGTTAAACTTAGAATCTGAAAGAGCTGAGATTCCCAGGTGACACAATTAAAAAATTTAACAAAGGCAAAAGGGACAATGGGAAGTAATGAGTAACCTATATAAGAAGCCTGTGTAAATGGCTGGCTGAACAGGGAATTTGGTGGGGAAAACATTCCTAAATGATAGGAAGTTGTGGAGAGTCTTAATCGTTCATGTCCTGAAAGGACATGGCCTATAGAAGTAGATTTTATGTTTTTTAATTCTGTTTTTACTTTTTCGTTTTTTTCAATTTCTGTTATCATTTTGCCCCATGCAAGGCAATAAAGCCACTAAGACACAAGGGGGTTACTGAGTGTGAACAAATAAGAAAAAGAAAAACATTAAGGAGTGAGAACAATAAAAGGAGAATCAAGAAGATAACTATTGACATTGCATTTAAATTTTTGAAGATCAAAATTGGATGGAAAGTACGAAGTTGGAAGAATGTTCCACAAGCGAGAAGTATGGGAGAAGAAATTGTTAGCATAGAACCTATGGTTACATCTAACGATTTCAATTGTAAAACTATGAGACCTTATTGCCAATCTAGCACTGTGCTTAAATTTATAAAATCTAGGTACTATAAAGGAAATTGAATCAGAAGAGTAACCATGAAAGCCCTAAAAGAAAAAGCATAGAAAAGCTATGTATTGGTTGTGGCAATGTGATTGAAGCTGGGATGATAGAGCAAGACCAATAACATTGCAGATTTCACTTTGAATTTTATCAAGAATCTCTAAATATATAGCAGAAGCACTAGACAATATTTGGTAACAATATTCAAATTTTACGTTTTTTCTTTTATGTCTTTTTTTCTAATAGTTCCTGAGTGAAGAATAACATTTAAAATATAAGATTCTTCACTTTCTGGCATCCAAGATGGTTCTCATATCTTTACAGTTCTAATTCCTCATTATTTATCCTAAACAAAATTTTTCAGTGTATTTTAGAAGCATATCGTGTAATAATATTTCAAAAGTTTGCCACAATACAGCTATGATGTTCAACATGGTGTACAAGATTACCGATAGGCGAATTCTTTAAAATAACCCATGTTAAATGTGAATTACCCTTGCAGAAGTGAAAACTTTTACTAATGCTCAATACATGTGGCTTTGTGCCAGATTTAACTGAGCTTAGCAAATCTGCCCACTTCTGAGTGTGTGAGTTGCTTCTACTTTCAGATGGTCCTCAAATCTTTACAGTTCTAATTCCTCATTATTTATCCTAAACAAAGTTTTTCAGTGTATTTTAGAAGCATATCGTGTAATAATATTTCAAAAGTTTGCCACAATACAGCTATGATTTTCAAGATGGTGTAGAAGATGACCAATAGACAAGTTCTTTAAAATAATCCATGTTAAACTTGACTTTGGGGCAAAATTACCCTTGCAGAGGTGAAAACTTCTACTTAATGCTCAAAACATGTGGCCTTGTGCCAGTTTTAGCTGAGCTTAGCAAATCTGTCCACTTCTTTGTGTGTGCATTGCTTCCACTTTCAGGTACAATTTCTTACGTGCAGTTCTCATTCTTAAGCCTGAGTTGCCAAATTTTTTTATGTGTGCGAATGCCAAGGAAAAAAAGAGTAAAAAAAATAAAATAAAGGGTTATAACATTTTCTGTTTTATTGTAAAACATCACTATTCATACAACCGCTCCCTCCCCTGACACACCGACTTCACTTTGAGAAAGGAAAAAGTAAAAGTAAAAAAAAAAAGAAAATGACAGGAGATAGAATGACCGAAGTCGAATAAAGAAGGGACAAGACTGTACAATAGACATTTCTTTTGGCGCACAGACCCCACCACCACCCTGACTCCAAGCCATTCTAGCCCTCCACCCCCACCATCACACACACACTGAGTCATCAAAAAATGACGCAAACGAATAAGAATCCAATAAACTAACACATCAACTGAGACGACTGACAGCTACAATAACAAATGAAACAACAGCTACTACTACGGTTACTCCAAACAAAAAACATGAAGGACTGCCGTGTGCTTTAGTAGAAAAATGGAGGACTACAAGCTATCAGATAAGGGGTCCATAAACGACCAATCCTCCTCTCCACGTATATATCCACAGACAAAAACAAGCAGATCTCAGATATTACAAAAACTACATAAATATAATGGTCCCCTCATAAAAAAAAAAAAATATAGGGAAAATTAGGGAAATTCATTTTTGTATATTAACATTCTTTTTAGTTAGATTTTTAGGCCATGGTACTTGTCAGAAATGAAAAATATTGGTTTGTTATTGATTTTGTTTTGTGTTTCACCTCTTTAGTTGTGAGGTGTAAACATTTTTCAATAAATGTTTAACAGCCCCTGGAACATTTGTCTGGCAAACAATTCTTGGCAGACTTATGTGAGTCCAGGCAATTATAAGATACAGAAAACAATGAATATAAAACAAACGAAAATTAATGTATTAACAAGAGGAATTACATATGTAAACAATTGAAATCAAAGAAAAAGACATTAAAACTACCTATGAGATCATGTGCTTGTTTGTCTGTAACAAGTGTGTGTGTGTGTGTGAATCCATTGCTAGGTCCGCTGCCAGGGAGGTTGGTTCACTGTGTTGTGCTAGACATTTTCTCTCTAGAGTCGGATCAGTTTGATAAAGTCAAAATGGCAGCTAATATCTAAAACAACCTTTAGTCTGTTGTTAACTGGGGCAAAGGATGGCTTGTTAATTTTGATATTTCCAAAATTAAACTGCTCTCTATTAGTCATCTGAGAGAACCCTCTCTGCTTTTCATCAACATGGCTGATGCCGACCTCCAGGAGAGTGACTCACTGCGCCTTCTTGGCCTAATGTTCTCAGCTGTTATGAAGTGGAAAGACTATATTGACTCCATTGCTAGGTCATTTACCAGGAAGGCGGGTTCACTGTGTTGTGCTAGACAATTTTTCTCTCTAGAGTCTATCTTATATATCTATAAATCTAACATTCATCCATGCTTAGAATATTGCTGCCACATATGATCCAGTGCTACTGCTCCTTGATAAAATCAAAAAAAAATGTATCAGCAATATTATTGGCCTCAATCTGGCATCTCAACTTTGGTTACTTTGCCACCACCCTAAGGTTGCCTCTTTTCGTCTTTTCTATAAATACTTTCATGGTAATTATTCAAATGAGATCTTCGCTATGGTGCCTTGACTCTTCAAATTTAAGCTCTGTATTAAACTGGCAATTAGATTTCACCGATTTATAGATGAGCTGGCTAAATGTAACCATAAATTCTATGCCAATAGTTTCTTTTCTCACACTTCTCACTTGTGGAACTCCCTTCCAGCTCCAGGCTTTCCAGCTATATTTAATCTGCAAAAATTTAAATGCAATGTCAATCACTATCGACCGTCCCCCTAATTACTCTTTTTCTTCTCACTCATTACTAATATTTTTTGTTTCTAATTTATTCGACACCCAGTAACCTTGTCATTATGTCATGTTACTGCCTTGCTTGAGGTGAATTCAAAAAAAAAAAAAAATTACCATAGCATTTAGATGTACAACCTCAATGCAATGAAATGTGACACAAAGGTTGAGTTTAATGTGGGTTTATCAGCAGTACCATGGAACAAAAAAATTAAATGTGTAAACAATTGAAATAAAAAAATAACATTGAAACTACCTATATGATAATGTGCTTGTTTTTGTGTAACAAGCATGTGTTATAGATACATGTGTGTATGTGTGTGAGAGTTCAGTAGTCAGTGAACCAAGGAAGCAGATGTGCCCCAGCAGCAGTGTTCTTTATCTATGTTCAACTACATCTGGAAGCATGAAAGGAAAAAGGGAAGGAAATGTCTGCCTTTTTATAATCCACAATAACCCACAACAAAGAAGGGGACATCCTGTTTTCCAATACTGTGTCAAATCAATCCCTGACTTTTACAGTCATTGAACTTGGACTATCAAGTTTGAAATTGGGCTCATAATTTCATGTTTGATAAAAATTTAAAAAAATATCAAGTTTGAAATTGGGCTCATAATTTCATGTTTGATAATAATTTGACAAATATCAAGTTTGAAATTGGGCTCATAATTTCATGTTTGATAATAATTTAAAAAAATATTAAGTTTGAAATTGGGCTCATAATTTCATGTTTGATAATAATTTTAAAAAATATCAAGTTTGAAATTGGGCTCATAATTTCATGTTTGATAATAATTTGAAAAATATTAAGTTTGAAATTGGGCTCATAATTTCATATTTAATAATAATTTGACAAATATTAAGTTTGAAATTGTGCTCACAGCATTGATATTTATTGTTTTAATTTCCTGTTTATTTTAACATTTTCTTTAATTTTTTTTAACTTTGTTTTTATGGTATTTTTTTTTCAAACCAGATGCACAAATATTTTAGGCTAATAATTGTTTATCTTAAATGAAGAACAAATTGCAACATCTATCAGAGATGAAATTTAAATTTTTATCATTGCATTTTCCCAAAGTTTTAACACATCAGCAGATAGCTATTAATGTCAACAACTGAACACAGTTTTACTTTGTTGGTACAAACTGTTTGAAATATCACTTAACCATGGAAAGTGAAATGAGAACAATGCAGCCCCGTGGATTTGATAAAGTGTTTGGTTGAAAATTCTGCGAACAGACACCTGAAGGAGGCTGAAGAACGTTCATATTATAAAAACCAAGATGAACATGTTGGTTCAAACAGGAAATAATAACAATGATTTAACAGATCATGACATCTATCGGAGAGATGAAATTTAAAATTTTATTATTGCATTATTTGAAAATTTTAACACATCAGCAGATAACTATTAATGTCAACAACTGAGCACAAATAGTTACTAATTAAAAAAAAATAGTAATTAATGTCTAATATTATCCATAAGTACATGTACAAGAATGTGGTTTTGATAAAAGTTAAAAAATAACCATAAATACATAAAAAATATATATTTTTTCAAAAATTCCTTTTTCCACCATATAGCTATTTGTGCTAAGTTATAATACTTATTACCTGACCAATAATAATACTGAATAAATCTTTTTTAAGCATTAAAGTATATTTAATCACATCTCCCTAATAGCTATTGCAATATTGGGATATACATACAAAGGGAGATAACTCCTATCAGTTAATAAGCCATGTTTATTTTTCCTACTGAATCAGAATCTCTTTTTTTAAACATTAAAGTATATTTACTTACATCTCCATAATAGCTGTCACAATCTGTAAGTATGTAATTTTGTATTCTTTCATTTATGATATATAATATATCTGTTTGTTATTTAAGACTTTAAAGAAATCTTTTATGGAACTTTCAAAAAGCAGTCTGTTTTTGTATGTGAAAGAGCTAAGGGCAATAACTCTGTAGCAGTCGGGGGATCAGTTTGACACTGTATCAATACATATATATAAACAGAACCCACCTTCTAAATCGATAACAAACCAATATTTCTTGATCCTAACAAGGATCATGTCCTAAGAAAGAACTAATCTACAAAAATTATTCCTTCCCTAATTTTATCTATTTTTTATGTGTGGGAACCAGTTTATTTAAGTAGTGCCACTTTGATCAAAACCAATAATCAATCAATTTCATATAAAGATATTTCCTATCATTCTGATATTTTGTTCATTGAAATACCAATTTGGAGAATTTAGTCAGGCAGAGAACTGTTCAGCACTACTCTGAGATTTACTATTTATTTGAGACAGGCTTGACTAGTATTTACTGGGTTCACGGTCTTGGAGAAAGACAATGCCTTAAATAAAATGGTTGACTCAATGGGATAAAGCCAAATTGAGTAAAAGTGATGCAATCTAATCACAATAATTTGACAAGTAAAACTCAGGCCTTGTTGAACAATCAGAAGATAGTAATTGAATTAGTGTTGCTACTTTATCTAACGTTACTTGGAATTACGTTGCATATAATTGCTTACCAATGTTGGCTCTAATGCAATAACAGGCAAGAATATCTTATTTAAATTATTGTTTGGTTTGGTTTATTTTGTTTTACAGCATATCAATCTCAATGGGCTATTTAATGCCAACAACATTTTTAGGATAGATTCATATGACTAGAATATGTATTCTTTGGTTTAGATTGGTTTGGTTTGTTTTGTTTTACGACATATCAACCTCAATGGGTTATTTAATGCCAACAAAATTTTTACTGCTGGTAATATTTTGTTTTGTCAAAAATCTGTTTCTGGTAATATATTTCCTTCAAAATTGTATTACTGGTAATAGTTTTTTTTCAAAAAATGTATTGCTGATAATAGTTAACTATTTGCTCATAGCTGGGAGCATAACAGGTGCTACCACCCTGGGTCAGGGTGGACCTGGAAACACCAGCAATTAAGAGGTGGTTCCATGCTTCTCAAAACCTCCTGATCAGAGGCGTTGCAGCTTGACATAGTTTAATGTCTTACCCAGGACGCGGATGTAGTTTAACATCTTACCCAGGACCAAATTATTGCTTGTTATTCTTGGGCTTTTCTTTGAATTCATTTTTGATGTCTATAATTACTGCACTATATGTGTGTTTATTAATTTCATTGAGTCAACTGTTTTATTTAAATCGTTTTTTGCCAGGAGGACCGTGTGCTCGGTGAACAATAGTCAAGCCAAGACAGTGTTAATATTAACTCTAATGGTAATTTCTCTTGCTATTATCCTCATTACAAGCACCAACAGAATGCACCTAACAAAATTACGGAGACACAAAACCTTATTAACAAACTGGGTCCACTGTCTTCCACACATGAACTCAATTATCTGTCTTGAGAGTTGGAAAACCATCTGACTAAACAGCTTGGCATCAGGCTTCAACAGTCTAACTGTAAAAGTTCCCAAAAGTTTTCTTCTGGTAGAAATAAACTACAAATTCAATTGGTATTTTTTCTTCTTTTGTTATTCACCTGAAACCATCATGTAAAGCTAAACTGAGTTATTCAGATTTCCAAAAAAATAATAATCTTATAAACAATATTATTTCCTCTAATGATAATTTCTCTTGCTATTATCCTCAAGTAACCGTTATCTACTCAGTGAGGATCAATTTCAATACACATTTAAATCCAGTGATGGATATGCAATGTAATTGGCCCTGATCTGGCATCTCATCTGCAGTTGCTCCCTCACAGACATTCCGTCGCCTCCCTCTGTCTTTTTTACAAATACTTTCATGGTAACTGCTCTGAGGAGCTGCTTTCGCTGGTTCCCAGACTCCATGAATTCAAGAGTCCTACTAGGCTGGCATCTCGCTCACAACCTTTCACTGTCGAAACTGTTAAATGTGGCCGTCTCTTCTACTCCAATAGCTTCATGTCTCGCACCTCTCACCTGTGGAACTCCCTCCCCTCTTCCTGTTTTCCTGATAGCTATAATCTCCAACTATTCAAATGTAATGTCAATCAACATCTCCACATGCCTTGATCTATCCCCTATCCTTCTCTTCATCCTTTCCTCTATCACTCCTCTTTGCTCTCGCTCCAACTCTCTGTAACCCTTTGCATGCTAGTGGCTTCCTGCCTTGCTTGGGTGAAATGCTTAAAAAAAAAAAAAGCCTGTTGTTGACTTTAATTTAAAAGTAATCACCTGAATGATCTGTGGTGTTAAGATATGACTTTTAATTTTATAAACAGTAAAAGACTTAAATATAGCCTGACTGAGTAGAGACATGTTGAACTTTGAAAAAAAAAATATTTCAAAATTACAATCAACTGAAGAATACCTGAGCATACAAAAGCTGAAACCTTGTGAATGCTACAAAGATGAGGACAACAATTTGAATAATGTAAATAGTGTAAATAAAAAAAAAAGAGGATAATATAATCCCTTTTAAGCCACCGGGTTTTCAGTCAATCCTCATCAGGAAGAATGGTTGATCATCTTAAAATACTAAACAATAATTACTTACACTATTTACATTCAGACCATTGTCCTCATCTTTCCTGATGTTAGCACAACGTTTCGACCATTGTGCCCTCTGGCTCTCATCAGATGTAATTTTATCCAGGTAACTTTTATTTCATCTGCAGGGGTAGACTGTTATTGTTCCACTGGGATATCTTGTCTAGTTCCTGTTTTTAGTATTGCTCAGTTATTGCTCACTCTGTTTCCACTGCTCAGCCCAAGGATTGAACTCAGTTATCATAACCACACAAATTCATGGACCTACATTTTAATCCACTAGGCTATTGTGCCATGTGCCTAGATGAGGACAATAAGTCACATGTAAATACGGTAAATAATAAGTTCTCATTCCAGGAATTCAAACAGAAATATTAGAATTACCAATAAAAATGAAGTAAAAGAGTTTAAAAGTTAATTTTTATCTGTCATCTCACCAAGTAAAACCAGAATGATATTAGTAAGAGGGCAATACAAATGCAGATGAATGTAGATGTATGTTTCATAGACTATACAAAAGTATTTGATAAGGCATAACACAAAGACCTATTTCAACTGATAGGAAAGCTTTATTTATTTGCTACTGATATTATAGTAATCCAGAATTTACACCAGGAGTAAACAGGATTTATTATTGGTGGGCACACTCTTAACAAAGTAAGATATGAAGATTGCATTGTGTTGATGATAAACTCAGAAAAAAATGACTATTGTTTGTAGGAAAACAGAATGTACAGTTGTCAGCAAGAGAAAAAGCCCAAGGTTTTTTTATTCAAATCCTCTGATCCAACATATGATCAAAATGTTTCATTCAAATCCTCTGATCCAAGGAAACATTTCAACATTTCAAATGTTGGATCAGAGCATTTGAATGAAATGTTTCAATCAAATGCTGGGTCAGAGGATTTGAATGAAACATTTTGACCAAATTTTGGATTCAAGGATTGAAATGTTTCATTCAAATCCTCAGATCAAATATTTGATTGAATCTCTTTACTGAAATCCTCAGATCCAACATATGGTCAAAACATTTCATTTAAATCATTTGATCCAACATTTGGTCAAAATGTTTCATTCAAATCCTCTGATCCAAAATTTGATTGAAACATTTCATTCAGATGCTCTTATCCAACATTTGATCAAAACATATCATTCAAATTCTCTGATCCAACATTTGATCAAAATGTCTCATTGAAATCCTCTGATCTGACATTTGATCAAAATGTTTCATTCATATTTATGATTTATTTGTAAATCTGTCAATCCATACAAGCGGAGTTGAATAAATGCTGCCAGGTGTGTCTGAAGCACAACCCAATGATGATGTTGTCCTTGTTCTATTTCAGTTAGGCCTCGAGTTACTGTTTCTAATTTAACTCATATTCATATCGTTAAAATATCTCAACCTTCATACTGGAAGTAATTTAATTAAAGAAATTTTGAAGATCCTTTGTTTTTCATTTTCTCCGTGCATGAACCTGGGTGAAAAGAAAGAAGCCAGGAAACACAATAAGGCAATTTTGAGAATTCACAAAAGTTCATGAAGTTAATATCCATTCAGCAAAATGTCCTAAAAAATAACTAAAAGGAAGACACATTCTTCTTTTCGTAAAAAAATAATTAATAAACAAAATGAAGTCTGTCCTGAGTATGATGATAAACTACATCCGTGTCCTGAGTAAGACAATAAACTATATCCGACAACAAGGACTCAGGAGGTTTTGAGGAGCGTGGAACCACCTCTTAATTGCTGGTGTTCCCAGGTCCACCCTGATTTGGTGTGGTAGCACCTGTCAAGGTCCCAGATATGGGAAAAACACTATGAAAGTATAGAAATAGGTTTTAATAGCAGCAATAATTTTTTGGAAATTTATTATCAGCAGTACATTTTTGAAAAAGAAAAATATTACAAACAATAACTTTTTTTAAAAAAATTATTACCAGCAATATATTTTTGGAAAAAAAATATTACCAGCAATACATTTATTGAAAAAAAAAATCTTAGCAATAAAAATCTTGTTGGTATTAAATAACCCATTGAGGTGTTGATATGCCATAAAACAAAACAAACCAACCAACCAAACCAAAATGAATTAAATGTCTTTTGCCAGATCTTTTTATGGCTTTTATGCTAGCATATTAAGCTTTATGGTAAATATTATTTGGTCATTTAAAGAAAGAAAGACAGACAGACAGACAGACATGCATACATACATACATGCATTCTTCATTTTTGGTGTCTCAGTGGTTTCTACTGTGGGTAGAAATCTTGTAATATGATCATTTCACCCCAAGCAAGACAATAAGATGACTAAGATACAAGGGGTGTTAGAAAATGAAGAAAGTAAACTATTAAAGAGAGAGAAGATAACGACTGACTTTGCACTTAAAGTTTTGAAGATCAAAGTTGACTGGGAAGCAAGAAGTCCAAGAGAAGAAACTGTCAGAATAGAACTTACAATTAAATCAAAGCCATTTCAACTGTAAGACGATGTGACCTTGCCAGCAATCTAGTACTGTATTTAAATTTATAAAGTCTAGGTACCAAAAAGGAAAGTTCATCAGAAGAATTACAATGAAAATCTTTATAGAAAAGGCAAAAGAAAAGCTACATTGTGTTAGCAAAGTATAGAATATATATATATATATATATATATATATATATATATATATATAACCAACAATTACTATTCTTAAAAGAGTGCTCAATACAGAGTAGAGCAAATATAATTTATTTGAAAATTATAATATAAATATATTATAAACAGTGATTTTGTAACATATTTATGTTATAATCTTATATTTGTGTTATATGTATATATGTGTTATATACATATTTATGTTATAATTTTATATATATGTGTTATATATGTAATATTTATAACATGTTATAATTTTATATATATGTGATTTTATAACATATATATGTTATAATTTTCAAATAAATATATATATTCAGCCAAACAGGTTTGATTAAATAATTTAGACATACTATGTCTGTTTATTTTTTTTTATTTTGAGTCCATGAATCAATTTCTTGGTAGCTGTAAAAAATTGATTAAGAAAAATACCAAAATTTTCTTTCAAATAATTTTTATTTTTTCAAGTTTTTCAGTCACATCTGAAACCATCTTCAGGGGGTATGTGTATATGTATTTCTGTAAATTCAAAACCGTTTTACTGTTCATTTTACTGCATTTTTTATCATTTTTTATCATTCTATATCAATTTCATAATTCATAAGATTTTTTCCATGCAAGGGAGGCAACTTTTTTATTTATGGGTTTAATTCTCTTATATAAAGGGCTTCTTTTTATAATATATTTTATATAAAGATAAAGCTGAGGATGAATACAGTCAACAACGAAACACTAAGGAGAAAAACTTTGATCCATAAATAAGCATGGATATCTTCTTATCCTCAGCAGAATTTTCAATATATATATAAATTATTAATTTTTGATGGGTACCATTCTAATGGGATTTAAAGCTGTGTGATTTTAAATATAAAATTTAATTTTTTTCTTGAACTTTTATCACTTTGTATATGACTTCATTTGTGGTAGAAAAAGTTTATCCTGCCACTGAAGGTGACTCTGATCACTGAACAATAGTGTGTTTGAATTTCATAGTTGTGTTGTCATATCCTGCTATGGCAACAGAAAACACCTTTGAATGAAATTAATGATAAGGATACTGCAAATAAGAGGCCTTGAAAAAGAATGCAATGGAAAAGGAAGTAATGATAAAAATGCAGAGGGCTAAAAAAATTACAACTTGAAATTTTCTGGATGAAAAACATTAAAATTATGAGTCCAGTTAAAAATAACGATTATTTGAAAGGACAGATGAAAAATTTTTTGAAATTCAATTGCTGATGCTAAAACATTTTTTTTTTTTTTTTTGTACAGTGAAAATCATTTGAAAAAATGCCAAGAACATAGAATGGACACGAAGCAGTTGTTATTTATTTATCTTAATTTAATTTTTTTTAACCATAGCAATTAGACTGTACTGGGTATGATGATAAACTACATCCATATCCTGGGTATGACGATAAACTACATCCAACAGTAAGGCCTCTGATAATGTTTTCGAAAAAATAATGTTGCCGGTTATACATTTTTGAAAAAATATAATTACCAGCTATACGTTTTTTTGAAAAAATAATATTACCAGCTATACGTTTTTGAAGAAATAATATTACCAGCTATACGTTTTTTTGGAAAAATAATATTATCAGCTATACATTTTTAAGGAAAAAATATTAACAGAAATAGATTTTTGACAAAACAAAAATATTACCAAAAAGAAAAAAGTTTTTGGCATTAAATGACCCATTGAGGTTGATATGCTGTAAAACAAACCAACCAAACCAAACCATAGCAATTAGAAGAAAGTTAAAAAAAAAAAAATGACAGTTTTATAGAAGAATATCCATTAGACATGAGACAATAAATGAATATTAAGGATTGTTTAAAAAAAATGTTTGCCAAATTAAAAGATGGTCATAGCAAAAAATAGTTTCTATTTCTTTCTATTTTCCAGAAGGCCAATAATGAAACATAAACTCTTTTTTTTTTTTTTTTTTTAATATGGGATCAGTAATAAAAATATTAGAGGAAAAAACAGAAACCAATTTGTGCAAATTTCAAACTTGTTATCCAGACTTTCATGACTAAAGATTCCAAATTAGATGAGTCACATGACTTGCTACAATAATATCAATTATAGTTTCCTATTTAAAGATTGTCATACGCAACCACTCATTATACATTCGGAGTTCTCATTTGATTAAATTATAAATTCATTTCAACAAACACTATCCAGACTTTGGAGAGAATTTCTTTTTTATGGTTCTCTTAATTGATTTATAATTAAGTCAAATCATATTTGTATCTATTCAAAAAGGTTAACAAGATAGATTTGATAACCATTTGGAAAAGTTTGCAGAAACACGCACATGAAATGAGTCAAAAAAAAAAACATTAATATTTTTCATTTTTTTGAGTTTTTTTTTTTTTAAGTAAAAAATTTTTAGACTTATTTTTACTTTAATTACAGTATATACTCACTTATCAGAGGAGTTTTGAAGATCTAATTTTAAGGCAGTTGCATCCTCAATGAGATATGAAATTAGAATATGTACTCCTAGCCCTGGCTACACTGTTGACCAAAACATATATATCAATTACTGTAGTCAAATTAGCTTCAAATTTAGGTCTTCAAATCTCGTTATAGACAAATATATATGGTAACTAAAAAATCCCTATAATCAAAGGAAGCTATGTCAAAAATTGAGGATTAGTTTTGTATTGTTCTTTAGTATTAAAATCATCCTCTATTTCTTGGTCACATTTAGATTCATAGATGAAATTCTAAAACACCCTTATAGGTAATCAAATAAAAAGGTGATAGAAAGTGAGGGATCAGTTTTGTATTGCTCTTTAGTATTAAAATCATCCCCTATTTCTTGGTCACATTAGATTCATAGATGAAATTCCAAAACATCCTTATAGGTAATCAAATAAAAAGGTGATAGAAAGTGAGGGATCAGTTTTGTATTGTTCTTTAGTATTAAAATCATCCCCTATTTCTTGGCCACATTAGATTCATAGATGGAATTCCAAAACATCCTCATAGGTAATCAAATAAAAAGGTGATAGAAAGTGAGGGATCAGTTTTGTATTGTTCTTTAGTATTAAAATCATCCCCTATTTCTTGGTCACATTAGATTCATAGATGAAATTCTAAAACATCCTTATAGGTAATCAAATAAAAAGGTGATAGAAAGTGAGGGATCAGTTTTGTATTGTTCTTTAGTATTAAAATCATCCCTATTTCTTGTCATTAGATTCATAGATGAAATTCCAAAACATCCTTATAGGTAATCAAATAAAAAGGTGATAGAAAGTGAGGGATCAGTTTTGTATTGTTCTTTAGTATTAAAATCATCCCCTATTTCTTGGCCACATTAAATTCATAGATGAAATTCCAAAACACCCTTATAGGTAATCAAATAAAAAGGTGATAGAAAGTGAGGGATCAGTTTTGTATTGTTCTTTAGTATTAAAATCATCCCCTATTTCTTGGCCACATTAGATTCATAGATGAAATTCTAAAACATCCTTATAGGTAATCAAATAAAAAGGTGATAGAAAGTGAGGGATCAGTTTTGTATTGTTCTTTAGTATTAAAATCATCCCCTATTTCTTGGTCACATTAAATTCATAGATGAAATTCCAAAACACCCTTATAGGTAATCAAATAAAAAGGTGATAGAAAGTGAGAGATCAGTTTTGTATTGTTCTTTAGTATTAAACTCATAAATAAGTATACATTTTCTGCTCGTTCTAGTGGTAGTTTCACACAATACCACAAGTTGCTATAAAACCAAAACATTAGTCTAAAAACTCAATTCATGTTCTTAAATAGCCTTGTCAAATCAAGACATTCATATGGATGTCATGCATGTTGCCAAACCTGTTCAGAAATATCTAAACTGTCAGCTGTATACAATCACTTTTGCAGATCAATAAGTAAAAATGTCTTTGAGAAAATGAAGCCAGTATGTCTGAATTTTGTCCATCCTTCTTCAAACCTCATGGACTAATGGATAGCGGAGTAATGGATAGCGGCTTGGATTTAGGAATCGGAGAACCGAGTTCGAATTCCAGTCGAATCCATTACATTCACTTACGTGCTAATACCCTTGGGAAAGGTATGAATCCTCTTTCTTCTCCCTCCAGCTATGGGTAAATAGCAGGACAGACTGGGTTCTATAGCCTTGGATGGCAACTGGTCTAGGAGAAGGAAAACTCTGAATTCAAACCTGCTCTTAGAGGAGGGTGAATGGAGTCTCTCTGAGCCTTGGTTGGCAATCCATTTAGTGTTGGCGTCACGATAAAAAACACCCTTGATAGCCCTAGTGAAGCATCAAGAATTCAGCTATTTGACAAGATTATGAACTACACCAATCAAAGTATTGGTGAGTTCAATCTCGGCTGAGGCCGCAAGATGATGATGAAATCAACAACGAAAATGGAAAGCATATGTAAGTTAAAAATAAAATTAGGACAGAATCAAAATTTGAAGAAAATGTTAGGAAGGAAACCACCATTGATATATATTTGATTTCTTTTTTACAGCTTATCAACCTTTTGTAGGTTATTTTAAAGCTGAAACATTTTTGAGGTTTTAAGAAGAATTCTTTTTTTTCTTTTGTGATTGAATGGAGGCACGGTGGAGTAATGGATAGTGGCTCAGATTGAGAAATTGGAGAGCTGAGTTCGAATTCCGCTTGAGTCCATTACATTCATTTATGTGCTAATAATCTTGGGAAAGGTATGAATCCTCTTCTTCTCCCCCCAGCTATTGGTAAACAGCAGGACAGACCGGGTTCTATAACCTTGGGTGGCAACTTATTTAACCTATAGTTGGAGGGGAAAGTGAATTCATACATTTCACAATGATATTTGTACATAAAAGAAAGTAAAGAACCAAACTGGAATTGAAACTTGGCTCTCTCCAAGTTCTCATTCCAGCCATCCACATCCAAGTTTACAGCACCTTTTATTCTCAAATAATCACCCATTTGTGTATTGACTAAGCTTGACATTGCTCTTGATCAGACAAGAACCAGTGTTTCAATGTTATATGGCAATAAGTTCATCAATATTGGAAAGAGCAATAACTGTTATTAGACTATTTCCAAAAAATAGTTTTAATGGGAAGGTTTTATAAATTTTAATGGGAAGGTTTTATAAATTTTAATGGGAAGGTTTTATAAATTTCAACCGACAGTAGTACTGACAACTTGATCAATGAATGCCAAATGTTTCCTTATAAGGAAACAACTTATAGTACCATTACCATGTACAGACTAAGAAATATAAATATGCAGAAACTGAGATAGCGTTTTTTTATATGGCAATTCCTTTCAGGATGTTGGTGATCATGGCTTGCCCTAATTTCCTATCCTTTCTAGCTCTTAATAACATTTGTCTTTTCATCAACCCTCTTATTTCCCCTACTGCTATCCATTTACACAAACTTGTTAGGTAGCCTCTGTCTCTCTTTCCTTCAATATATTCTGTGAGTGTCAAATTTTACAAGCCCTCTTTCCCTAAGATGTGCTCTAGAAATTTCAACTTTCTTTTTTCTGATTCTAAGTATAAGAATCCATTTCAGATGTTCAGTCCATGCTATTCTCAGCATCCTTCTATAGAACCATATTTCTGTTGTTTCAATAAGAGGAACATTATTACATAACAGTTCAGCACTATTTTTGGTGGTGGGGTTTCTGACAAACTTTTCTTGTCTCTTAATACTTTATTTAACTTTTGGAAGGCATCTTTCTCTATGATGTGCTCTAGAAATTTTAACTTTCTTTTTCTGATTCTAAGTATAAGAATCCATTTTGTTTTCATTTTCCTTAAACCTTCCTCATTACTCACATGTTCAGTCCATGCTATTTTCAGCATCCTTCTATAGAACCATATTTCTATTGTTTCAAGTTTCTTCTTTACCTGTGATGAGATTGTCCAGCATTTACTACCATATGAGAGGAACATAAGTTGTATGCAGTCAGTTATTAGACTATTTCCTGAAAAATTGTTTTAATGGAAAGGTTTTATAAACTTCAACTGACGGTAGCACTGACTGCTCAATCAATCAATGCAGAATGTTTCCTTATAAGGAATCGAGTATTATTACCATTAGAATATTTTTCTCAGAGACTGTTACTATTGATTTTGATACTCGTGAATCCCACCATATTTTGTTACCAGCTGCCACAGTCAGCTAAGCGTTATGATATTCCAAGTAGGGATTGTAGTCGTACGCAGTCAGAATTGGTTCTACAGTCCAAATCATGATAGTAAATCTGATCAGTTTGATAAAGTCAAAATGGCAGCCAATATCCAAAACAACTTTCAGTCTGTTGTTAACTGGAGCAAAGGATGGCTTGTTAATTTTAACACTGCCAAACCTAAACTGCTCTAATCTGAGAGAACCCTCTCTGCTTTTCATCAACATGGCTGATGCCGACCTCCAGGAAAGTGACTCACTGCACCTTCTTGGCCTAATGTTTTCAGCTGTTATGAAGTGGAAAGACTATATTGAATCCATTGCTAGGTCAGCTGCTGCCAGGAAGGTGGGTTCACTGTGTTGTGCTAGACAATTTATATATCTATAAATCTAACATTCATCCATGCTTAGAATATTGCTGCCACATATGATCCAGTGCTACTGATCCTTGATAAAATCAAAAAAATGTATCAGCAATATTATTGGCCTCAATCTGGCATCTCAACTTTAGTTACTTTGCCACCACCCTAAGGTTGCTGTCTTTTGCCTTTTCTATAAATATTTTCATAGTAATTATTCAGATGAGCTCTTCGCTATAAATTTAAATGCAATGTCAGTCGCTATGTACTATCCTTTTGATTAATCTTTTACTTCTCGCTCATTAGTAATGTTTTTGTTTCTAATTTAATCCACACCCAGTAACCTTGCCATTCTGTGGTGTTACTGCCTTGCTTGGGGTGAACTCAATTAAAAAGTGCCATAACATTTAGATGTACACCCATGACACAATGAAATGTAACACAAAGGATGGGTTTAATGTTTATCAGCAGTAACATGGGAAAATTTTCAAGCCACCTTGGCACTTTCAAATTCTGGGGTCACCTCAAGTGCCAGGCAATAAACCTAGCCTCAACCTGAAGGAGAATTACTGACTGAGAGGATGGGACTTGAGCTAATAATACTGGCAAAAGAGTTCATTCCTCTGTTGGTTAGTTATACAAGACATTGGTCATACCACTGGTAACAGTACAATTACTGTTACAGACCAAGTATCATTACCTCTACCTCACTTAGTGGGGGTCTATACATAATGTCTACTCATAAACATATGCTAATTAGTGGTAGCGCTGACCAGCCACTACTACACTAAGCTTCATAAAGTTTAATATCAAATTGTAGGATTTATTCAGTAACTTATCTATTCCTCATGAACAACATTTTTCTTTGTTTTGTTGACATTTGTTGTCGTCTTTATGTCTTGCTCTGAGGTATTAACAAATGTTACCAGAAATATCTCCTGAAGCTTTTTCTTCAAAGAGCAGTTCTTAGCATGTGACAGTGTTTGTAGCAATTGGTCATCATTGCCTACGCAAAATTTCTCTGCTTCCCCCACATATATATATATTGTCATCCACAGACAGACTGTTTTGCTGTATCACAGCTCATCAGTGTGGCTAGACATCTGGTTGCCTCTATCTAGGATCAAAACCCGAATGAATTGGTGTCAGTCGGGGATTCTACCACTAAGCCGTTAGTGCACAGCAGGGATGAAGGTGAATTTAAGTGTATTTATTTTTAGATAAACACACAGTGACTGAGAGAACATGATTCAATTTACTGAAGAGTCTTACATTATTAGCCATAATAGTCACTGTTTACAAACCCATATATATATATATATATATATATATATATATATATAGAGAGAGAGAGACTACAGAATCCTTAAAAATCTATTCAGGTGATATTCATTTTGTGGACTCAGAAGTCCATCTCTTCAGACTTCAGTTTATTCAGACACAAGGAAAAGAAAAATGAAAAAAAGAAGAGAGAGAAAAAAAGAGAAACAAGGAAAAGTTTTATGTTAAAAAGAAAAAAAAAATCACCTTTTTTAAAGGTGATATTTTTTAGGATATTTTTAACAATTCTGTATTCATTAATATATTTGCTCTGTTTTTACATTGAGCTCTCTTTGGATTTATATCCTCCTTGGAATTATCCCTATTATTATCAAGTGATATTATATATATATATATATATATATATATGCATGCATATTGTTTGTTTTTGATTTTGTCGACTGCACAGTATAGTATGATCAGTTGTGCACCATCCGTGAGAAAAAGAGCACCATGACAAAATTCACTCTGCCAGAAATTTGGAAACTGCATGCTATACTGCTTGGCATTGGCACCAGAAGCTCCAAAAACAAACATTTCAGATTGTTTGGGTGTCAATCTCAGAACAATGCAGTGGATTTGAAAATAGTTGGATGATATAAGGAGTGCTTAGGCTTTCAGGAATGATTCAATGAGGGAAGCCTCCAAAAAGATATTTGCCATCGACAATCCAAACTGATCAGAATTGAACTGAAATCAATCCTCGTTCAGAAATTTGCTCAGCAAGCATAACATTTGAAAATGTTGAAAGCATATTTTGCAATAGACGCTTGCAAACAAAAGCGATCGTAGGTTCACCAGGGTATATGATTGAACGGCCAGTCAGCATCATTGTATTTGGAGTGATCACTAGTGATGACAAAGTTATGCCTCCATTCATCTTCCCACAGGGCCTCAGACTCAACACGGGGGTCTACACCAAGTTCCTTGAGGAGATAGTGCTACCTGGGATCAATAGGGTGACTGCTGGAAGACCTTATATCTGGCAACAGAACTCAACACCATGCCACACAAGCAGGAGAACCCAGTCATGGCTGTCAGACAATTTCTCCAACCGCATCTGGTCTGGTCACCTAACTCCCCAGAGTACAACCCCCTTGATTATTATGTGTGGGGAACAGTTGAACTAGAGACCAACAAAAGTCCTAACACCAAAGATGAACTAGAGACAAAGATTCATCAACTTAAACAAGGAGATCATCTAGAAGAGATGCAGAAGATTTTGAAGTTGTCTGGAGGCCATGGTTAAAGCCGATGGCTATTTTAATGAATAGATTTACTTTTTATTATTTCAAGATATTTTTGTGTAATTTTGGTAAATGTATCTGTTAAAATGCAATGTCAGTGTTATTTTCATTTTACGTAATTTAGATGACAATTTATCCATCATTGGGTAAGTGTATGTAAAAATTTCTCTCACTTCTTGAAGATAATTCAGACAAGCAGATTGAAATATATATATATATATATATATATATGAGCACTTACAACCCTAACCATATCCCTATATTACACTCAATTTTCTCATTCAAAAAATATTATAAGATAGAGAAAATATTAAGGTAAATAGAAAAGTCTTTTGAAATTCCTGACATTTGATAAGAACATAATGATTCCTAGTTTTCCCAAGATGGTAAAGATAGCAAAAGTAGATTCCTAAGAGAATGGAATGTATGATAAATTGTTTTGAATTATGCTAGTCCCTTATTTGTACATATAGAATGTCCTTCCCCATATAAAAAAAAATATTGATTCATAAGGCTGGAGTTCTGTAATAGGTTGGCTTTAAATAAGCCTCAAAGGATTAATAAACCTTAAGGAAAAACAAAAACAAATCAACATTGTAAGGCTGTAGGGCTTTGGGTTTGTTTTGTTTTATTAACACCTCATGCCTCTTGGTGTGGAAGAGGAGGCATAGCAACAAATGTAAATTATTATTGTCAGTAACAAATCACTTCCAAACAAAATATACTTCTAAACAATTTAATTATTTTTAAATTCAAAATAACTTCTTACCTTAATTTTCTCAAATTAAAACTGAAACTTGAAGCAATAGAAATGTTGTTCTATAGAAAAATACTGAGAATACCATAGACTGAACATGTGAGTAATGACTGTTTTAAAGGACATTTGGAAAGAAAAAGATAATGAGGAAAGAGGGCTTGGAAAATTTGATACTCACAATACAGACTGAAGGTAAGATGAACAGAGGAAAACAATGCGTAACCTACTTAACAAGTTTCAGTAAATGGATGGTGGGACAAGCTTTACTAGAAATAACAAAAAGACAAAATATATTAAGAGCTCCAAAGGACAGGAAATTGTGGCAAGCCATGATTGCCATCATCCTCAGGGGACATGACACACAGAAGAAGGCTGCAGAGTTGTATAAACATTTAATCTAGACATATCATTTCAATTCATTAAGGAGAAATTGTAGATATATTTTAGTTTTCACAATTTTGAAGCACTACTTTGTAAAACAGACTCCCAAATGAATGCTTCATTGATCATGAAAGTCCTGGGTATGACAGTAAATTACATCTGGCAGCAAGGCTTTTGATTGAGAGGTTTTGAGTAGTGTGGAACCACTTCTTAATTGCTGCTGTTCCAAGGTCCACCCTGACCTGGAGTGGTAGCATCTATTAGGGTCCCAACTATGGGTAAATAGTTAATCCACAAATTGGTGTCAAAACACTATGAAAGTATAAAAATACATTTTTATAGTAAAGATACCAGCTATATATTTTCATAGTAAAAAAAGATTACCAGTAATGCTTTTTGTAAAAAGTAAAAAAAATAAATTACTAGCAATACATTTTTGTAGAAGAAATTACTAATGCCTCCAAGAAAATTAAATTTTGGCATTAAATGAGCCATAAGGATGTTGACATGCCACTAAACAGCGTCACAATTTGAACAGGGAAAGAAGATATTTAAATCATATTTATGTGACAAGTAATTGTCAATATTCTTGTTTTGACCAAGTATCCTGGCATCATCATCAGGTGTTCATTGATTGGTTGATATGAGATATCTGTTGATTAATGTGATATTTTCTTCCCTGTGAAATTGTTCCTGCAGAAATGGTGTGTCACTACCAGATCCAAGGATTGAAATCATGGTCATTAGATGACAGTAACACATGTATAGCCAGCTCCTATATCCATTCCGAAGGGTGTTAGTGGTGTGTTTTTTGAAGCCTTTTATATTAAATGTCAGATGGTTTTGATATTTGGCTGAGAAGTTTTATAGAGTAGATTAATTCTTAAAACATGTGGCAATTACTTCAAAGATATGGCTTGAAAAATCACTTGTACAGGGTGGGGCAGAGCAACTTGCTTATTTGGAATATCAATTAAAACACAAGTAATGCAGGTATACATGTAATTCTTTGAACTGCAACTAGTTCAACATTTAAATTTTATTTTTTACCAGTTTAAAGATGATATCAGTAAGATGGCGTCTATTCTTCTCTATACACTGAATCAATGTTTTGGGGTGACCTTGCTGTTCGTGGGAGGCCAGGTTTCTTTTTTCTTTACATCACCCGTTTCCCTGAAGTTGTTTACCCATGAAACAATCGACTGCCAGCCAGGAACACGACCACGGGGTGCAATATTGAAATGTCTACAGAATGCACGTTGCATTGCGGCGATTGAGCGAGCGCTTGAAAAAAATGCCTCAACAGCGAAAACTTGTTCCAACTTCGTCCACTCCATGATGCTCACTGGGGTTCCTGAAAAATAAACAAAAAATAAATAACGCACATTAAGAACCAAACTTTAAGCCCCACCCTCTCAAATAAGTCCATCCCTACCATCCTTGGAGCAACCATCGCTTTAGTGCGCCAAATTTAAATAAGCAAGTTGCTCTGCCCCACCCTGAAAACAAAATTGATACCATGGTGGTAAAAAGTGGGGGGGGGGGATGATCATAAATGTAATTTTCTTTTAATTGATAAATATGGAATTCATTTCATTTTTTCAGCATTTTTCTTTGCTTCATTGTCAGCACAAATTGCAAACTTTATTTCATCATTGTGATAGAATAAAATAATTCATTTAACTTTTCTTCTGCTAATTATATATCAACTCTTATATTGTCTCTCAAAATTCTGGCATCATTTCTTTATTTTGATTTTTCTCATTTTTTTATTTTTTTTATTTTTTCCATGTTTTCTGCATTTCTTTTCATTTTTTATTTATTTTTTTTATTTAATTTTTAAATTTTTTTAAATTTTTTAAATTTTTTTCAATTTCTTTTTTCATTTTTAAATTTTTCACATTTTTTTTTTTTTTAGACAGAAATGCTCAGAAGGAAGGGAGTTTTTTTTTTTTTTCAATATTTGAAACAAACCAATAAATAAAACAGATAAAGTTCTCATAATTCCATAAATAATGAATTTGAAAAATTCTCTTGTCTGTTAACTCCAGGTCAAAGTTCAAAAGAGTATTTTGTATACAAAGAAAATATTTGTAGAATGGAATAAGAAAGATGGGAATAGAATTAAATATCATTTGCTGATTTTATTTTTTTTAATGTCATTATTCCATGATTTCCTCCAATGAGTATCCCTGTCATAGTTGTTTTGATCACTACATTTTTGCCCTCTGTCTTTTGGCTCTTATACTCTCTCGTCTTTCTAGAATTATCTCGTCTGTTGTCATTATTCTATGGGTTTTTCAAATATAATAAATCTTGAGTATTATCTAACCAATATCCCCATTTTTGTTATGTTGGTCACTATTTTTAATATTTGTAAATTTGAACAGCTTCAAAACAAAACTACTTTCGTTTAATTAATCAACACAGAACTTTTTCGTGTTGTATGTTGCTCTCTCCAGGAGAGATGCTAAACTCCAGGAGATCAAAACTATGCCTTCTTGGGCTCACATTTTCCACTAACATGAAGTGGAGTGACTATATTGAATCAATAGCTGCATCTACTGCTAGGAAAGTTGGTTCACTGTATCATCCCAGAAAATTTTTCTTGTCAGAATTCGTCTTGCACATTTATAAATGTACCATTCCTCTGTGCATTGAATATTGCTGACATATTGGATCTGGTGATCTTGCTTTGATTTGGTTTGATTTGTTTTATGGCATATCAATCTCAATGAGTTATTATTATACCAACAAGAATTTTATTGCTGGTATTTTTTTTTCATAAATGTATTTCTGATAATAATTTTCCCCTTTAAAAATGTATTGCTGATAATAATTTTTCCCTTTACAAATGTATTTCTGATAATAATTTTTCCCTTTAAAAATTCATTGCTGGTAATAATTTTTCCCTTTACAAATGTATTGCTGGTAATAATTTTTCCCTTTAAAAATGTATTGCTGGTAATAATTTTTCCCTTTAAAAATATATTACTGATAATAATTTTTCCCTTTACAAATGTATTTCTGATAATAATTTTTCCCTTTACAAATGTATTGCTGGTAATAATTTTTCCCTTTAAAAATGTATTGCTGGTAATAATTTTTCCCTTTAAAAATGTATTGCTGGTAATAATTTTTCCCTTTAAAAATATATTACTGATAATAATTTTTCCCTTTACAAATGTATTGCTGGTAATAATTTTTCCCTTTAAAAATGTATTGCTGGTAATAATTTTTCCCTTTAAAAATGTATTGCTGGTAATAATTTTTCCCTTTAAAAATATATTACTGATAATAATTTTTTCCTTTACAAATGTATTGCTGGTAATAATTTTTCCCTTTAAAAATGTATTGCTGGTAATAATTTTTCCCTTTAAAAATATATTACTGATAATAATTTTTCCCTTTACAAATGTATTGCTGGTAATAATTTTTCCCTTTAAAAATTCATTGCTGGTAATAATTTTTCCCTTTAAAAATATATTACTGATAATAATTTTTTATTTTTACAAATGTATTGCTGGTAATAATTTTTCCCTTTAAAAATTCATTGCTGGTAATAATTTTTCCTTTTTAAATATATTACTGATAATAATTTTTCCCTTTACAAATGTATTGCTGGTAATAATTTTTTCCTTTAAAAAATGTATTGCTGGTAATAATTTTCCTTTAAAAATTCATTGCTGGTAATAATTTTCCTTTAAAAATATATTACTGATAATAATTTTTCCTTTACAAATGTATTGCTGGTAATAATTTTTCCTTTAAAATTCATTGCTGGTAATAATTTTTCCCTTTAAAAAATATATTACTGATAATAATTTTTCCTTTACAAAATGTATTGCTGGTAATAATTTTTCCCTTTAAAAATGTATTGCTGGTAATAATTTTTCCCTTTAAAAATTCATTGCTGGTAATAATTTTTCCCTTTAAAAATGTATTGCTGGTATTTTTTTTCAAAAATTTATTGCTGGTATTAAAACTATTTTTAAATTTTCATAGTGTTTTGACCCCTTTTGGTGATAACTATTTCCCCATAGCTTGGACCCTAACAGGTGCTACCACCCTGGGTGGGGGTGGACCTGCTAAGACCAGCAGTTAAGAAGTGGTTCCATGCTCCTCAAAACCTCCTGATGAGAGTCCTTTTTGTCGGATGTAGTTTATTGTCATACCCAAGAGAAACTGCCCCTGTTGTACATCTGAAGATTCTTGACAAAATTCAAAGAAGCGTCTGTAATATAATCAACCCTGACCTGGATTCTTGACTTCAGTCACTTTCTCACCAACATGTTGTGTTTTCCCTTTGTCTTTTCTACAGATATTTTCATGGCAACTGTTCTTTTTTGCTTAATGCTCCAACTTCATACATTTGATAAGTCTGCTACTAGATTGGTAATGAGGTTTCACCATTTTATTCTTGGACTAGCTAGATTTAACTGTATTCTAATAGTTTCTGTTCTTGTACTTCTTTCCTGTGGAATTCCTTCCTTATTTGTTAATACAACATCAATCGCCATTTTCTGTCTTCCTGAATCCTGTTTCTTTACCGTTCTATTCACTAAAGACTTTTCATCCTCTTTCATTCTTTGTAATTCCCTGCATCCTAGTGGCATTATCATCTTGGTTGGGGTGAAATGATTAAAAAATAATAATAATAAAAAGTTACCTAAAAAAAAAAAAAAAAAAAAAAAACACTCATCAACCAGTAAATTACTGAAAGATAACACCTTTAAGGTGAGCAGATTTTGTAAATAAAGAGCTCAATATTATAAAATAGAGCCTTAACAGTGAATTGATAAAAAGTTCCATGATTTATCTTCCAACAGTTTTACAGACATAAATCCAAATACCAGTTGCAGGAAGTAATCAGCTGAATCTCTTCATAGATTTATCTGGCTTTTGACGTGCAGATCTGGGTCTTCAAAACTTTGTATTTTATATATCATTCACCTTTTATTTCTCTATTCAATATATATATATATATATATATATATATATATATATATATATATATATATATATATTTATTTATCTGAAAATTATAACATAAATATGTTATAAAATCACTACAAAAATAGCCATTTTGTTTCAACACTTCTAGTGTTTTATCAAGTGATGGTGTTGAACAAGTGTTCAACACCATCACCAGAAGTGTTGAAACAAAATGGCTATTTTTGTAGTGATGTATTTGTTGGTTATTGACCTCTTCCTCACATCCTGCTCAGAAAATACCTTGCTAAAGTCCCCTCACACTATCACCACTACCACTGGGCACTTCAGAACATTCACTAGTCAGTGTCAAAGTTGATTCCAAACCAAAGGTATCCTCTTATAGACCATTCTGTAGAATGATTTTCTGGTACACAAAAGCAGACTGGGATAACTTCAGATCTTACATGGTGGAAGCTTCACTCTGTGCCTTCTTCAAGCATACTGCCTCCAAAACTGCTGCCCTCGTCTCAAAAGGGATCCTTTCTGGAATGGAGAGTTTTATACCCAAGAAAGAATTCTAGCAGAAACCAAACAATCAGCTTTGGTTAACCCACAGATAAGGCTAAGTTCTTTGCAATGAACTTTGCCTCCAATTCCAAGGTAGAAAATAAAGGTCATCCATACCTTTGTCATGGAGAACAAACTTAGTGGGTTTTCCTGATATTGGATCAGAAAATTTCCAGACAAATCAAAAACCTCAACTTTATGATCCAGATAAACTTGCAGTGATTAAGAACCTTTCACTCAGAATTATTTCCAATCTTGGGAAAATTGTTTAAACACTGCCAAAGCAGAAATGATTTCTAGATCTATGAAAAGGTGTCAGGTTTGTTCTGCATTCAAGAATACAAAGGAGGGCTTCTTCCCTGTCTTAATATTACCCCATCAACCTCCTTAGTGACATCAGCAAATTTCTTAAATCTTACCAATAAGAAGGTTGTTGATCACTTCAACAGAAACAATTTTCTTAGCAACACTCTAGATTTCACTCCTCCAGGTCCACTAGGTTGATGTCCTAATAGTTATGATATACAGAACAACGCACTCAATCATAAATTCATCACAAGAGAGATTGCCTTAGATATCTCAAGGCTTTTAACAAGGTGTAACATAAGGGGTTGCTACATAAACTTTCCAACTATAGAATCTCTGATATAGTTTTTGCAATTATTAAGTTCTTCCTATCTGTTAGGGCCATGATGTTATCATTAATGGCCAGTCTCCTGAAGCCCACTCGGTCAATGGCCAGTCTCCTGAAGCCCACTCGGTCAATGGCCAGTCTCCTGAAGCCCACTCGGTCAATGGCCAGTCTCCTAAAGCCCACTCAGTCAATGCTGGCCCTCACTACAGTCCCAAATTTCTTTTTGCATTATGCAAATTATTTCCCCAAGAACATTTTCAAATCTATAGTAAATATGTATGCAATAGATACTATGGTTTATTGGTGCATCACCAAAAATCTCAATGATTAGGGCCTTAGAGCTGATCTCTCCTCTGATCTACTAACAGCTCAAGCAGGGAACTGACTTGTAACATTAAATACCTCCAAAACCAAACAAGTAACATTCTATCCCCAATAAGTAGACTCTGAATTTTCTCTATTCATGGTGAACAGTTTGCAATCTCAATGAGACTCTTTGCTTTAAATGTCTAATGGGACTCAAGCACATTCTAGACCTCAAGTGGAATTCATCTTTCTGAGTTTTTGCTAAAGATGCTGTAAAAATGGTCAGTTCCTTGTAATGATTTGGCAAGTACCTGACTCCTAATTTCATTATTTTTTTTTATTTTATCATTCAGTTAAGCTAGCTCTGACATTCATAAGTCTATCATGCCAAACATCTAGGTCTTGCATCAAGGTCAGAAGGTCATTAGGGTGACATTCTGTGTCATAACACTGCTGGTCAGTGTAGGTGGTTGTTGGGTGACCAGCCCATCTGGCACCATAGTTAGATATCCAGACCAGTAGATCACTCACAATTTCTTGTTTTGATTGCCAGCAATGTCCTGAAAAGCAGATTCTGCATTCATGTAAGATTGTAGAAATATCAGGTCCATAGAGTTGTGATTTAGTTAGATGTTGCCTCCAAGAGATGTTAAGTATAGCTCTCACCATCTGGATGTATGGTACATCAAGGTTAGATTTCAGGGTTTTAGTTAATGTCCAAGCAGTGGCACCATACATTAAAACCAAAAGCATCTCTGCTTGAGGTTGTCTGGTAGATCAGATTTCCAGATTACATCCATTTTATTCAAGGTCGTCCAGGCTTTAGCTATGTGAATTTTCACCTCCTTTTAGAGTGTAATATTAAGTTACATATGCTCTATTTTTACAAGACACAGATCATACTAAAAATGGCTTATTGCTGCCACATCTGAGCTGGAGTTGGCTAATTTTCACCTTCCATCTTTGACAGAGTTCAAAAGCCTTTAGACGGTCTTGTGGGTGATGAATTATTTTCAACTCTACATCTTTGACAGATTTCAAAAGCATTTACACAGTCTTGTGGGTGATGAATTATTTTCAACTCTACATCTTTTTTCCCCACAGATGAGATATCACAAACTTATGACTCCTCTATTTCCATGAAAGATGTTCAAATAAGCTACATTCCTTAGATCCACTAGTTCAGACCTTTACAGCTAGCACCTGCCATTTAACATAGACAGGTTCAAATGATCCTCATTTCCATCATATTCTATTGGTAAGACAGAAGTTCCTCTCAAACAGCTTCATCTCAAGAACTGCTACTTTATAGTATAGACTCCCAAGAGGATACTTCCCTGATCTCTATAATCTTAACCTCTTCAAATTTAGTGTCAGTAGTTCTTCATAATACACTCGTTTTACTTTTACACCTTTACAATTTATTTTAGTTACCCTCTACCCTAAGTGGCTCTTGGGCCTTGTACTGGATGAACAATAGTAATAATATCTGTCTATATTTCTGAGATGAGGTATTATGTACACTATTTACATTATTCGGACTGTTGTCCTCATCTTTGTCGCCATATTTATTATAACGTTTCGACCGTTGTACTCTTCGGCCTTCTTCAGGTGGTTGGAATGTCAAACTGAACCCTTTATTTCGCTCACTGGGGTAGACTGTTCTAGTTCCACATGCCATGTTTAATGGATGTCAGTTATCAGTTATCTCCTGTTAATTTCCCTCTGAAAGTTGTTCACTGCCTTAACAGGGTATTGAACTCAAACTCTTTGATTCCTGTCACTGGATCTAACTAATGCCTTTATCCACTATGCCATGTGTCCTTGAGGACACATGGCACGTGGAACGAGAACAGTCTACCCCAGTGCGCAAAATAAAGGGTTCAGCTCTGAGGAAGGCCGGAGTGTACAACAACCGAAACATTGTAATAAATATGGCGACAAAGATGAGGACAATAGTCTGAATAATGTAAATAGTATTAATATAAGATAATCATATGATATGATTTCTTAAAATGTAAAAAAGATTTGTAATCTGGAATGCTTAATCCCAAGTAATCTCCAGTTTATAAATTTTAATTTATTTTTATTTTTTTTAAAGAAGAAGAACAACAAAATTTTTGTTTCCTCCAGTTTTGTCTTCATTTGTAAGGATATTGTCCAGCATTCAGTGTTCCATAAGAAGGTGGATATCACATAGCAATCCAATACTCTTTTCCATGGAATTCTCCATATCCTTCTATAGAACCACATTTCCACTGCCTCGAGTTTTCCCCTCATCTGTGGAGAGGTTGTCCAGCTTTCACTGTCATATGAGGATGGTTATCACATTGCAATCCAACACTCTTTTCTATGGAATTATCCATTTTAAAATAATTTCATTAATTTTAATTTTTCTTTTATTATTAATTATATTTGTTTACACTTCTAAATAGTCTAGTAATAATTGTTGGAGTTTATTTAGTGATTTATTTGTACAAACGCTTTATGTCTTAGTGGATTTTATGATTAAAAAAAAAACTTCCCATCTGTGTTGAATGCTGGGATTGTCTCTCATGAATTATATTATAAAGAAGTCATCTCTCTAACAAATGGTGAGATCCCATTCAGCCATGAGTGCATTGACTAAAACCAATAATGTACAAAATTACAAATTAATTAACTCTTGTAATGTCTGATTGAATCAACTTTATCGAGTTAAAACAAGGAAATCAAATTTTATGCAAATAATTTCTTCTCTCACTTAAGGAATTCTTTTTTCAGCTTCTTGCTTTTCAGTCAAGTTTGATCTCTGAAAATTTAAATGCAATGTCTGTCATTACCTGTACCTATTTTTTGTAAATATTTTCATAGTAATTGTTCTGATGAACTTTCCTCTTTGGTAACTAGACTTTATAAATTTAAGTGCAGTACTAGATTGGCAGCTAGGTCTCATCATTTGACATTTGAAATGGCTAAATATAACCATAAGTTCTATGCTAACAGTTTCTTTTCTCACACTTCTCGCTTGTGGAACTCTCTTCTAGCCCCCTTCTTTTCCAAGTTTGATTTTCAAAATTTAAATGCACCATTATCTTCTGTTCTGTCTTATTTTTCCCACTTCTGAATAATGGTTTTCTTGTATTTTTTCACACTCAATAATCCCCCTGTGTGTTAGTGGCTTCGTTGCCTTGCTTAGGGTAAAATGATAAAAATAAATAAATTAAAAAAAAAATATGTGCAAATATTTACAGTGACAGTACCAGTGCTTGGATCTTCTCAGGACACCTATATTTTCTAAATATTCTTTAAAAGAAGTCACAGATTTTTAATTAGCTTGGTTTCTAAGTAAGGAAAACTACAAGAGAAAAACTACAACATTGAGACCTTAACAATCTTTGCCCAATAAGCCCATATAGAAAGAAAAACTATCTCAAAAATGAAGAGACATGAGTCTACAGAAGGATGATGAGAATACCATGTACTGAACAAGTGAGCAACAACAAGGATTTTATAGAAAATGGAAACAAAAGGGAAACTTATACTTAACATCAGGTAAAGACAGTTGAAATTTCTACAGAAGGATGCTGAGGATTCTATAGACTGAACCTATGAGCAGTGACAAGGTCTTAGAGAAAATGGTAACAAAAAGGAAACTTATGCTTAACATCAGGAAGAGACAGTTGAAATTTCTGCAGCAAATAATGAGGAAGGAGGGCTTGGAAAATCTGATACTCACAGGGCATTGATGACAAATGGGACAGAGGACAATAACACACAACATACTTAGGTAGCTTCCGTAAATGGATGGCAGAACAAGGTTTAGGAGCAATAGCAAAAAGACAAAATTTGCTAAGAACTACGAAGAATAAGAAATAGTGGAGAGCCATGACTGCCTATGTCCTGATGGGAGATAGCACATAAAGCAGATGTTAGAGAAAATGGAAAGAAAAAGGAAACTTATGCTTAACATCAGGAAGAGACAGTTGAAATTTCTAAGTCACATAATGAGGAAAGAGGGCTTGGAAAATCTGATACACACAAGACAGACTGAGGGTATGGGAGAGAGAGAAAAACAGCGCATAATATACTTTTTTGAGCTTAAGTAAATGGATGACTGAACAGGGTTTAGAAGACAAAATTTATTAAGAGCTACAAAAGAAAGGAAATCGTGGAGAGCCATGATTGCCTCCGTCCTGAAGGAACATATCACATAAAGGAGAAAAGAGAAACTGTTTGTGAAAATGAGACTTACAATTGAGAAAGTTAAGATTCCCTTTTAAAGGGATACAGTGAAATTTCCAACTTTGTTAATATTCTGATCTGTCAGGAGTGAAGGTCCCCCTCCTAATAAGGTAGCGAAGAAGGTTGTTGAGAAAAATGAGGAATTTTGGTGGCAGTGATGAAAGGAGGCTTCTTTTTAAAGTTAGATTCTAATTTTGGTTATATTTTTCTGAGTATCTGTAATGAATACCCCCCTCCTAATCTCCCAATAAAAATACAAAAATAAAATTTGTAAACAAAGAAATAAAAAGAATTCAAATTAAAATAAAGCATTTGCACTTTCATTTAAAACCTTTATCTCTTTCTTTCTCTCTCTTCCTCTAAAACTTCTCTTTCTGTACTTCTCTCTCAACCTAAGAGAAGGAAACCCTCAAATAAAATGAAGAAAAAATTGATTTTCTTTTTCCTCTTCTCTCTCTCTCCCTCTATCTTTTTCTCTCCTTTTTTTTCTTCTCTCACTCTCTCTCTCCCACTTTTTCTTTTCCTCTCTCTCTCTCCCTTTTTTCTTTTTCTCTTTTCTCTCTCTCCCCTTTTTTCTTTTCCCTCTCTCCACTTTTTCTTTTTCTCTTTTCCCTCTCTCCACTTTTTCTTTTTCTCTTTTCTCTCTCTCCCCTTTTTTCTTTTTCTCATCTTTCTCTCTCCCCTTTTTCTTTTTCTCATCTTTCTCTCTCCCCATTTTCTTTTTCTCATCTTTCTCTCTCCCCTTTTTCTTTTTCTCATCTTTCTCTCTCCCCTTTTCTTTTTCTCTTCCGTCTCTCTCTCCCCTTTTCTTTTTCTCTTCCGTCTCTCTCTCCCCTTTTTCTTTTTCTCTTCTTTCTCTCACTGCTTTTCCTTTTTTCTCTTCTCTCTCCTTTTTCTTTTCTCTCACACTCTTTTCTTTACAGATAAAAAGAGGATAAAAAAATCTGATTCTCTTTCTTTTCTTTTCTTTTCTCTCTCTCTCCCCTTTTTCTTTACAAATAAAAAGAGGAAGAAGAAAAGACTGAACTTGGCCCAAATCCCCAGAAGTTTGCAGGAACCGAGCCTGAGTGAAAACATACCAAATGTCTAAAAGGCTTCACATATAATTTTCGTTATTAAAAAAAAAATATGAAAATGAAAGTAACAATGGAAAAGAAAATAATTTTGGCAAAACAGAAAAATTGACATTGTTTACATCATTTGGACTATTGTCCTCATCTTTCCATATTTATCACAATGTTTCAGCCTTTGTACACTCCGGCCTTCTTCAGGTGGTTGGAATGTTGAACTGAACCCTTTATTTCCCTCACTGGGGTAGACTGTTCTAGTTCCAGGTGCCATGTTTAAATGCATGTCAGTTATCAGTTATCTCCTTTTAATTCCCCTCTCCAAGGTCTCCATTGCCTTAACCAGGTATTGAACTCACACTCTTTGGGTCCTGTCACTGGATCTGGGATAGACATGTTCTAGTTCCACGTGCCATGTTTAATGGATGTCAGTGATCTCCTGTTAATTCCCCTCTCCAAGGTCTCCGCTGCCTTAACCAGGTATTGAATTCACACTCTTTGGGTCCTGTCACTGGATCTAACTAATGCCTTTATCCACAGTGCCATGTGAACTAGAACAGTCTACCCCAGTGAGTGAAATAAAGGGTTAAGTTCAACATTCCAACCAACTGAAGAAGGCCAGAGTGTAAAACAGCTGAAACATTGTAATAAATATGGCAACAAAGATGAGGACAATAGTTCAAATAATGTAAATAATGCTCAAATGTTAACTTACTAAACTTTGGTTCATCTGACACAAGGCCATCAGCTGCTGACAATCACTGGTGTTCACCTAAGTAATCAAGCTCAACACTAGATTGGTAATGTTCATTCAGCATGACTTGACCAATAGTTAAATCAGTTTAGATTTCCGATACAGACACATGAAGATATTAACAAGGCAAAGATTGAACGACAAACCTTGGAACCTTCATCTTGGTTCATTTACCCCAGAGCCACTCTGCTCTCTCTGGATGATAATTACTTATTAGAAAAGAAAATTAATACAAATAAAAGTTAAATTTAAAGGAGAAAAGGAAAGCAATGATCATTTGTGTCAGAAGAACTTGGGGTTATTTTAACTTGTTGCCTTGAGGAGTCTGCAAGGAGAACAACACAGCGTGTATTTAACAAGTGATCAATTTTTAAATTAGATTCTTTCTTCCATCCCTGAAGACTGGTGAGAAATGTATTGACGATCAATTTTTAGATTTAAACAACAAAAAAAAAATAATAATTCTTCCTTTTTTTTTTTTTACCTTTTTAAATTTTTTTAATCCATTTTAGTTACTTTTTTCTTTTAATAATTTAAACTTTTTATTTGCCTTTTTTTAACAATTAAATTTTTTTTTTCAAATTTCTTGTTTAACTTGGTTTTTAATTTTTTTGAATTTTTTTTAATTCCCTACTTTTCACTTGTGCAATAGTGAATCCTGAGAAATAATTGAAGTCTAACAGAGCTTTTTTTAGAGGAAAGAACGGTTTTCTTTTTTCAACACTTTGCATACCAGAAACCCGTCAAAAACACACTTTGAAAATAGTACATTTTTTTTTTTATTGCAAGCATTGAAGCTTTGATCTTATCAACTATTTTTATTCACTTTGGGTCAAAGAAATGCAATTCCCTTTACTGTTACTCTGATTATATTACAGTCTTTCTTTCACTTCTTTGTATCCCAAAACTCAAGTTAATATTCTTTAAATATGTCTTCTTGAAATAGGGGCTTCTCAGATGCAAGATACCAGTTTAAATTTTTTTGGATATTACTTTTTAATTTCTGATTTTGCTTTGTCACCTTTCCTTGTTTTTGTTTTTACTAATGTTCACCTAATACAAGGTTCAAGAGCCACTTATGATGAGGAACTGAATAACATTATTGGATGGGCATAAGAGGAGGAGGTAAGGAGGGCCACTTATGAAATTATGTAAGAGAGATAAAGGTTAACCTGAAACTTTAAGAGGATAAAATTGTAGTAGTCAGGATTGGTTGGTTGATTTTGTTTAGCGACATGTCAACACCTCTATGGGTTATTAAATGCTAAAATCTAAATATTTTTAACACAATCTTGTGATTTAACTAAATATATTTTGAACACAATTATATGCCTTCAACTACGAATAAAATGTATTGTTGGTCATTTTGCTACAAAATGTATTGTTGGTAGTTCTACTATAAAATGTATTGTTGGTCATTTTGCTTTAAAAATGTATTGTAGGTAATTTTACTATAAATAGGTATTGTAGGTAATTTTGCAATGAATGCACCCTTGTGCAAATTAATTGAAACAAAATGAATAATACCGTTATTATTTATTTTTTTTGTATTTTTCCAAAGAAACATGACCCAGTACACGTGTTAGTACTTCGTATGTCCATTCCATGAAGTCTTTCCTTGAAGACTGAGCACAGATTCTCGATTGAATTTAAATCAGGAGAGTTTTCGGGCCAGTCTATAGAACTTTGTTTTATTCACTGGTAAGGCTTGCCAGTGTGTTCATGCAGCATTACAATTTTTGTATGCTTCCTTCGAGTAACATCCATTGCAGACAATCACCATAGGACAACTAATCGGCAGTTGAAACAATAGTGGCTGGGCATGATGAAAATCTGATGCAATCACGGATGATGCAATATTTTTCAAGGCCAAACAAATTTCATCATACACCCTGAAAACAGATTCATATTACTGTACAACACTACAATTTTTTACTCAGATTAGATCATTTGCAATCGATTACAACCTGTCACTCTAGTGGGTCTAAAACTGACTGTATGCTCTATTGATTCAGAATGTTGGGACAAAAAAGCAACAATAATAAGATAAAACTAGCAACAAAGAATGGTGATAATGAAGAATGTATTGACACAAAATGTTGGGAACAAACTAACATCGTTAATGGTAATATTAGTGTTGAAACTTGACTAATGCATGGAATAATAATGCAACACAAAATGTACTTAGAACAAAATGTATTGAAACAAGAAAGTGTACACAATATTTACATATAGTCTTTTGTATATTCCTGGTAAGACCGTTCCTGGAGAATGTGTTGATTGAGTCACAGTCGGGCAGAGTCTCTGGTTGAATCTCTTGATTCCTCCCTCTCTTCCCGGTACTAACCATATTTATATGGTCGATACTCCACTATGCAAATTAGGTGGATCCTACCACAACAATTAGCTATTTCTTTATAAATTTCTCGGACACCTTATGAGGAACAAGAGCTTGAAAAATTTAATGATTATAGGACAGAAGGAAAAAGTAAACTACTTATGGGTTTGTGTATATAGACAGCATAGGAAGTTGTGGAGAGCCTGAAGAGGTACAGACTTATAAAAGAAGAATTGTTAGTAAATTTGAATAGTATTTTTTTTCATCTTGTTTTCTTGCCTTTACACCTTTGTAAATCATTGGGAATTATAATTAATTTTTCATGAGTATTCTACCACAAGGCAAATCGGTTCTCTTTTTCGTGCCAGAGAAGGTTTTTCTTGTCTGAGTGCATCCTTCAAATCTGCCATTCGTCCTTACATTGAATACTGTTGCCATATATGGTCTGGAGCCCCAGCTGTTCATCTCGCAATTCTTGACAAAATCCAAAGACAGATATGAAATGTGATAGGTCTGACCAGGCATCTCGACTCCAGTCATTTTTTCACAGATGTGATGTGGCTTCCCTCTGTCTTTTCTACAAATATTTTCATGGCAACTATTTTACTGTCAAAACAGTTAAATGTAACCACCTCTTCTACTCCAACAGATTCTTCTATTGCACTTCTCAACAGCGGAACTCCCTTCCTCTTACTTGCTTCCCTGATAACTATAATCTTCAAAAATTTATATGTAATCTCACTCGAGATCTTCTGGTGGCTTGATCCTGAACTTTGTCCTTGTTTTCATTCTTTCCTCAAACACCCCTCTTTTCTCTTACTTTCACTCACTGTAACCCCTTGCGTGCTAGTGGCACTCCTATCTTGCTTGGGGTGAAATGCTTAAAAAAAAAATTTATCTTGTCCTTCTTGCTTTTGCAACTAATAGTAAAGAACTTCTTAGACAAGGAATTATCATTTAGCATTTCTTTTTTGAATGCTATAAAAGACTGCAGACATATTAGATTGATTCCTTTTCTACAGCTTATCAACCCTTTGCAGGTTATTTAAAGCCAGAAAATATTTTTAGATTATGAAAAATTTTATTTTCTTTTTTTGTTAAATAATAATGATTTAGTGGTACAAGTTTTACTGATTAACCTATAGATGGGGGAGAAGTTGATTCAGACTTAATCAGAATTTGATAAACAAACAAAAAATTGTAATATAGAAAAAAGTGAGAGATCAATTCCATATTACAAGCAATATATAAACGGACCCCTGACTTTTTGACATAATAGTTCCTATATATTTATATTCCAGAGAATGTAAATAAATCTAAAAGACATGCCTGTGTAGCTAAACAGTATTTCATTGATTGATGGATTCATTTTCTATGGATTATCAACAAACAAGTATTGGATATAAAGTGGGGGATCAATTTATATTACAAGCCATGTATAAATGACCCCCTCACTTTGTGACATAATAGTTCCTATGTATTTATATTCCAGAGAATGTAAATAAATCTAAAAGACATGCCTGTAGCTAAACAGTATTTTATTGATTGATGGATTCATTTTCTATGGATTATCAACAAACAAGAAATGTGATATAAAGTGGGGATCAATTTATATTACACGCAATGTATAAAATGACCCCCCTCACTTTGTGACATAATCAGTTGTCTATGTATTCATATTCCAGAGAATGTAAATAAATCTAAAAGACATGCCTGTGTAGCTAAACAGTATTTCATTGATTGATGGATTCATTTTCTATGGATTATCAACAAACAAGAAATGTGGATATAAAGTGGGGGATCAATTCTCTGTTACAAGCCATGTATAAAATGACCCCTCACTTTGTGACATAATAGTTCCTATGTATTTATATTCCAGAGAATGTAAATAAATCTAAGACATGCCTGTGTAGCTAAACAGTATTTCATTGATTGATGGATTCATTTTCTATGGATTATCAACAAACAAGAAATGTGGATATAAAGTGGGGGATCAATTCTATATTACAAGCCATGTATAAAATGACCCCTCACTTTGTGACATAATAGTTCCTATGTATTCATATTCCAGAGAATGTAAATAAATCTAAAAGACATGCCTGTGTAGCTAAACAGTATTTCATTGATTGATGGATTCATTTTCTATGGATTATCAACAAACAAGAAATGTGGATATAAAGTGGGGGATCAATTCTATATTACAAGCAATGTATAAATGACCCCTCACTTTGTGACATATTAGTTCCTATGTATTTATATTCCAGAGAATGTAAATAAATCTAAAAGACATGCCTGTGTAGCTAAACAGTATTTCATTGATTGATGGATTCATTTTCTATGGATTATCAACAAACAAGAAATGTGGATATAAAGTGGGGGATCAATTCTATATTACACGCAATGTATAAAATGACCCCTCACTTTGTGACATAATAGTTCCTATGTATTTATATTCCAGAGAATGTAAATAAATCTAAGACATGCCTGTGTAGCTAAACAGTATTTCATTGATTGATGGATTCATTTTCTATGGATTATCAACAAACAAGTAATGTGGATATAAAGTTGGGGATCAATTCTATATTACAAGCCATGTATAAAATGACCCCTCACTTTGTGACATAATAGTTCCTATGTATTCATATTCCAGAGAATGTAAATAAATCTAAAAGACATGCCTGTGTAGCTAAACAGTATTTCATTGATTGATGGATTCATTTTCTATGGATTATCAACAAACAAGAAATGTGGATATAAAGTGGGGGATCAATTCTATATTACAAGCAATGTATAAAATGACCCCTCACTTTGTGACATAATAGTTCCTATGTATTTATATTCCAGAGAATGTAAATAAATCTAAAAGATATGCCTGTGTAGCTAAACAGTATTTCATTGATTGATGGATTCATTTTCTATGGATTATCAACAAACAAGTAATGTGGATATAAAGTTGGGGATCAATTCTATATTACAAGCCATGTATAAAATGACCCCTCACTTTGTGACATAATAGTTCCTATGTATTTATATTCCAGAGAATGTAAATAAATCTAAAAGACATGCCTGTATAGCAATTTATTTCATTGATTCCTTTTCTATGGCTTATCAACCCTTTGCAGTCCATCCAAAGCCAAAAAATATTTTTAGATTTTAAGAGTTTTTTTTCTTTTCTTGAGATAATAATAATTTTAATGATACACATCTTACTAATTAACCCATAGCTGTGGGGAGGTTGTAGATTGATACCTTTCCCAAGAGTATTTGTGCTTAAATGAATATGATGAACCCAACTGGAATTGGAACTCAGATCTCCATCTAAAAATTTTGAGCCGTTATCTATTACACCAACCACACATCCAAGCTTATAGCACCTGGTATTCCCAAGTTGTCACCCATCTAGATACTGATCAGACTGGACGTTGCTTAACATCGGTGATTGTATGGGAACTCGACTCTCCGATTAACAATTCCAAGTCATTATCCATTACACCATTGGCACATCCAAGCTTACAGCACCTGGTATCCCCAAGTTGTCACCCATCTTGATACTGACCAGGCTTGACGTACCTAAGTAAATGTAAGGTTCCATCTATTATAAATGTTTCTACATCATTCTGGATATTTTTTCAAATCCTGGACAACCTGATATTTTACACTCATCAGTATATATCCTGAGTAATAAATAAAAAATGAAAAATTGAAACTTTTTTTTAAATTCACCAATTAATTGTCTTAAATTCGTTTTTTCTCTTTAGCCCAAGTCCTGTAAAGATGTTAATGAATGCTATCTGAAATGTTAGTTTTAATTTAAAAATTATCATCATGAAAGTAAAGTTAATATTAGCTGTTTCCTTATAAGGAAACATTCATTGACGAAGCAGTCAGTACCGTTGTCAGTTGAAATTTATAAAATTTTCCTCTTAAAACATTTTTCAGAAAAACTAGGTTTCCCAAGTCCGTTCGCTGTTATCGCTCTTTCTAGCATTGATGGGAGTTTCCTTCCTAACCTTATGTTCAAAATAGTGTGGAATGTCAACCTCTTGATTATGTAATTATTTTCTCTTCAAATTATCTGTTATTTCCATTTTAGCAGTTGCTTTTGTTGGAAGACCTCAAAGAATATGTTATATAGGAATAAAGTGTCTCTGCTGACACTTGAGTTTGAACATAGATCGCCAGTGAGCAAACACAGATGATCCCATTATCGAATTAAGTAGACCATGTGACCATAGAAGAAACACATATATGTAGGAAGTAGCTGACAACTAACAATCTCTATTTCTATTCTATCCTCTATTACTATACAGACCACTATTCTCTACTCTATTCAATATACTATTTCTCTATATGAATTACTCTATGAGTGAGTATTATCAAACAAGTACTGTTAGTGCGAGTGATATTCAAAGGCGTCTGACATCAGTATTGTTCAACGGCATTACTATAGTTGTATCTGTGATTACAGAGTCCCTACTACAACGAGCATTACAAAAGTGACAAGTATCCATTGACATCACAAGAGTCTAAACAAATTTTTGTTGAGTAACAAAAGGATGTTATTTCTGTTCTCTGGTGCAGTTCTTTGTTTAGGATTCTATAGTGCCAATCCACAATGCTCAAAGAAGAATGGTCTTTTTCAAGACCCACAGGCTTCATTCACTCAAAGCCATTTTTAACCATTGATCTGAGAAAATGGTTGTATACAACTGACAGTTTAGATATTTCTGAACAGGTTTGGCACCATGAATGACATTTATATAAGAGTCCTGATCAAACGAGGATATTTAAGAACATGACTGAAGTTTTCAGTTCAATGTTTTGTCTTTGTAGCAATTTGTGGTGTTAGGTAAAACTATCTCTAAGGCAGGAATAAATTGTGTAAAGTTCAACCAGGTTTTTATGAACGCTTTTTGAAACTTGCGTGCATGGTTCACTAGAGATCAGTGTTTCTAAAAAAAAAAGAAATCTTGAATTAAATTCACATGAAAATTCTGAAATCCTTTCACATATGAAATATGATTCTTCCATGTCAAAGATGGAGAGACATATTGATTAATATAAATATGTTGTTTCTAAAGAATTTTTCTTTTTCAAATACTTTTTGCCTTGTTTCAAAATGTCTTATTTTTCTTAATTTTTTCATCTTTCTCTTTCATTTTTCATTTTCATTTCATTCATTTTTTTTGTTATATTTTTCATTCTTTTCAAAGGTTTCTTTGTTCTTTCCTTTCATTTTTTGATTACCCCTTTTTTTTCTTTTTTCTTATTCTCTTTCATATTCCTTCCTTACTTTCTTTTTCCTTTTATTTAGTTACTTTTTCTTCTTTTTCTTTGCTTCTTTCATTTTCTTTCTCTTTCGATTTCTTTCTTTCTCTTTCGATTCCTTACTTTCTTTCTCTCTTTCTTTCTCCTGGTTCTTCTAGTCTTTCTTCTTTTCCTCATAGCTTTCTTCTTTCCTTTCATTTAATTTCTAGTTTTGTTTCTTGATCAAAACCACTTCTTTACGTTTTTGTCTCCCATCTTCCTTTTTATTACTAACAGCTTTTTCAATTTCTTCCTTCTTTTTCCTTTTTTTTTTCCCTTTTCCCTTTTTCCTTTTTTTTTTCCCTTTTCCCTTTTTCCTTTTTTTTTCCTTTTCCCTTTTTCCTTTTTCCCTTTCCATTTTACTTTCTTTTTCTGAAAATATATTTTCTTACCTTTCTTTTTTTTGCTCTTGATCCAAAGTATTTTTCTTATTCTTTATAAAATCAATTTCTTCCATCATTTTTGTCCTTTTCCTTGCTAAACAACTTCGCATCCCTGTTCTTTCCTTCTCATTCGAATCCACTTTCCCTCCTTTATCTTACTAACCACCTTTTGTTCATTATTTCCTTCTTTTTCTTCCAATTCATTTCTCTTCACTTTCTTTCTTCTGCTTTGACTTGATCCTCTCACAATCTTGATCCTGTTTCCAAATTCAATCCAGCTGAAAAGCTTTTGATGATTGAAACTTGATCCTGGATTAAAAGACACTATCTTTTATTTTTACATAAAACTTATCACTTTATCAGTGAAACAATGCATTAACTTTATTTCATTTGTCACGCACGCACATAATCAAGTTTCTTGAATCACTTAATTCATATCCTGGCAGATATTTCAAAATCAAGTTGAGATTTTTATGTTTCTTATACAAATAGCGAAATTAAAGTTCAGTCATTGTCATTATTCTGCAGGTTGACATTATAGGTATATTTCAGCCAATGTCTTCTTTGGCCTTCTTCATTGAAATTCTTAACTCTGTCAATATCCAAATCTCACAAGTACTTTTGACTAGTATTCTCATCCTTCCTCTTATTATCCCTACATTTCATGTCTTCCCTCATTGTCTAAAATTCTTAAATTGTTAATATCCAAATCTCATTTCTAGTATTCCATCCTTCCTCTTATTATCCCTACATTTCAGCCAATGTCCTCTTCGCCTTCTTCATTGTCTAAAATTTTAAATCTGTCAATATCCAAATCTCACAAGTACTTTTGACTAGTATTCTCATCCTTCCTTTATTATCCCTACATTTCAGCCAATGTCCTCTTCTGGCCTTCTTCATTGTCTAAAATTTTAAATCTGTCAATATCCAAATCTCACAAGTACTTTTGACTAGTATTCTCATCCTTCCTCTTATTATCCCTACATTTCAGCCAATGTCCTCTTCGGCCTTCTTCATTGTCTAAAATTCTTAAATCTGTCAATATCCAAATCTCACAAGTACTTTTGACTAGTATTCTCATCCTTCCTCTTATTATCCCTACATTTCAGCCAATGTCCTCTTCGGCCTTCTTCATTGTCTAAAATTCTTAAATCTGTCATTATCCCAATCTCACAAGTACTTTTGACTAGTATTCTCATCCTTCCTCTTATTATCCCTACATTTCAGCCAATGTCCCTTTCGGCCTAAATCTGTCATTATCCCAATCTCACAAGTTTTGTCTAAAATTCTTAACTCTTTCAGCCAATGTCCTTCGCCTATCCAAAAATCTTAACTCTGTCAATTTTTGACTAGTATTCTCATCCTTCCTTTATTATCCCCACATTTCAGCCAATGTCCTCTTCGGCCTTCTTCATTGTCTAAAATTCTTAACTCTGTCAATATCCAAATCTCACACGTACTTTTGACTAGTATTCTCATCCTTCCTCTTATTATCCCTACATTTCAGCCAATGTCCTCTTCGGCCTTCTTCATTGTCTAAAATTCTTAAATCTGTCATTATCCCAATCTCACAAGTACTTTTGACTAATATTCTCATCCTTCCTCTTATTATCCCTACTTCCAGCCAATGTCTTCTTCGGCCTTCTTCATTGTCTAAAATTCTTAACTCTGTCAATATCCAAATCTCACAAGTACTTTTGTCTAGTATTCTCTACCTTCTGCTTATTATCCCTACATTTCAACCTACCTACTCTTCTACTATTACCAAATATGACTGTAGATCTAGAATCATCAACAAGAAAAAAAAATGACTGTGTTAAATATTTACCTGAGGAAGTTTTTCGGACTCTTTGTTTGAGACTTAAGAATAAAACTAGCAACATTGATAAAATAAAGAAATAATTAAATAGGCTTGGATATGTCAGCCATCTTGAACTGAGATTGCTTTCTTTGTCTTCTTCAGCAAATGACTCAGACTGCTAAAATAAATCTCTTCAGTGGGCAGAGAAATGCTGGCTTCAATGTTTGCACTAGTAAAGTGGTGCAGCAAAGTGCTGTGGAATGCTCTCTTAAGAAGATTGCATTATTCACAAGGGTTGTGAAATGATTTCTATAAATATTCATAAATAAACACCTGTCGATTCACAACTCAGATGCCGACATTACCATAAGCAAAGCAAATTCATGATGTAAGCTGGCTATCAAAAAAAAAACGTTTTCTAATAACAATATGTAAATTGCTTCATTGGAATATACTGCAATTAGATGTTTAAATGTCTGAAACAAAATATTAATTTATAATGTTATGTCTTAATAATGAGTTCAGGGTTAATTTCCAGTAAATAAACATCCACTTCTTCCTAGACCACCAGAATCTCTCATTTGGAAACCTGATTGCTAATTAATTGCTTTTAGTTATTTTTCACTTCCTTTTGATATTTAAAACAAATTTTACTATCAGTTTTTTATGATAACACTAAACTTCTTATATGTGCCATGTCCCTTCATGACATAGGCGATCATGTCTCTCCACGTCTTCCTGTCCCTTGTAGCTCTCAATAAGTTTTGTCTTTTTGTTATTTCTCCCAGACCCTGTTCTGCCATCCACGTGCTTAAGCTCCATTAAGTATGTCACATGTTGCTTAAGCGTGTCCTTCTATCCACCCTGTGAGTATCAGATTTTCCAAGCCCACTTTTCTTATTATATGTCCCAGAAAATTCAGCTGCCTCTTCCTAATATTAAGTATGAGTTTTGTCCTTTTTGTCTTCATCCTCTTGAAAACCTCATTGTTGCTCACATGTTCAGTCCATGGTATCCTTAGCATCCTTCTGAAGAACAACAGCTCTGTCATCTCAAGCCTCTTCTTCATCTTTGAGGCGATTGTCCAACATTCGCTGCCATAAAAGAGGACAGATATCATGTCGTACTTCAGTATTCTTTTCTTTGTTGCCAACGAAATCCTCCTATCTCGTGACACCCTGCCTAGTTTTTTGAATGCGTCTTTGGCCATCCAAATATGTCTTTGAATCTCAGCATCACACTTACTGTGCTCTCTCAGAACACTTCCCAGATATTTAAATTTCTGCACCTGGTTGATTTTAGTGTCCCTGGCTTTTAAATTGCATTTCAGGCTCATCTTTTGACAGATGATCATGCTTTCTGTCTTCTTATAGTATACACTCTCTCCTTCTATGCCTTCTTTAGGAGGTCTTATAGTTTCCTTTCTGTGTCTGCTATCAGCACTATGTCATCTGCGTATCATGTTGTTAAGATTGTGGCTGCCAATGATGAATCCTGGCAGGACCTCTAGTTCTCTTAGAATTGCCCCACTGTATGGGTTGAACAAGTCTGGTGAGAAGACACATCCTTGCCTTATGCCCCTTTCTATTTTTGTATATCTGCTGTATTCACATTTTACCTTTATGCAAGTGGTTTACTGCCAATAGAGGTTTTTGATTATTCTAATGTCTTTCCTGAATATGCCAAGGTTGCTGAGCAGCTCTAACAGATCTTTGTGGTGTACTTTGTCAACCACCTTTGCATAGTCTATAAAATGCAGGTGCATGTTCTTCTGTATTTATATTGCTCTTTCTGAAAAAATTCCGAGCATAAATATTGTGTTACTTGTTCTGGTGTCTTTAACAAAATCTGGCCTGATTCTGCTGTGCACTCTATTCATCAGAATACAGATGATAAGCTTTGTTATATGGTTTATTTGGCTGATTGTACAGTGAAGTTTACATTTGTTTGCGCCTTGTTTTTTAGGCCATGCTATGAAAATAGATCTACCAAGATCTTCCGTTATATCTCCACTGTTATAGATTTCATTTATTATTTCTGTACTCTTGTTTATGCCAAAATCATCTAAGGCTGTCAACCTTTGTTAAAATTCCGTCTGGCCCTGCCACCTTCTTTCTGTTCAATCTCACTAGTGCAGCTTCTACTTCAGTTTTCAGAATTTCAGGCCCATCGGTAGTTCTGCATATTGTTGATTGTTCTCTTTTATCATGGAAGAGTTATCCAATATATTTGCTCCAGCATTGAAGGATTTTTCCTTCACTAATATGAGTGTTCCATCCTTTGATTTTAAGCAGCCTGTTGATGAGCATGACTTTTGTTCTGTTTGTTCTCTTATTTGTTTATGCATATCTCCTTTGTCGGTGGTACTCAATCTCTCTATTTCTGCAAATTTTTTGTTTAGCCACTTTTCTTTAGCCTGCCAGCATTTGGTCCTAATTTCATTGTGTAATTTTCTGTCTTCCATTCCGTATCTTGGCAGAGTTTTCTGTCTTCTTTGCATCATGTCAAGAATCTCCTCTGTCATTCATTTATTTTTTCTTCTTCATCCATTCTCCTTTGGGATGATATCATTTGCTGATGTCACTAAAGATTGCCTTTGTGCATCCCATTTCGAGTTTCCATTTTCATTGTGTCCCTCATATCTTCTTTTCACACTGTCCATATATTTTTCCTTCAGTTCCAGGTCACTCAAGAGTTTGTTGTATTGCAGTTTTGGTGCTGCATTAGGCTTCTTCAGTTTCTGTAGTTTTACACTTATTTGGCATATAACAGGGCGATGGCTGCTTCTGCAATCAGCATTTGGGTAGGTCTTGCATTGAACCATTGCATTCCTGAATCTTTTGTCGATAGTTATGTAGTCAATTAAGCTTTTAGTTTCTCCTTCTGGGTTCCTCCATGTCCATAATCATCTTGGATGTTCTTGGAACCATATGTTGGCTATTACCTAGTCATTGGACATGCACTATTGGACCCATTTTTCACCATGTTTGTTATGGGTTCCTAATCCGAATTTGCCAGCTATCTCCTTTGTTCTCTCCCTGCCTATTTTGACGTTCAGGTCTCCCATAATAATTATGACTTGTGATTTGCAATGAACCTCAGCATTTTCTAGAATGGTGTAGAAAGATTTGATTTTTTCTTCTTTACTTTGTGCTAGCAGTGCATACACTATTATGATAGCTATTGTTGTGTCAGAAACCTACCACCCCTCTTGAAGATGAACTTGTCTGCGAACAAAGACTTTAAATAGTGGCATGTCAAAAGAGAGATAAGTTCTTAGCTGAGCTAGTTATTGACTACTCAGGCGATTTCTGTACCTATTTACCAACCTATTAAAACCCTTTTTATTGTTACGTGTTATTTGGCGTTTGTCTCTACTAACCCCAAATCAACATCATAACAACTATGTTGAAAGGTTTTCTTTTCAATTTGACAAATAATTGATAGTATGGAATTTAAGGTTGTGTGTTAGTGTATAGTAGGTGTCCACATATAAACAGTCCTGGGTATGATGATAAACTACATCCAGCAGCAAGGCTTCTGATTGGGGGATTTAAGGAGAGTGGAACCACTTCTTAATTGCTGTTGTTCCCAGGTCCACCCTGACCCAGATGTGGGGGTAGCACCTGTTAGGGTCCCAGCTCCTTATATACAGAAAACTGCATGAAATAAAAAAAACCCTGTTGAGGTACAAGGATAAACTTAATCAAAATCTTAATTCTATTGACATACCCCTGTCATCCTATGAGAAAGTGTTTTGTGATCAAGTCTAGGGGAGGAGTTTGTGCATAACATGTATCACAACTTTTACAAGAATGCTGAACAATGCTTGAACATTCCTGCAACCTTTACAAGAGGTGCTGTTCCTTGTCCTGTATGTGAAAAGCTGTATAGACATTGCGAGTTCAGTTACTAAGAAAGGTAGTTCACTGTGTCATGCAAAACAATGTTTCTCTCCAGAATCTATCATACATATCTATAAGTCTACCATTCATCCAAGATTAGGACATTGTTGCTACATATGGTCCAGTGCCCTTGCTATTAATAATAGTAATAATATAATAATAATAAGTAATAATAATAAATTATTAATAATATTTATAATAATAGAATTTTCACCCAGTATCACAGCAGACCATCAAACAAGCCAGATGAAGAAGAGTTGATCTGAAGTAACCTCATAGCCACCAAATGCAAAACTACATGACTGACATGCAAACATGGGAACAAGCTGCATTATAGAGATAGATATATAAACACCCACCCTAGAGAGGAGTTGGGCAGTGTCTCAGATATTGCAGACAAAATGTTTGGTCTATACTTTGTATGAGATCTACAGGATTAGGGAGCTTTTATCAATCATTTTTGTACATGTGTTATTTCTATTGTTGCCTCAATACACATTTTATATGTAGACATTGCTAGTTCAGTTACTAAGAAAGGTATTCCCCTCTATATCATGCATATTTACAATGTTTCTCTCATATATCTATATATATATACATATCTATAATATCTACCATTCATCAGCAAGATTGGGACATTGTGAAAAATATATGTATACATTCCAGTTGTTCTTTTATTTACCTTGAGTCCTTTTATATATATATATATATATATATATATATATATATATTTATATATATACATATATATATATATATATATACATATATATAATATGCATATGTATATGTATATATATGTATATATATATAATATATCAACGTATATAAGGGCACTGCATATATAAATATATATACATATATATATATATACATATATATATATACATATATATATATATATATATATATATATATATATATATATATACATACATATATACATATATATATATATATATATACTATATATATATATCCATATATATATATATATATATATATATATATATATATATATATATATATATATATATATATATATATATATATACATATATATATATATATATACATATATATATATATATATATATATATATATATATATATATATATATATATATACATATATATATATATATATATATATATATAGTTATGGATATAATTATTATACATATATATATATATATATATTTCATAATAATTACAAATAAAGCTGTAGAGCCTCAAATTTTCATGGAAACTTCATGTGCGTTTTTTTCACAAATGACAAAATAATTGATTTGAAAGAATGTACAGTCATGCCCACAACAAAATTTTTATTTTAATGTCACACAATAATACAAAATTATACCAAATAAACATTAAACATTAGGCAAAATTATTGGCTCTCTTGCCTCAATAATCAATTGTGTCACCTTTATTCTTGATTATGGTCTTTAATCATTTTTGATAGTTCCTTACAAGATCACTACACACACAAGTAGGTACTTTGGTCCATTCTTCCTTGGCAATAGCTTCTAGCTCCTCTAAAATCTTTTTCTTACTTTTTTCTTGAAATATGTCCATAAATTTTTAATGGAGTTTAGGTCAGGATTTTGTGCAGTGTACGCTAATAACTTAATTTTACTCTCATCTAAGTATTTTGTAACAATTCATGTCGTGCATTTCCAGTCATGTTGCAACGTCCGGTGACACTTCAACATCAGCTTTCATACACATTGTTTTATATTATTTTTAAGAATAGCCAAATACTGCTCTTTATCCATGATAACCTGCACTCTCACTAGTTCTCCTGGTCCAGAAGCAGCAAAATATCCCCAGAGCAAAGTGCTCCCACCACCTTTTTTAAATGTAGGGAGGTTATTTTTTGGTTTGTGAGCTCCATTCACTTTTCTCCATACATAACGGGAATTCATGTGACCAAATTATTCTAGTTTGGTCTCATATGACCATAAAACACAGTTCTAATATTTACTCCCATATTCTTGATGGCTTCTAGCATCAGCTTATCTGGATTTTAGGTGTTTAACCTTAAGCAAGGGAGTTTTCCTTGGGTGACAAGCTCCAAGTCCTGCTTGAGGAAGCATCAAATGACTGTTTTCATCAATACATTCAACCCTGATGACTTTAAATCATTGCCAATGTCCTTTGTTATTAAGTGAGGATTCTTTGAGATATTTATAATAATTTTCTTTTCCATTCTCTCAGAAATTAACTATTTTCTACCAGTCTTTCATTTATTCTCAATACAATGAGTCTTGTTGTACTTCTTGATAATGATATGAATTGTCGATCTAGGAACATTTAAAAACTTGGAAATTGTTGTATATCCATCACCTTCTTTGTACGCATCAACCATTCTTCCTTCAGAGTTTCTCTTGTCAAGTTCAGTTAGCTTTGTCATGGTTGTCATGGTTACAGAATGAATGAGTTATCATGGCACTCACATATTTTCTTTTTCATTACCTTTGAGAATGTTATACAATCAGCTCAATACTATTTCATTTTCGAAGGATGTTTGTATTAAATGACAAATTAAGACAAAAAAACTACAATTGCCATAGAGCGATATTATTTCATAATTTCCATAAAGGGGGGAGGAGAATAATTTTGGACGGCACCAACTTTTAGAAAAATCTATAACTATGTGTATAATAGATCGAAATTTCTAAAGATTTTACGAATTATTCAAAACTAAATACGGAATCAACTATTTATGGTAAATTCAGTAAGTACTTGCAAATAGTCACATTTCCTGAGAAAATATGCAAATATTCAGTGGTGGGGTGCAAATAATTCTGTTCACAACTATATATATATATATTATATATATATATATATATATATATATATATCGTAAGGTAAGAGATTATCTTGTGCCTAGCGTCCAACTGAAACAGTGAAACGTGTAAACTCTGTATTAGGTATTTTGGGCAAGTTAAGGTTTAGGTTGACCCTTTACCTTCCAATATCAATTCCTGACAGTGAAACTCCACGACCTCTCACTTCCTCTATCCTTACAGACGTGAACTTTATTCCACACCTAGGTTGGAAAGACAGATCACCACATTCGTTGTCTGCCAAAATAGCTTATTCCTCATATGAGGTAAAATTTTGATTAATAATTATATATATATATATATGTGTGTGTGTATGTCTAACACAATTTCTATGCAATTTTTGTATTTTATTATTAATCAGACATTTGGGGTAATAATCTAAAGGCTGTCTTGAAATGCCTCAAACCTTTCAGTGCCTTTTTTGTTCTTGCGTCCACTCACATACATGTATATATGGTGAACTCTCCAGTTGTATTTGACATATAACAGTCAGACAACCGCCCACAGGTTTTGAATTCGGAGTTGTCTTTCTCCTAGACCAGCTGCCATCCAAGGCTATAGAACACAGCCTGTCCTGCTATTTAGCAATATCTGGAGGGAGAAGAAAAGAATTAATACCTTTCCCAACGTTATTAGCACATAAGTGAATATAATAGATACGAGTGGAATTCGAACTCGACTCTCAGATTCCTCAATCCAACCTGCTATCAACTACTCCACCGTGCACACACATATATATATATATATATATATATATATATATATATATATATATATATATATATATATATATATATATATATATATATATATAGTTAAAGGCTGTCTTGAAATGCCTCAAACCTTTCAGTGCCTCTTCCGTTTTTGTGTTGTTCACACACACATATATAGATATATAAAATATGTATTTATAAAAATTTATATAGAACAACAAATATACATCCGCACAGGTGTTTGTGTGTGTGCATTTATGTATGTGTAACTTTAATAGTAAGGATATATCTTCTTAGCTCTACTATATTCTCTTTTCTCTCAAGCAAGACAAGCCAAGTTGTAATGGGATGGAATTTTCCAGTCTGTCAAGTCCAATATCTTAGAATCTATTTTTAGAATATCTGAAAGAATTTTGTGGAGTGGACCAATCAAGTTAAAGTATTGGTGGAAACGAAGAAGAAAGGCGTCGAAGAGGGAGTAGGAGCAAACTGGACATGAGGAAGAGTGGATGTACCAGAGAGTAGTGATGTTGGAGAGTAGAGAGGGAAATTAAAGTGAATCAGTAATAAAAGTGTAAACGAGACAAGAGAAGGAAAGAGAATAAGAACAAAAACAAAGATAAGGGAAGTAGTTAAAATTATGGACAAGACAAAAGAAAGAAAAAAAGATTAAGAACAAATTTTAAAACAGAACAAGTAAAAAAAAAAAAAAGTAAATGAAAAAAGAAATAAATTGGTAAGACAATCAAAAATAAATTGAAAGAAAAAAACAAAAACACTGAATAATTAAAGGCAACGACCAAAAAATATTTTTAAAAAAATAAATGAGACGAAGGAGAAACTTAAAAAAAAGAAAATAAATAAAAATAAAAGGAAAAGTAACGAAATTGAATAGCCCCCCCCGCACTTTTTCACAAAAAATATTAATCATTGTCTTTAAAAAAAAAAAAAAGAAAGAAAATGAAAGAAACTAATTCACATTATGAATACGAAATATAAGAAAAAAAATCGAAATAGAATTATTAATTAGAAGAAGAAAAATTAGACTAGTAGTGTAACTTTTTTAAAATTCTTTATTTTCATCAAATATAATGTTACTTCAGTTTGAACAGGTTTGATGTTTTTTAACTTTCTTTCTTTTTTAAGTATTTTCTACAGTGTTTCTTTTGTCAAGCTTTTTAAAAAGAAAAACATTTTATTTTTCTATCGACGTTAATTTGATGGCTGCAGCAGAAGAGTTAACTTCAATATTTCTTCATCCTGTGATAAAAATAAGAAAAAGAAACAAAAATAAACCGTTCTTCTTTCTTTTTACATTTGTTTTATCATGTGCTGATATGTTTTTAATTGTTTTTTCTTCAAGAAAACATTTTTTAAATTAGTTGAAAACGTATTGAAATAAAGCATACGTTCACCATTATTTTTTTTTCTTTTGAGAAAAAAAATCATATGAAAACAGGGGAAAAAATTGTGCTTTCAACTTCATTTAAATTTTTAATACTTATTTTGTTTAGTTAATTTTTTCTTTTTTTTTTTGCCCCTTGCAGAGTTAACTTGAGCAGTTGTAAAAATTTTATGGTCTTTTCTTTGTTACGTATCTTATTTACTTGGCAATATATCAATTCCCCCTGGGACAAGCAAAAAAGAAAAAAAGAATTTGAAAAAATCTTGAAGCATAAATACTGTCAGGAAACTGAAACACAGACATAACTATTGAAAAAGCAAAAAAAAAAAAAAAAAGTCAGCAAGGAAACAAAAAAAAATGACTTAATAGGTTCAGGTTAAAAGGGGAGATAACTCATTAAAAAAGTAATCCAATCCTAAAAGATTAGAATCATTTTCCTACTCCTCCACCTATCCGATTAATTAATGGTCCATTAATTTGATTGGTCAATGACTGTCACATGACCAAGAATATTTCACACACATCTGTACCTATTTTCTCTAAATCTATTTTAAGATAATGTTTCTGTAAATGGTTTTATGATACATAAAAGTAATATTTTAATTATTTTTTCTTGTTTGTTAATTAACTAATATAACAACAGTATGGATGTTAAAACATCCAAGCAATATTTTGCTGCAAATTAAAATGTCTTCTTCATAGATAAATACTAAATTAACCTGGCCGTCTATAGAACAATAGGTATGCTTGTGTGTATAGATCATATAATTGTTTACTGGTCTTTATGTATATAAACCTGCAAATATATATACATATATATATATATATAAAAAGAAAGAACAGTAAGATATATAATCCGGTGTTCTAATGTCTTTAATTTAATCACAAAATTAAATTCGGAGCTTTTAGCTTCCATTTTTGAAACATGGTTAGAACTGTGTAGCGAAAAAAAAATATATTTTAAATCAATTAATTTATAATATATATATATATATATATATATATATATATATATATATATATATATATATTATATTTTTATGTAGTACTTATTGGAAAGTGCTCAATATCAGTGATAGAGCTAACATATTCAGTTGTATGGATATGAGTTTGTGACCCTGGGTTTCACACTTTTGTGATCATCATACAAACTGGTTTATTTTATAAAAATTGGATCTATTTATGCTTGTTTGTGTTTCATTATGTTTGGTAGTGGAGGAGGTAATTCTCCTTTGTGTCTGTTTGGGATGACACTCTCACACACAGAGACATACATACAGTTGTACACATTTTAGTTCACACAAACACACACATATAAACAATTTGAGATTAGGCACAGATACGCATCCATGCATTCATGCAAAAGCATGAGACCCAGGAATCACAGACTCATATACATACAACTGAATATATATATATATATATGAGGCACGGTGGGGTAATGGATAGCGGCTTGGATTGAGGAATCGGAGAGCTTAGTTCAAATTCCAGTCAAGTCTATTACATTCACTTACGTGATAATACCCTTGGGAAAGGTGTGAATCCTCTTCTTCTTCCTCCAGATGGGTAAATATCAGGACAGACCGGGTTCTATAGCCTTGGATGGCAATTGGTCTAGGAGAAGGACAACTCTGAATTCAAAACCTGCGGAGAGTCGTTTGGGGACCTTGTGGCACGTAGTGCACCAGGTCTCTATATTTGGCCCTTTAGAAAGTGTGGATGGTCCTGCACGAAACCTTCACCATTATAATCAAATCTCATGTGCTGTTGTCAGGCTGTCAGTTTCCTAGGAACTGATCTGCTTGACCCTCATACATTGAATTCGACGGAGAGTCAAGTACAAGCGAGTGTGTGTATATATATTTATATATAGTACAGGTAATTGATCTATTGGTATATAATCCAGGTGGATCCTAGAATCTTTAATTGTTAAAAACTGATCCACAGAGAGCTCAGTGTATATATTTTAAAAGAGCATATGTATTTTTTACAGCAAAAAAACAAAAATGACTTCAACATAGAGATAGTCTATTTCAAGCCATTCTGTACACAGCTATCTTCAGACTCTGAGTGTCTGTCGCGGAGCATTGCTTAAAATATATTTTCAATGTCAGTCCACCTCTAGTAGAGTGGGTTTGTGTTAGCAATTGGTGGGAGCATAAGATATCAAAAGCCCCGGAGTGTCTTTTTCTGGGATTCACAGTAAATAGTTTTTATACTACAGGTGTCCAATATTATTAATAAGCGATGGGGGATTTAAACTAAAGCCCAGTAAGATTAATGTAAATTAGTTGAGTTATAGATTTATAGATTGTGGATAATACCAAACCACCCAATGGAATAAATCATGCAATCTAACACACCTATATGCGTATATATCTTCATGCATACATATATGTACAATTACATGTTCATACATATATGTCACTATGTATGCGCATACACCCCCACATATATGCATATGTATTCTTATGTAATTTGGAATTTATTTCTATGTCTACATTTCATGATTAGTTCTCTCCATTGATTTAATAGTTTGCATTTATCTTTATATTTTATTATCCTGATTTTTTTGTCTAAACATAGCTTGCACCTATCCCTAAAACTATTAGGGGTATTCACAAAACCTAGAATTTTCCAATTTATTTGAGGATTCTGACCCTTTTCCTTCAATTCCCAAAATATATTCACAAACATTTTTATATTCAAAGGAGTGTGGAAAAGTGATTGGCCCAACCAATTTCCCAAAATTTAATTAAATAACCACACATCAGAATTTTTCTGGAATATCTTTTTGGTTAGATGAAGAAGTTTTCAGGACTATATATGAATACGTGTGTCTGTGTGTGTGTACCTGCAGCTAAATGATTGTACAGACATGTGTACATCGGTATATATATTTGTGATGCATTTTTGCATGAACATACATGTTCTGGTGTACTGTGAAAGTCCTCTATGGTTGATAGGTCTAAAAATATGTTTAAGTTAACATGTTTAAGTTAACAGCCTCAATGTGTATCCCTCTTTTAAGGTACATTTTCTTTATTAAGACTCGGTTATCCCCACATAGCTTCACCAGTTTTGACAAGAAGTCATTAGATGGAGCTATTAAGTGCCTTTAAAAACTGGACACTGGATTCTCCTCTCTGGTCTTTTCTTCCCAGCATGCTTTAAGGACAACACCATGTGTTTATCCTGTTCACAGCGCCATGTAGAAAAATCACGTGGTCAAGATAAACACTCAGTTGTGGAGCAAGCTAAGTGAATAATCCTTCAACCTTGAGAAAGAGAGCTATTTATGGTGCCATGGAGCATCTCATTGTGCTAAAGTGGGATAGTCCATTGCTTGGGCTGTGATTGGCTGCTGGTACCTGAGTGGAGGTATTTCTATATAAATACCAGCTTGATTCATCAGTTAGTTTGCAGGGTTTGTATTAAGTTACAACCTGCTTTATTTTTGTCTGCCAACTGGACGCTAGCTGGGACCTTTACTCCGGTAAGTGCTGTTTATTCTATTGTTATTCTACACACCCCTGGTATCTTGTCCCCGGGGATGAGGATATATTTCCTCTGAGTGACTGAACACCTCACACACACATGCGTGTATCACTTAGATAATTCTTAACTTCCTTCTTTTGCATGTATTTTCTCTCTTCCTAGCTCAGATATATAACAACCCCAGTCTGTCTTTCTATTTTACCCATAGCTGGGGGGAGAAAAGATGGATTCATACCAGTCTCAAGAGTATTTGCATGTTGTTATGTCCATAAAAAAGTAAATAAATAAAAATTAATTATAGTGTAAAAAAATAATTATAATAAAATAATTAAAACAATTATAATTATCATTAATTCACTTATTCTAAACCAATGAGAATTGACCCCACTTTTCTCCTCTATGTACACAAGCATGTGACTTTCTCACTATTAGATAAATAGTTCATATGGACAGGTTGTTAACATGTGCGTCAATGAAAATTTTGTCTTCTTTTTCTTTTCAGGCTATAATAGTAATATTTATCTTTTAGTATTCAACAAAAATTTGAAGTAAGAAAATCTGAGACACTTCTTGTATTTTTACAACTCAATTAACTGGACATTAATTAAACACATTTATAAAAAAAAAAACATGAGAAAGACTCTATACATTTTACTTATTCTTTATCTCTCCATGTTTTGCTGTTTCTCATTTTTACAAGTATTTTTGTTTATATAAATTTTAAGGGGTTTTATAATTATTTACTCAGTTATAAATCCCCAACACCTCCAAACTTGCTTTAGAGACAACACCACCAGGACATTGTTCCCAGGCATGAGGATATATTTTTGTTGAAGTTCAGTGTGTTCCTCCCATGTTTCGGTAGACACTGGTAATTACACGGCTCACTCTAGCAGTAGGTTCAAAGCTAGCATCCAGCTTCCAGACAAAAATAAACAGTCATAACTTAATATAAACTCTATAACAGTGCACGTCAACACAGTCCCAGCTGCACTGCCAGTCAATGTCCAAGACCAGTTTTATTGACCAAAAACACAGCCAATGCACCAACCATCGCCGTTGGCCTCGTTCTCAGAGTCCCCAGCACAACCAATCAGCATGCAGACTGCCACTAGACAAATCATGCCAAGCAGCATAAAATAAACAAATGTCGGAGAATGTACTTTTCTTGGACCAAACTTGCGAGAGGAAAGGATGTAGCTGATGAACTGTCTAGCTTGGTTTTATGCACATATCCATCATAAAACAGCAGCCCAACAGGCAAAACATATTGGACACTTCAAATCCGGTAAGTGCGAATATGTATACGTCACAATTTTCCTCAATGACTGAACCTTAAACACACGGACATTTATTATCGGCACAATTCTTAACTTGTAATATCTTCCTATTTTGAAAAAAAAATTTTCTATCTTGTCAGTCATAAATTAAGAGACATGACAGCCCAACTGTGTATCATGTCTGGAATTTAACTGGTTGATATAAAAATATATAAAATATTTCCTTGTTGAAATTCATTCCTTTTCTTTACACTTTTTTTATGTGCAAAATAGTTTTTACACTGCTTTTTAGCCTAACTAGCAATAGTGCCTGCAATATATGGTATGTTAAACATGCAAAATTTCAAATGTGACAACAGTTAAAAACAGGGATTAGGCCTAATTTATATTCTTGATAAAATCCAAAGAATAGTAACATTTATCTTTTAGCACTCAAAAAAAAGTGCATTTTCAATTGTCTGGATAATTTATAATTTATATGTGCAAAATAGTGTTTTATAATTTATATGTGCAAAATAGTGTTTTATAATTTATATGTGCAAAATAGTGTTTTATAATTTATATGTGCAAAATAGTGTTTTATAATTTATATGTGCAAAATAGTGTTTTACACTGCTTTTAGCCTAACTAGCAATAGTGCCTGCAATATATGGTGGCCAACAACATGAGTTAAACATGCACCTACTGCAACAAGACTTTCAAATGCACAGGCCGGTAGACAACAGTTAAAAAACTGGGATGTCTACTCAAACACATCAGGTCTGGTTTACCTACTATATATTTAGAGATTCTTGATAAAATCCAAAGAAGAATCTGCAGTGTTATTGGTCCTGACCTGGCATCTCGGAGTCAATCACTTCCCCATCACTGTAATGTAGCATTCCTTTTGCCTTTTCTATACATACTTTCATGGTAATTATTCTGATGAACTTTACTCTATGGTACCTAGACTTGATGAAATTATGTGCATTACTAAATTGTCAAAAAGATCTCTGTATTTTACAGTTGAAATGGTTAAATGTAACTGTAAGTTCTATGCTAACAGTTTCTTCTATCTTAATTCGTTTTTTATTGTCTTCTCTCCTTAATAGTATTTTTTCTCATATTCTTGAACATTTGGTAACCCCTTGCATCTTAATGGCTTTATTGTCTAGGTTGGAGTGAAATGATAAAAAAAACACATACAACGACTAAATATAACATTTAAAGTAAGAAATATATATAAAGTACAGAGAAATCAGAGACAGTTATTGAATATAATGTTGTTCCTTCCTTCACCTGAATAGCTTTCAGCCAACCAGGCTGTTATTCAGGTGAGGTAATTATTGAATGAGTACATTCCAAAGTTGTGCATAATTGTTTATTGGCTGTGACTGTAGTGAATTTATGCTCCATCGAGTTTAAACATGGTAACTGCCTTCATGTCACCTGGACATGGTAATGTTACCTTAACCTGTTGGACAGATCTTATTAGGAGGAAACCTGCAGGGATGGAAATGGTCTGCTACCTGATCTGCAATCAAGAAAGACATCAGTTTCATGAGTGCTCATTGAAAGCACCAACAGTATGCACCTAACAACATTACGGAGACACAAAACCTTACTAACAAGCTGGACCCACTGTCTTCTACTGATGAACACAATCATCTGAAGAGCTGAAAACCTGACCCATCTGACCAAACAGCTTGGCATCAAGCTTCAACTTTCCCCAAAAAAGGTCCCAAAAGGATTTCTTCTGGTAGAAACCAACTACAAGCTCATTTTCAGGTTTTATTTTCACCATTAAAATGAAGTTTGGTTGAGTCACTCAGATTTCCGAACAAATAAAAGGGTTTATCTTATAAACAATATCATTATTATTCTCATATTTTTTTGGAAAGGTTTCAGTTGAGTGGGGAAAAAAGATATTTGTTAGTATGACACTTCTGAACACTATTTACATTATTCAGACTATTGTCTTCATCTTTGTTGCCATACTTTATTTGTTTCGAACAAATTCTTCAGATGGTTGGAATGTTGAACTAACCCTTTATTTCTTATGTCATGTTTAAAAAATCAGCAATATAAACCATTCCTTCTCAAACGAAACAAATGAATTTTATGGGAAAGGTTTAAGGTTGCCAGAGAAAGCAATAATAACAAAAATTGCAAAAATTGCAATATAAGCTCTGGTAAAACATGCAGTGATAACAGTAAAATTGCAATGAGCACTGGTAGAAAATGGTTGCTGATGACATTAGGTTTATAATACCCATTTACACAGATATCCTCAGACACATGGCTTGTCTTCCAGTGACAGACCCAAAGAGTTGAGTTCAATACCTGGTTAAGGCAGTGGAGAACTTGGACAGGGAATTAACAGGAGATAACTGATAACTGACATCCATTAAACATGGCATGAATGGAACTAGAATAGTCTACCAGTGAGCAAAATAAAGGGTTCCTTCTTCAACGGATGGTTAAATAATGTTGAAAGATGTGGACAATAGTCCCTAATTAAATTTAATACCTCATCTCAGAAATATCGACAGATACTGAAAGGCCCAAACATTGTAATAAATATGGCGACAAAGATGAGGACAATAGTCAATAATGTAAATAGTGTACATAATACCTCATCTCAGAAATATAGACAGATACTGAAAGGCTAAAAAATTGTAATAAATATGGCGTAGGACAATAGTTTGAATAATGTAAAAAGTGTACATAATACCTCATCTCAGATATATAGACAGATACTGAAAGGCCTAAACGTTGTAATAAATATGGCGACAAAGATGAGGACAATAGTCCAAATAATGTAAATAGTGTACATAATACCTCATCTCAGAAATATAGACAGATACTGAAAGGCTAAGACATTGTAATAAATATGGCGACAAAGATGAGGACAATAGAATAATGGACAATATCTCAGATATATAATAATGAAAGGCCTAAACATTGTAATAAATACATAATACCTCATCTCAGATATATAGACAGATTCTTCTGAAAACTTTAGGCATTTTTCCTGACCCTGACTAAATACATACAGTTCTAGAACTTCTTAACACTGAACTGCATGTATTATCTATGAATTTACTCTTTTAAAAGAGCTTCAAGTGACAGTCACAACTTGTGGAATGGAAATGAGAAGATTAGGCATTTCCTTCTAAAGAAACATTTGACATTCATTGACTAAACAGTAGTGCTATTTAGTGTCAGTTAAAATTTGTAAAATCTTTCTCTTAAATTCTTTCTTTCAATAAAACTTCCATTTTATGAATGGAATAGAAAGGTGAGATTGATTCAACCCTGTGTATATGGGGAAGGCAGATCCTAGCAGTAAAGGTGTGATCTTGTGTAACTAATGAACATAGCTCCTCAGAACATTTGCCACGGAAATAGCAATAAGGTTGTGATAGGCCTGCAACATTTTGTCTGTAGGGCAAGTGGTTGTAGGGTAGAAAATAATTACCTACAAGACTGTTAAATGCTTTGTCGAGGCTGAAAAGAGAGAATTGGCAGCTCCAGTCCAGATATGACAACAATACTCTATTTTTTGATTGATCTGACTCTTGTAAAGATAGCAAACAGCAGGAGTCGGATACTTTCTGGAGTGGTTTGTGTATTTGTCTTTGTGAATTATTTCAGTAATATATGAGTAACAAAAGATAATACCGTCCTGGGTATGAAGATAAACTACATCTGCCTCCTGGGTAAGCTGATAAACTACGTCCAACAGCAAGGCCTCTGATCAGGTGGTTTTGTGGAGCGTGGAACCACCTCTCAATTGCTGATGTTCCCAGGTCCACCCCGACCTGGGGTGGTAGCACCTGTTAGGGCCCCAACTATGGGCAAATAGTTAACCCCCAAACTGGCGTCAAAACATTATGAAAGTGTAAAAATAGGTTTTAATACCAGAAATACATTTTTGTAAGCCATCCTGGGTATGACAATAAACTACAGCTGCCTCTTGGGTAAGACGATAAACTACATCCAACATCAATTCCTCTGATGAGAAGATTGTGAGGAGTGTAAAACCACCTCTTAATTGCTGGTGTTCCCAGGTCCACCCTGACCTGGGGGTGGTAGCACCTGTTAGGGCCCCAACTATGGGTAAATAGTTAACCCCCAAACTGGAGTCAAAACATTATGAAAGTGTAAAAATAGGTTTTAAAAACAGCAATGAATTTTTTGAGGAAAAATTATTATCAGCAATACAGTTTTGGAAAAAATATTACCAGCTATATAAATCTTGTCGGCATCAAATAACCCATTGAGGTTGGTTTTCTTATCATATTAAAAAAAATATATAAATAATACATTTACACTATTTATATTGTTCGAAGTGTTGTCCTCATCTTTGATTGCCATATTCACAATGTTTCGGCCATTGCACGCTCCAGCCTTCTTCAGATGATATACATTGGAATTTTGAACCAGACCTTTTGTTTCCCAGAGAACACATGGCCCAGTGGATAAAAACATTGTTGAAACTAATACAGTGACTTGACCCAAAGAGTTGTGAGTTTAATACCTGACTACAGCAGAGGTAAACAAAAAGAGTCGCGGTTACTAAAGGGAAATAACTGAAGCTGAGATATCCATAAAAGACATGGCACATAGAAAATAGAACAATCTACCCCAATGGACTAAATAAAGGGTTCAGTTTGAAATTGCAATGTATAGCATCTGAAGAAGGCTGAAACATACATTAACCGAAATGGGAATATGACAATGAAAATGAGGACAACAATATAAATAGTGTAAATAGTTAGAATGGTTTATTTCAGAAATATAGACCGATGTTGAAGGTGAATATGGCAATAAATATGAGGACAACAATCTGAACAATGTAAATAGTGTAAAGATTACAATATCTCATCTCAGAATTATAGACAGATCTTCAAAACGCTGGAGCATACAATGGCTGAAACATTGTGAATATAACAATGAAGATGAGGACAACAGTCCAAACAATGTAAATAGTGTAAATAGTTACAATACCTCATCTTAGAAATATAGACAGATCCTGAAGAAGGCCGGAGCATACAATGGCCGAAACATTGTGAATATGGCAATAAAGATGAGGACAATAGTCTGAACAATGTAAATAGTGTAAATAGTTACAATACCTCATCTCAAAAATATAAACTGATGTTGTAGGTGAATATGGCAATAAAGATGAGAACAACAGTCTTGACAGTGTAGTGTAAATAATCACAACACCTCATCTCAGAAATATAGACATATCTTCAAAAAGGGTGAAGTGTGCAATGGCTGAAACATTGTGAATATGGCAATAAAGATGAGGACAACAGTCCAAACAATGTAAATAGTGTAAAAGATAAAGAAGGTTTTGAAAAGTTATTAAATGATGCAAATACAAGACTGAAAATTGTGAAAATTTTGAACAGATATTATAAAAGAATCAAAAGAGAAAATGAAAACATTCTCAAGACAAGAACGAAAAAACTTGGATTTAAGAATATTACAAAAGGAGATTTGACCAAAATTAATTGGCAATAAGCAAGAAAAGTGGATTGACAAGCAAAAAAATATTTGACTGAGCTGCTTTTGGAAATATAGAGAAAAGATGAAAAATATTGGTAAAAAGCAACCAAATTTAATGATGAATGTAGAGCTACATTGGATAGACACAGTAGCTGAGCTAGAGTTTGGAATATTCATAAAAGTAGCCAGCCAACTCAGAAGACAAGAGTAAGGAGGAATAGTAATATTTTTGGCTCATATTGTAGAGAGTAAAATTATAGGTACCTCCAAAGTTGATGATGGTGTCAAAATTAATGCAATTTCTTAGATAAGAGATTTTGTACTCTAAACAATACATTCATGCAAACAATGCTCCTTCAATTACAAGCTGTGATAGAATTTCCTTTTTTTAAGGGAGGAAGTGCTACAAATATTCACAGTTGGTTATTAATGTAAGAACAATAGATGCATAAGTAAGGTTAAATAACAGTCTTAAAGAGGAAGTTTACTAAGGTAACTTTAGTGACAGGTCCTGCAGTGGCAGTTCAACTGCTGCTATGAATGAGGAAAAGGCCAAAGTGGATGATGCTCTCATTACTTCTGTCAATAAAATATCTATTGACTTTACAGACAGTCTTTCTGAAGGACCAGACTATACTTGAAAACATGGATAGCAGCCAGAAGACAACAGTTCTCCAATAATGATGAAGTGAAAATGACACTCCACACATGGCTAAAAAGTAGCCAAGAAGCTCCCACAAGGTGTGCTGAGATGCCCTCCTACCAAGATGAAATATCACAACTGAGAAGGGTCTGCTGAAGACTAGATTTGGAATCCTGAGCACTTTATTTTTATTTTAGCCATCTTTGTATACTTCTATGAATAACTATGTTGTCATTAAAGAAGAACAGGCATTGCCTTTTAAGTGACCCTTGTAAATCACATGTTGCTCTGTTAAACTCAGTGGTCATTTGATTAGCCTCAGTAATCAATCGCTACACAAAACATGATTTCTTGGCCAAAAATCAAGGGCCAACCAATATATAAATCAATTTGTATACAAGGAAGAGTTAAAGACTTCTCTGCTGAACTCACTTCTAAAAACCTGAGTAAATGAACAAAGATTAATTTCTTTTATAAATTTGTTTTTTGATTGAACTTAGAACTTTTCAGTCTCTTATAAATAAATACATACATACATATATATATATATATATATATATATATATATATATATATATTTTACCAGTTTATGACTGGAAGGGATAATTCTGATGAGGATATAAATCCAGGGAGAGCTCAATGTAGACTACAGAGCATTATAATGATAATGAGAAGACAGAGAATTCAATTATCCATTCTGCATTAATTATTCAGATAATTAAATTCTCTATCTTCTTATTATCATATATATATATATATAGTAAAGGTAACAAATTCATTGATATGTCATGCAAGTGGATCCTAGTAATATAAAATAATAAAACTGATCCACAAAAAGAAATCACTGTATTTATTATAACAGAACATATAAATAGTATTACACAAAACAATCCAAAATGACCTCATATGGGGTGGATAGATCTATTTGAACTGATGAAACCTTCAGTCATATTCAAACCTGGTTAAATTTCTAATTCCTTTGTAAATTCAGTCTATATACCAGAGTTGAATAAGATTGACAAATCTTTCGTTGGTTGAAATAGATTTATCCCCTCTCATGTGATTTTGTTATGTAATACTATTTATATGGTTTGTTATAATAAATACATTGAGCTCTTTTTGTAAATCAGTTTTAATATTTTATATTAATAGGATCCATTTGGATTATGTACTAATGGATTTATTACCTGTACTATATATATACATATATATATATATATATATATATATATATATATATATATGTATATATATATATACACACCAAGTATATGATTGGTGTATACGGAATAAATTCCAACAATTACTATTCTTAAAAGAGTGCTCAATACAGAGTAGAGCGAATATAATTATTTATTTAAAAATTATAACATAAATATGTTATAAAATCACTACAAAAATAGCCATTTTGTTTCAACACATTTGGTGTCTGATCAAGTGATGATGTTGAATGTAGATTGTAGAATAAAGGTTTTAAAAGGTTCAAATTAATTAACCACCCCTCATAAGGGGAAACGCTGTTACATAAGCTTAAATGACCAATCAATCGTATACTTGTATTTTGACTTTCTATGGGTGCATCCATTTTTTTGGCTTGTACTATATATATATATATATATATATAATGGATTTATTACCTTTACTCTTTCTATATATAGAGTAAAGGTAATAAATCCGTTGATATATAATCCAAGTGGATCCTAGTAATATAAAATATTAAAACTGATCCACAAAAAGAGCTCAATGTATTTGTCATAACAGAGCCAATAAATAGTATTACACAACAAAATCCAAGATTGCCGCATATGGTGGATAAATCTATTTCAATTGATAAAAACCTCAGTCATATTCAAACCTGGTTAAATTTCTAATTCCAACACAAACTCGGTCTACATACCAAGGTTGAATAAGACTGACCAAGTTTTCATCGGTTGAAATAGACCTATTCCCCATATGAGGTATTTTGGGATTTTGTTATGTAATACTATATATATATATATATATATATATATATATATATATATAATTGTGGGCCAGCTGCTAGGAAAGTTGATTCACTGTATAATGCTAGACAATTTCTCTTGCCAGAAGCTTACACATTTATAAGTCTACCATTCATCCATGCCTTGAATATGGCTGCCATATCTAGTCCGGTACTTCTGCTCTATATTTAGAGAATCTAGATAGAATACAAAGAAGAATCAGCAATGTTATTGGGCCAGTCACTTACCCACTGCAGTACTAGATTGGCAGCAATGTCTCATTTATAAGTCTACCATTTGTCCATGCCTTGAATATGGCTGCCATATCTGGTCTGGTACTTCTGCTATATATTTAAAGATTCTTCATAAAATACAAAAAAGAATACGGATGGTCGCACCTGTTATGGTTGCAGCTAAACAAATCCAAAACACTATGAAAGTATAAAAAAACATTTTTATAGTAAAAATACCAGCAATACATTTTCTACAAAAAAATTACTAAAAATGCCTATTTTTAATAAAATAACCAACAATACATTTTATCTGTAATTGAAGGCATACAGTTGCATTCAAAATATTTCGATTTTGGTATTTTAGCCTATAGAGGTTGATATACTGCTAAACAAAACCAAGCAAAAAAGAAGAATCTGCCATGTTATTGATCTTGACCTGGCATCTTGATTTCAGTTAGTTTTCTGCCACTATAATATGATCTCATCAATTCACAGCTGAATTTGCTAGACATTACTGTAAGTTTTATGCTAAAAGTTTCTTTTGTCACACTTCTCGCTTGTGGAACTCTCTTCTGACTTCTTGCTTTCGAGTTAAATTTGATCTTTAAAATTTAAATGCAGTATCGATCCTTATCTTTTGTCTTCTTAAATTCCTGTTTTTGATTGTTCTCTCGCCTTAATAATGTTTTTTTTTCGTTTTTCAATATTCTTCTACACTGATTAACCCCTTATGTCTTATTTTACATTACTGTATCATCATGTAACTTCCCTAATCCTTTTTGATAAATACTTTCATTGTAATTGTTCTGATAAGCTTTCCTCTTTGGTACCTAAACTTTATGAATTTAAGTGCAGTACTAAATTAGCAACAAGTTTTTTCTCACCTGTCCACCTCTCTTCCAGTTTCTTGATTACCAGTCAAGTTTGATTTTCAAAAATTTAAATGCAATAAGAATTGTTATTTTCTGTCTTCTTAATTCCTGTTCTTTTATTGTTCTCTCTCCTTATTAATGTCCTTTTTCTCATATTATCTAAATAGGAAAAAATTGGGTGTAAAATAATTTTTGTAAATTAGCATTCATTAAACCTTCATATTATTCATATCATTATTGATGATTATTCACATTAGACCTTCAACATTTGTCACAATGAAAAAATATTTTTCATAATTTTAGAAGTGGGGTTTGCCTGTTCATAATATAAATATCGTCTTAAATCGATCACTGACTTCTTAAAGAGTTACGTGTACTTTGTTTTTATTTACATATGTCAAGTTTAAAACCGTGTTTACATCGTTGATAACTATTTACTATTCCAAATTGAGCAAAAGGACAACATCAGAAAAACACTTGCAGTCACAGTTGTGGTTCTACAGAAGGATGCTGAGAATACCATGAACAAAGCATGTGAGTAATGTGACAGTTTTAAATGGAAATCGAAATGACACTTACTTATAATCATGAAAAGACAGCTGAAATTTCTGGGACATATAACGAAAGTAGGCTTGGAGAATTTGATACCCACAGAACATTGAAGTTGAGTGGGGAAACTACTTAAATGGATGGCAGAAAAGGAAGTACGATAGTAAAGGAAGTTGTGGAGAGTTATTATCCCACACGTCTTAAGGGAACAAAGTACAGGTGGGAAAACAGTTCTTAGTACATTCTTACATTAAGAAAGTTGATATTAGAAATTGGTTGTTCCCTAACAGCCGCCGTCAGTGTGTCAGGTCAACAACACCTCAGACGTCATGAAGTTGCTTTTGTCTACAGTTGCACGCCTCTCCCCCATCGACTCAACACTAAATGCCTGTCATTTCCTCATGATATGTTTGTATCTACATCCAGTCACCACCTTGTTGAATTTGTAGACTTTATTTTACATTCTACATATGTTATTGACATTGTTCTGTTTGCATAACAGAAAAAAGTAGATCACATTTAGACGCCATATGTTCATGACATATAAATAAATAAATACATACATACAAACACACACACACACACACACACACACACACATATATATATATATATATATATATATATATATATATATATACACACACACACACACATAAACACACAAACATATAAGTTGTAATGTCTACCAGAATGGAATCTTTAGCAATCTTCTCTTACAAATGAATTCACTAGTAGTTTTAGGTCTGTCATTAATAAGTACACCAATATTGTTGCCATGTGTTTAGTATCGAGTGTGTGCAAAAGTGTCCAGTATGCTTTTTTGGAAAATTAGTCTGAAGACGCAGTTAAAAAACAGGTTTTTAATATTCTGTATGCAGTCTTTATTTACCTTTGTATTTTCTATTTAAAAAAAAAGATAATAGCAACATTTTTTACATTATTCGGACTATTGTCCTCATCTTTGTCGCCATATTTATCACAACGTTTCAGCCATTGTATGCTCTGGCCTTCTTCAGGTGGTTGGAATTTCAAACTGGGGTAGACTGTTCTAGTTCCACGTGCCATGTTTGATGGATATCAGTTATCAGTTATCTCCTGTTAATTTCCCTCTGAAAGTCCTCCACTGCCTTAACCGGGTATTGAATTCACACTGTTTGGGTTCTGTCACTGGATCTAACCAACGCCTTTATTCACTGTGCCATGTGTCCTTGAGGACATCTGGGTATGAATTTCTGGATATTATAAACTTAATGCCTTCAGCAACCATTTTTACCAGTTCTCATATTGCCACATTTCTTTTAAAAAAGAACCAAAAGAATTCTGTAGTCAAGCTGAAAGGAAAGCCTTTCAATATAGCTATCATAATACAATATACACCAATAGCGCAAAGTAATCAAATCTTTTTACTCCATGTTACACAATGCCAAGGCTTATTGCAAATCACAAGAAGTGATAATTATCAGAGGTGACCTAAACGCCATATTAGGCCGGGAGAGGACAGGGGATATAGCCAGAAAATTCAGATTAGAAACCTGTAACGAACATGGAGAAAAATGAATCCAGTGGTGCATCACCAATGACCAAGCAATGGTTCCAAGAACATCCGAGACAATTATGGATGTGGAGGATCCCAGGAGGAGAAACTATAAACTAAATTAACTACATAACTATCAACAAAAGATTCAGGAATCCAATGGTTCACTGCAAACCCTCACCAAGTGCTGACTGCGGAAGCAATTATCACCTTGTTATATGTAAATTAAGAGTGAAACCATGAAGAACTTTTGAACAACCCATACCTGAAAGAAAAATATATGGACAGTTCGAAAAGAAGGTACGAGGGACACAATGGGAATGGAAACTTGAAATGGGATGCGCTTAGCTTTAATGACATCAAAAAATGATATTATCACAAAGGAGAATGGATGAAGAAGAAAAAAAAACGAATGGTTGGCTGATGAGATGCTTGACATAATGCAAACGAGACAGAAAAATATGGAACAGAATACAGAAAACTACAACAAAATAAGGACCAAATGCAGGCAGGATAAAGAAGAATGGCTAAACAAAAATGTGCAGAAATAGAGAGACTGAGTATCACCAACAGAGGAGATATGCATAAACAAATAAATGAACTAACAGGACAGAAGATGTGCTCGTCATCATGACGCATAGAATCAAAGGATGGAAACATATTAGAGAAGGAAAAATTCTTCAGCACTGGAATGAATAAATTAGAGAACTCTTCCATAATGAAAGAGAACAACCAGCAATATGTAGAACTACTGACGGACCAGGAATTCTAAAAACCAAAGTAGAAGCTGCATTGGTAAAATTGAACAGAAAAAAGGCGGCAGGGCCAGGCAGAATTGATTTTGACAGAAATAATAAATGAAATCTACAGCAGTGGAGATATACCAGAAGATCTAGACAGATCTATTTTCATAATACTGCCTAAGAAACCAGAGAAAAAATGAGTGTGAACACCACTGAACAATCAGCCTCATGAGCCACATAACAAAACTCATCATCCATATTCTGATGAAAAGAGCATGCAGCAGAATCAGGCCAGAGATAGGACAAGAACAGTGCGGGTTCGTTGAAGACACCAGTACAAGGAACATGATATTTATGCTCAGACTGTTATCAGAAAGAGCAATACAAATGCAGAAGGTTGTGTGCCTATGTTTTATAGACTACACAAAGGTGTTCAACAAAGTACACCACAAAGATCTTTTGGATCTGCTCGGCAACCTTGATATATTTGGGAAAGATCTTAGAATAATCAAGAACCTATACTGGCAGCAAACAGCCTGCATGCAGATAGAGAATGAGTTCAGCAGATATAAAAAATAGAAAAGGGCATAAGGCAAGGATGTGTCTTCTCACCAGACTTATTCAACCTATACAGTGAGGCAATTCTGAGAGAACTGGAAAGCCTACCAGGATTCATCACTGGTAGCCAGAATCTTAACAACATAAGATACGCAAATGACACAGTGCTGATATCAGAAAAAAATTACAGAAGGTAGTGAAGGAGAGCAAGAAGAAGGGACTAAGCATAAACTAAATGAAGCCAGAATGCATGATCATCAGTAAAAAGAGGGGCCCAAAATGCAATTTACAGGTTGGGGACATTAAAATCATGCGGGTGCAGAATATTTAAATATTTGAATCTATGAGGCAAATCCAGGAGAACTGGCAACATTAAAACAAAATCTTACTGCTCTGTATCTCATGAAATACAAATGGCAAGAATGAAGAATGTTCTTCTTTTTTGGTTGTTATTTAAATTTAATATCTGACAGAGAATGCTGAGATCCAAAGACGTATTGGTATGGCCAAAGACGCATTCCAAAAGCTAGGCAGAGTATTACAAGACAGGAAGATTTCTTTGGTAACAAAGAAAAGAGTGCTGAATTGCTATCTGATATCTGTCCTCCTTTACAGCAACAAATGTTCGACGGTCTCCTCAAAGATGAAGAAGAGATTCGAGGCAATGGAGGTATGGCTCTACAGAAGGATGCTGAGGATACCATGGACCGAGCATGTGAGCAACGATGAGGTTTCATAGAGAATGCAAACAAGGAGTAAGATTATACGTAACATCAGAAAGTGGCTGCTGAAATTTTTGGGACACGTTATGAGAAAGGAGGAATTGGAGAATCTGATACTCACCGGGTGAACAGAGGGAAAGAGAGACAAGGGAAAGTAACACGTGACATACCTAGCAGGCTTAAGCAAGTGGATGATGGAACAGGGTTTGGAAGAAGTAACAAAAGAACAAAACATATTGAGAGCTATGAGGGTTAGGGGGAAGTGGAGAGCCATGATTGCCTACAACCTGAGGAGACATGGCGCATAAAGAAAGAATTGACAAAGGGGACATAAATAAAATGGAAAAAAAGGACAAAGAAAAGAGAAAAATGGAGGTAAAAAATAAAATGGGGAAATAGAGAAAGAAGAAAAACAGAAAAGAAAGAAATTAAAAGAAGATGGGGGAAAAGAATGAAAATAGAAGAAAGGGAAAAGAAAGAGGTGGAAAAAGAAGAAAAAGAAGAGAAAAGAAAGAAATTAAAAGAAGAGGGGGGAAAAAGGAATAAAATATAAAAAGGGGAGAAAAAGAATAAAAATAGAAGAAAGGGAAAAGAAAGAGGTGGAAAAAGAAGAAAAAGAAGAGAAAAGAACGAAATTAAAAGAAGAGGGGGGAAAAAGGAATAAAATATAAAAAGGGGAGAAAAAGAATAAAAATAGAAGAAAGGGAAAAGAAAGAGGTGGAAAAAGAAGAAAAAGAAGAGAAAAGAACGAAATTAAAAGAAGAGGGGGGAAAAAGGAATAAAATATAAAAAGGGGAGAAAATGAATAAAAATAGAAGAAAGTGAAAAGAAAGAGGTGGAAAAAGAAGAAAAAGAAGAGAAAAGAAAGAAATTAAAAGAAGAGGGGGGAAAAGTAATAAAACATAAAAAGGGGAGAAAAAGAATAAAAATAGAAGAAAATAAAAAAAAAAACCAGGAAGAAAAGGGGAAAGAAAAAGGTGGAAAGAAGAAAAAAGGAAAAAGGAGACAGTAAAAAATATAAAAGCAGTAACACGGGTGAAACAAATTACTTCTTTTGAAAGTTGGGCAGGATAAATATTGATGCAAAGATGAGGTTTATGGAGAAGGTTCAGGTAGAAGCAGTATTCATCAAGAATGGTTCACAAAGTTCATGAAAGATGAAATTGTCTCGAAAGACAATTCACGCAGAAGTAGATCACAAGAATTTGAAAGCTATGATTCTATAATGGACTCCACTCAGACAAATTTATGAACAAGCTGAAAATTTTATTCTCAACCTGTGTAACATATTTGCAAAGCACAGGAAAGAGTTTAAAAGATGAAGATGCATTCTATCTGAATTGGACTTCATAGTACAGCATCTTACACAACTTATATTTCCCTTCATACTAAATCTTTTTTTCACTGGAGATGAAAATTGGGTTCACACTGATAATCTGAAGGCTTTGAATCTATGAGGCAAATCCAGGAGAACTGGCAACATTAAAACAAAATCTTACTGCTCTGTATCTGGCGAAACATGAATGGCAACAATGAAGAATTTTCTTCTTTTTGGTTGGATATCTGCCAACAAAGAGGGAGAGAAAAATCAGCAGCACTGGAATTGGACACTAAAGGAATCAAACACTGGATCATGAGGAGCAGAGCATGAACAAGACTTCTAAACGTACAGGATGAACGCAGCCAAGACACTGGAAACACAAACAAGGATGAACAAATTTTAAATGACACTGGGTAACTGTTGTAGCCTACCTACAGGCGATAATAGGTATGTCCCCATTCTCATAAATACAGTAGTAAATACTGTATGTTGGTCTGCAGTTCATTGTGGGATTCACTTGACTCACTTCTAGCAGTTGACTACTACTTATACACACCGCTAACGAATCTTATATGTGTTGTTCTTGTCTTAAGTATTATCGTTCATTACCAACTTTCATTTGATTATTCTATTCAGTAACCTTCCTTACGTTACAGACAGAAATCCCTGGTAACACACAGAAATCATGTTATATGGTCAACATGGCATACTGCCAGTCTGCTCGTCACAGAAAATGTGCCTGCCTTTATGTAGCCAAGTGGTTGGCTAGCCAAAGAAATCATTTGCATATCTAAGACTGCTAAAGTCACCATCTAGGTTATTTAATAGAGAAGCTGGTCAACATTTTCTTCATAACTAGACCTCCCAGGGTTCACACAGGCTCTTTTCTGGCTGGACAGCCATTTGCTTTCTTTCTGCAGAGGCAGCACCCTAAATGTCATCTCTTTGACTGAAGGGGGCAGATACCAGTATCAGTAGATGTAAGCAGCATCATCTGCATTTTATTTTCACCACAAACAAAGCCATTTACAAAACAGGGAAACTGCATAATCATATCACAATGTTCATCCTTCTGTTATTTTGCCTACTGAAAATATTGCAATGGAGTCAGAATAGGAACTTCTTTCTCACACTTCCCTGAACACTGCAATCTTAACATCTTCAGGTTAAAGGTCAGTCGCTATATATCCTCATAATCATCACTTCCTTCTACCTCCACTTATGTTCAACCCTCTGTTATGAGAGACTCTTGAACATTGTATTGAGTCACCTTGTCAGCTGAGGCTTCAGAATATAATTTCACCTCTGCAGAGGGCTAAGACACCTCACCCCCAAAGAGTTGTCCTAGGTATGACGATAAACTACATCTGGCAGCAGGGCTTCTGGTTGGGAGGTTTTGAGAAGCATAGAACTGTCTCTTAATTGCTGTTGTTCGCAGGTCCACCCTGAACCAGGTTGTTGGCAACTGTTGGAGGTCCCAGCTATGGGTAGGTGGTTGAACCCCTAAGCTGGGGTCAGAGAACTGTGAAGGTGTAGAAATGAATTTTTATAGTGAAAGTACAAGCAATGCATTTTTGAAAAGAGTTTGTTGCCAGCAAATAAAAATATAAAAATTATTACCAGCAGTAGATTTTTGAAAAAAAAAAAAAAATTATTACCAGCAGTAGATTTTTGAAAAAAAAAAAAAAATTAATACCAGCAGTAGATTTTTGAAAAAAAAAAAAAAATCATTACCAGCAGTAGATTTTTGAAAAAAAAAAAAAAAAATCATTACCAGCAGTAGATTTTTGAAAAAAAAAAATCATTACCAGCAGTAGTTTTTTGAAAAACAAAAAAAAATTATTACCAGCAGTAGATTTTTGAAAAAACAAAAAAAAAATTATTACCAGCAGTAGATGTTTGAAAAAAATTACTAGCAATACATCTTTGGAAAGAAAAAAAAAATACCAACTAAAAATTTTGTTGGCATAAAATAACCCATTGAAGTTGATATGCCATAAAACAAAGTAAACCAAACCAAACCTTGAACTTCAGTATTAAAAATATCTAATTGAAAATCAAAAATTTCAAATGCCATCTATACCCCAAAAAAGATTCATTGACCACTTTATTGCATTAATGCCAGAGTCATTTTATAAGATGGAATTTGAAAACTTCTTGCAAAATTGAATAAGTTCATAGAAAATCAAGTGAGTTATTCTTTTAGAAAATGCTGAAAACTTTTCCACACAATAAATATGCAGGCTTGTTCAGTTATGATAAGTGCCTCACAACTGTAGCCTGGTAAATTACTAAGAGTATAACCGATAGATTGAAAACTTTTAAGACCAAGGGTGAGGACACAAAAGATTTTGAACAAGGGCCAACTTGGCAGTGTTTTGAGGATGTGTATGCCAAAACAAACTCTCAGACCAGGAATATATAAAATGAAAACAATATAATTTAATTATTTATTTTAAACAATATTAAATATTATTTTTCCATTTTCTCTGAGGAAATTGTCCAGAATTCACTGCCATATAGGAGGCCTGACATTACATCACAGTTCAGTACTCTTTTCCTTTTTTCTAATGAAATTTTCTTGTTTCTTAATACTTCACTTAGGTTTCGGAAAACATCTTTCACTATTCCAATTTTGGTGACATGTTTTCCATCATGTTAAAACAGTTCATAGATATCTAAACTTATTTACTTGCTTGATTTTGACATCTCCAATTCGTAGCTTACATCTTGGCTTTTTCACTGTCTGACAACCATACATTCTGTCTTCTTATAATTGATAGTTAGTCCTTTCTTCTCACTTTCCTTTACTATATTTTGTAAGAGTCCCTGTAGTTTTCTCTCTCTTTCCACCATAAACACAGTGTCATCTGTGTATTTTATGTTGTTAAGATTGCATCTACTAATAATAAATACTGGCAACCGTTTGAGGAGATCAAGCCAGACAGCTTTGCAATGTCTCAGAGGAGGGCCATCATATCAAATATACTATAATAAATTGTCTCAATCTCAGACCACTCCGTCCAGAAAGCTGCCTTGGTCTGGAGGTTTAAAGAAAAAACAACAAAGTTAATTTTATATTATTTAAAGAAGGTTCCTTATTTTACTGTAGAAATAACAGAATAACGACTAACAGAAAGAACAAAAAATGTAAATTCCTTACTAAAAATTAAATACAGTTAAAAATGGCAAATTATTTAATGAGACACTTGTTTTGATAATTTCTCTACATCAGGTGAAATATTTGTCAATGACAGGAGCAAAACATCATACAGGTGGTCATCAATGAACCTTGTTCTTGAACGACTTTTAGTAGATTTCATCTTCGAAAAAAAGTTGTTCACAAGCATATGTACTTCCAAATAAAGATGCCATCATTTTCACATTATCCGATAGGCTTTTACATTTTCCACTGGGAAAATCATATTTCTTGTAGATGCAGTGGATTCAGAATGAAAATTTGATTTAAAAAATTTGTTGCATTGTAAGTCAGTTAACTCTAACTGGTATGAATTAGATAATTAGTGTCCCGGTATAAAGTTGTTGGGCTGGACAAAAATTCTTTGCAGGTCAGATGTGGCCTGGGGTCCAGGGGTTGCCGACCCCTGTTATAGAAGTTGAATAAGTCTGGTGAGATGTTGCATCCTTGTCTTATACTCTTTTCTATTTTTGTGTATTGACTCCCTTTTCTATCCATATGCAGGCAGTTTTCTCCCAGTATATATTCTGGATTATTTTAGCATCCTTTCCAAATGACTCCTTAGTTCTAATAGGAGTGTGCAAAAGTTGCCTGCATACTTTTTTTGAAAACTCAAAACTGAATGTACAATTGAATAAAGGATTTTCACTGGTAATTTTTATACATACATCTAATATTGGGCTGAAACCCCCTCAGGAAGTCATTTTAAGGATTCTTTAACACTTTCCCTGCCAATTATTTTGGGAAAAATGTTTTATTTTTAGAGAAACCTTTTTATTTGTTTTTGTTGTATCCTTAAAGAGGTTACAAACAAAGGTGGTACTCAAGTGAAGGAACAGCAACACGCACGTAGATGAAAGAAAGAAAGGTTTATTGTAAAAGAGAACACACTACTGAAAAACAGGGGACTGGGTGGCAGGTTAGCAATTCCCAAAGCAAGGTTATTTACCTTACCTTCCCACAAGGCAGGATGTGGCACAAGGCGTTTTTTTAATGCAGAGCAAAACCGAGCCTGTAGGCTCAGGCAAAAATTCTCCAAAATAACTAGAAAACCTGCTGATTAAAATTGATTCATATTAGTTTTTTTTTTTTTTTTTGCCAAAAACAAAGTTACAGGATTTAAAATATTTTTGTTTGAATTCATTCTGGATAAATATTTTAAGTTTTTAATTTGATTAAATATCCGAGTGTTGTATCCTTAAAGAAGATTACAAACAGACAAAGGTGGTACTTGAGTGAAAAAAACAGCAACACACATGTAGATGAAAGAAAGAGAGGTTTGCTGTAAAAGAGAATACACTACTAGAAGACAAGGAATCGGTTAGCAAACTAGTAATTCCCAAAGCAAGGATATTTACCTTATCTCCCCATGAGGTAGGATGTGGCACAAGGCCCTTTTTTAATGCAGGTCAAAACCGAGCCTGTATGCTTGGGCAAAAATTCCTCGTAGATCCTGTATACACGGGATCGGATAGCTGTTTACCACCCCAGAAAAGACTCTGCTCTTCAGCATAGCCTCGTCTGGGTTCCTCTCTGCCCAAAGGCAGAGAGTTCGACCAGCACAGCTGGAGACAAATCTCGAATTAATTACTGAAGCAAGTTCGCCAGGTATATCCTGTGCTCACCATATATAGCTACTGTCAGTCCACATAGGCGATAGGGAGTGTGGGACATTCCATTACAACAGTTTTTAATATAGTAACTAAGAAACTGAGGTACCTTGAAGTACTTGAACAGTGACTAACACCTCTACTAGATGTATGAGATGACATTTGAACTTGTTTCAAGCTCAGAAAGGCATAAAAAGAATCAAGATCAACATATAAACACATCTGTAGCTAGTTTTTTAACGTTATGTTTTGGACATGTTTATTCATCCATGTCTGAAAAAAGACACTTTCGATAAAAACATATATGCATATGTCTACGGTGGGGAAGGGGTTAAATATTCAATGGGGTGGGGTGCTGGTAGAGTAATGGATATCAGCACACTGAGTTCAAATTCCAGGCAAGTATGTTGCATTGACTTTTCTACAAATGCCCTTAGAAAAGGTATGAATTCATTCCATCTCACATGTCCCAGCTATGGGTTAAATAAATAGCAAGGAAGTTTATATGGTAACCAGTCTAAGAAGAGAACACTGAATACTAAATAGTGTGAAGAAAACATTCCACTATTTTTCCCCAAGAATTCATGGCAATACACAGCCTGATGGTCTATGGCAATTCAACAATAATAAAGAAAAGGGAAATGTGGAGAGCCATGATCATCTAAGTCCTGGCGGGATATGGCGATACACAGATAATAAAGAAAAGGTTGATGTGGAGAGTTATACATGATATTAAAAAAGAAAAAATATTTGAGAAAATTTTACATTACCTGTTCTCAGTTCTGAATTCTTCAAAACTGTTTAAAAACATGCTGAACAAAATGTCGGTGTAACTGGTACCTTGAAGGCCAAAGCACTTTCTGTCTTGTGTGGCATGCTGTTTCTGTATTAAAAAAAAAGCACAATGCTTCTTCACTTGTTGGGGTCAACAAAGATGTAAGTTTCACTTGTAGCCAATCACTGTGCCAGCATTGCAGAATGAATGGACAGTTGTGAAGAACATGCTAATCAATTTCATGTCTCCATGAATGGAAAAACTTTATTGACCGGAGTGGACTGCTTTAAAAATTACCGACTTTTTCTACAACCAGTTAGGAGTAAACTGACTCCACCTCAGGTGGTTTCAAGTGAATGACTTTTTGAGAAATTTCTTTCTTCCTTTTACAAAATCTCTTTCTTTTCTTTTTCTTTTCACTGATGTGTCAAAAGACATGGGATAGATGCCTGGTCTCAGGTGAGTCAATAAAATCTTGAGCTATATATAGTATAAGTATCGACCATCATAAAGACTGAAAAATAAAATTGACAAAGATTATTGTTTAAGGTTGACAGACAAGCATGTCTTAATTAGTGTTTTTTTTCTTTTTTTACGATTTGTCAAACCCAAACTCAAACAAAAACATTGTTTTCAATCGTTATGAGTCTATTGATTGAATAGAATTTTATTATAAACAATTGTCTCGTAAATAGAATTTTTAAAGCATTCTGAATGTAAAAATAAAGAAAAAAGTGTGCAAGACAATAAGAAATACTACCTGCCAAAAAAAAGTGAAGTTTTGTTGAAATCGGTTGAAAAATGTAGTAAATTCGATCCCATACATAAACGAACACAAACACACACAACCTGGGTTTTATAATAAGTATAACTCGATATGAGTTGTCCCCCTTTCATTCTGCCAACAGAATCGTGTTTTCAAATTGATTTCGTGCAAAAACAATTGTGTTTTTCCAATTTTTGGTGCTGTCAAACCACTGCAAGATAATTTTACGCAGTCCTGTGAAGTTTTGTTAAAATCAGTTGAAAAATGTAGGAAATCCAATCCAATATATAAACGTACACACACACACACAATCTGCGTTTTATAATAAGTAAGATTACTTGCAATCAACATTACCAATGTCACATTTCTCTTACATAATCTAGAAAATATTGTCAACGATGTCAGAGTCCATGCCAATGCCTCTAAAACTGAATTCATAGCCTTCAGCTAACACAGCTCAATACAAATTATCTCAAGTGAAGCAATAGAATCTGTTGAATCTTTTACATATCCAGGAAGCGAGGTAATTTCTAATGAAAAGGATATGAAAATTCACATAATTTAAGCCTAGGCTTCCTCGAATGAAATTGATATAATCTGGAAATCTGATCTACCAGCAAGCCTCACATGGAGATTCTCTCAAGCTACTATAGAGGTGGTTTTAGTGGATGGTGCCACTGCCTGGAAATTAACTAAAACTCTAGAGTCTAAGCTTGATAGAACCTACACTTGGATGCTGAGAACTATACTTAACATCTCTTGGAGACAATATCCAACCGAATCACAGATCTATGGATCCATTCCTGATATTTTTACAATCTTACACAAATGCAGAATATGCTTTGCAGGACAATGCTGGTGAGCAAAGTAAGAACATGCAAATGATCTACTGGTCTTGATACCTAGCCATGGGGGGAAAAAAAGGTCTGGTTGCCAACAACCAGCTGAGTTATGACACAGAATATCACCCTAATGACATTCCAACCTTGATGAAAGACCAAGATGGTTAGTGTTGTAGCATACCTACAGACGATAATGGGTATGTCCCTATTCACATAAATGCAGTAGTAAATACTGTATGTTGATCTGCAGTTGGAGACTCATCTTCAGCTGGGTTGGTTAAACTCTCTGCCTCTGGGCAGAGAGGATCCCCAGATGGGGCTACACTGAAGGGCAGAGTTTCATCTCAGGAAACAGCTACCCAACCCCCATTGTATACAGGGTCTATGGAGAATTTTTGGCCAAGCTGATAGGCTTGGATACTCCACATTAAATTCAGTCTTGTGCTACATCTGACTGTATAGACAGTTGGTAGATACCGTCTGCAGTTGGAGATTCATTGTCAAATTCACTTGACTCACTTCTAGCAATTGACTGCTTCTTCTACATGCCACCAGTGAATCTTGGGTAACTTGAGCAACTGTGACAGAGTGCCTTAGCCTGATGGAATTATCCCTCATTGTGGGGTTACATGCAAATTATCTACTGGTCTTGATACCTAGGCATGGTGAAAAAAAGGTCTGGTTGCCCAACAACCAGCTACATTAACCAGCTGACTTATGACACAGAATAGAGATTACAAATGGGTGCAGATGTTCACAATGCTCTCCAAACCAATTCTGGGTAACTTGGGCAACTGATGGAATTATCCTGATGGAATTATACTTCATTATGGAGTTATATGGAGTTTATAGATACTCACAAAACAGTGCAAGGTATCAGTCACTGGTCAGTGACATGTTTGGATAAACAAGAGGGCCCAATCCCTGCCACAAGAACATACCCAATTATGAAATGACAACCAGCCAACAGAGTGCCTTGTTAAGAACTGGAGGGTTTTATCATACCTGAACTTCTTACTATCAGTTAGAAACAACTGAGACCATGACACATTGGACCATGTATCACATAGTTCCAGCCTTCCAAGGTTCAATTAGCAATATCACAAACCCAGGTGAGGCACTTTCTCATCTCAGAATATTAACAGGAACATCCAGGTGGTACTTCTGCTTCCATATCCTATAGAAACTAAAGAACACTGAACTAACTTGCTGGATATGCATCTAGCATCTCCAGCATTGTGGATGTGCAACTGATGTAATGAATAGCAGCTTGGAACGAGAAGTTGGAGAGCCAAGTTCAAATCTCATTCAGGTTCATTACATTTACTTATGTTTAAAAACCTTTAAGATAGGTAGTCATCTATCTCTTCTCCCCTCCAGTTATGGGTTAAATAATAGGAATCATATCTAGAAAATATCTTTATCTCAAAAAATCTTTTTAAAGCAATACTCACTTGCAAAACAAAAAAAATTATTCTTACAATCCAAAAAAGATATTCTGGCTTTAAATAACCATCTAAGGGTTGTTAAGCCATAAAAAAGAAACCAATCAATCAAAAATCTCTGGTACTAAATGTAGATTTGATTTGATCCAGTGTCTGTTATCACAGACAATTCTATCCAGATATCTTTGGTCATGATCCTTAAGGACCTATCATTACCCATTGTACTCTCCTGGTGAGGAGCAGTAATACATTTCAATAGGTATTACTGGTACTCATGTGATATCAAATATCCCATCCATCTGGCACCCACATTTGTGCACCACTCAAACCCAAATAATTCACCTCACCTTAGCATTAGAAGCATAACCATTGATCACAGAGACTAAGGAATTGTCAAAGTAGAATTCATCTAAGTTTGGGCATTTCTATGATGTCATGTTCATCATCTTGCGGCCTCAGCCGAGATTGAACTCACTACACCTTTCAAGTATTCCTTATCTGTCATAGCTAATACTTTGATTGGTGTAGTTCATCATCTTGTCAAATAGCTGAATTCTTGATGCTTCACTAGGGCTATCAAGGGTGTTTTTATCGTGACACCATCACTAAATGGATTGCCAACCAAGGCTCAATTCACCCTCATCTAAGATCTTTGAAGGGACGAATACAGAGATCTGGTGCACTGAATGCCACAAGGTTACCAAACGACCCTCCACAGGTTTTGAATTCAGAGTTGTCCTTCTCCTAGACCAGTTGCTATCCAAGGCTATAGAACCCAGTCTGTCCTGCTATTTTACCCATAGCTGGAGGGAGAGGAAGAGGATTCATACCTTTCCAACGTAAGTGAATGTAATGGATTCGACTGGAATTTGAACTCGGCTCTCCGATTCCTCAATCCAAGCTGCTATCCACTACTCCACCGTGCCTCCTGTTATGTTATGCTGTTATGCTGGCACCATTTACCATTAACTTCTTTACATATTGCTGACATGTCTGTCTAGAGCAGTGGCTTTTAATCATTTCAGCATGGGGACCCATATCATCTGTAGGCATACCACCACGATACAGTGAATATCATAGTCAAGCAAATGATAGAAACTTTTTGGATGATTGATCGTTTTGTAGAATACTTGTTCCGTCAGTCTCCATCAAGGCAGGTACAAAAAATAGCAATAATAATTTCTTTTTTATTTAACGTTACAAATTCTTTTGTCCTTTTCCCTCATTATTGTTTCTCGATGAGATTCATTTCAACTTTAACTTTTATTATTCGTTTGTAATTTTTATTTCTCTATATATACAAGGCATATTTGTTCAAAATGTTGCTCTTTCTATACTAAGCATGTATGTTCAAATAGGCATTCTCTACTAGGTGTGTTTGAATTGTTCCTCTTGCTAAATGAAGCATGTCTGTTTGAATTGTTTCACTTCCTCTATGAGGCATGTTTGTTTCAAATGTTTCTCTTCCTATACGAGATATGTCTGTTTGAATTGTTTCTCTTCTTATATGAGGCATGTTCCTCTGAATTATTTTTCTTCTTGTCTGAGGCATGTTTGTTTGATGTTTTTTCTTCCTATAAAAGACATGTTTTCTTGAATTGTTTCAATTTGTATTCAAGGCATGTTTATCTAAATCATTTCTCTTCATGTCCAGGGCTTGTTTATTTGAATTGTTTCACTTCCTATATGAGGCATGTTTTTTTCATTTCTTTCTCTTCTTATACAAGACATGTCTGTTTGAATTGTTTCACTTCCTATATGAGGTATGTTTTTTTTCATTTCTTTCTCTTCTTATACAAGACATGTCTGTTTGAATTGTTTCATTTCCTATACATGTCATGTCTGTTTGAATTATTTCTCATCCTATACGAGGCATGTTTCTTTGATGGTTTTTCTTCCTATATGAAACATGTTTTTTTGACTTGTTTCAATTCTTTCTCTTCCTGCCCAGGGCTTGTTTATTGGAATTGTTTCTTTTCCTATACGGGTTATGTCTGTTTGAATTATTCCTCATTCTATATGAGACATGTTTCTTTGAATTGTTTTTCTTCCTATACAAGACATGCTTATTTCATAGTTCTTCTTTCTATACTTAGTGTGCATAAATAATAGTAAGCACATTAAAGATAAACTGATTAACCATTTTATTAAATACACTGGCATCAGGAATGGGGAAGGACATCTTTGCTGAGCCATAGTTAAGGCATTGTTGGGACTTCAAAAATAAATGAATAAATTAAAGTACATTTTCAAATTTCCTGGCAGCTACAATTTTACCAAGTTTAAAAATAGACATATATAACCAGACGATGCTACCTTCTATGCAGAAATCCTAATAAGCTCACCATGTGACTATATTCAACCAATGAGGAGATAGGAAAAATTATTCAACCAATGAGGACATAGGAATAATTATTTAACCAATGAGGACATAGGAATAATTATTAAATTTTACCTTTCATCTCCAGCCTATATAAGAATGGACCAAAAGTCACACAAAAGAGTTATATAAAGCACACACAAGATGACCTACAGCAAGTACACACCGTACATTCACTTACTCACACAATGCCAAAGAATGTCTCTCTTATTCGGGCACTGTCGCCAGGGACAGTGATCGACTCAAGTGAGAGAAAATATTCACTTGAAGACCCAACTACATCAACTACAGAAACTGTAACTTCCTAAGTGAGTTACATCTATCCATAAATATATACATATATGCATGCACACACATTTATATGCATCTACATATATTACACACATACATTCACGCATATTCACATACACAGGCATTTGATTTTCCACAACTGTGTTTACTAGACTTTTTACAGTCTTCTGAAAAGACCTTTTTTTCTTTCATTTAATTGTCACCATTATTATTAAATTGTATTCAAATTAGCTTAACAATGTTGTTTTCATCCTTTGTTTTGGAGCATGTGAAGGATTGTTTGCTCTTTGTTTCTCTCATCTGTTATCTGCCAAAACATCACTTTCCCTTTTCCCCTAAAGGAGTTAGCAATAAATACTTTCAAAACAAAGTCAACAACAATCAGTATCTACTCATACAACAGCATTCATATTTAATTGCAAATCATAAGTTAACATGATTTATTTATTGATGCCCCCTTTTGAAACCCAGGTATTTATCAACCCCATAAACCAATTTACCTCCAGAAATCAATATCAAACACTGTGGAGATCTCTGCATTACACTATATTATCATCTGTTTGGTCTAAAATAAAGTATATATAGATCTAATCACATTAGGTTTTTAAAAAATCTTATTTAAAAATACTTTATTACGAAAAAAAATATATAAATAAAAATAATCTCAGTATCTGTCTATATTTCTGAAGAAGGTCGGAGCTAAAAAGTTGTAATAAATATGGCGACAAAGATGAGGACAATAGTCCGAATAATGTAAATAATGTACATAATACCTCATCTCAGAAATATAGAGAGATACTGAATGGCCAAAACATAGTAATAAATATGGTGACAAAGATGAGTACAATAGTTTGAATAATGTAAATAGTGTACATAATACCTCATCTCAGAAATATAGACAGATACGGAAGGGCCAAAACGTTGTAATAAATATGGCGACAAAGATGAGGACAATAGTCCGAATAATATAAATAATGTACATAATACCTCATCTCAGAAATATAGACAAATACTGAAGGGCCAAAACATTGTAATAAATATGGTGACAAAGATGAGTACAATAGTTTGAATAATGTAAATAGTGTAAAAACTATCTCAGCCGAAAGCATGTTGTAATATTTTGCTGGTCACAGGCTGGGTGATTAAACTATAGTGGCATTAGTAATTTGTCATATACCAGAATTAATACAGAAAATTAATTTGCAATAATTGTGGGCAAAATTGCAATTTACATTTTTACAACAAATCCGAATTCTTTTCAGATATATCTTTTCAAAAACAGTCTTATTATTTTAAATGTTTTCTAGAAATGAACATTTGTCTGATATGGCAAAAGTTCGTAGTTTTCTTAAATGTCATTACTCCCGGTTTGCACGAGAAAAGACTGTTCAAGCATATTAACTCAAACAAGCTGACATGTAATCTCAGTTGTTAGTGGGCCTTTGATCACTAGCTGATTTGCATATCAGTTTGGGAAAAGGGTGTTGCCTGGAGTGAATATATATATATATATATATATATATAGACCAACTTTCATTTTGAGTTGACTAACAAAGACCTATTACCTTTCCCACTAAGTTTAATTATTTGTAGCTTTTAAAAAGAAGTACAATTATAATAAATAATAATAAGTTACTTAACAGTAAATGAGACAAAAATAGCAGTTTGTATCTTTCAAGATACTTGGAAATCGGAATGGCCTACAGGCCGTGGTTTGGAGACATTAAAAGACTTTATCAATGGCTAGCATCTTTTCCCAATATGTAATGATTATTTCTTGTATGTTCCCATTGGCTGAGGTATTTGCCTGTCACAAGGATTTTGTTTTCTGTGACATTGTGACGTTAAACATAGTAGCAGTAGCAGCCCTAAATAAACCCATCAGCAGCAGCTCATGAACATAAAAACACGTGAACCCTTTCTGAGTTTTCCTTTTTTTAGAATTGCTGACATGAACTTTCCATGTTGAAGCTACAAGGACTGTGAATGCCTTCAAACTGAAACACACCAAGAAAGTTCTCACTATAACATATTAATGAACATTTTATTGTGTATACAACTTACATCTAACAAAAGAAACTCTTGTTTTAAACTTTCCTTTTGTTAATTTGTCTAATACATGTTATCTTGCATTACAAATCAATTGGTTTGTTATTTTGTACATCGTACTTTACACATTTAATTATTGAAGTAGCTAATCACTAAATCTGCTACTGGCTACTTCAATAGAACTATCTCAAAATTGTCTATCCCACTACCACTGACCAAAGCTACCACCAAGTACAACAAACTACTCACAATGTGTATTTAAATTCTCCACTCTCTCTCTCTCTATCTCTGTATAAATGTCTTTCTTCTATTCATGTACTTACTAACTTTTATTTGAACTCAGACATTCAAAAAGTAAAATTCATTTTGCACAAACATTTCTTTATCAACCAAATTTAAATTGCACCAATTTCATTTCCTTTTTGCATCTCATTTATTTTGTTTAAACCATTTTTGTTATTTCTCATCTTCTCTCTTGCTCAGTAACCCCTTGCATCTTAGTGGCTTTATTACCTTGCTTGGGGTGAAATGATTAAATCCATGTGTTGCTGCATATGTAGCTTTTTTAGCTCTTGGCAGTTCCTTGAAGTGCTCCTCGATGAACTCTTTGATGTCAACTTCATCCATGTCCAGACCCATGGACTTGCCAAGGGATACAATGTTCTCCACCACTGTCACTTCGGGTTCAAGTTTTTCAAAGTCTGTTTCAGACACAACCTCAAGCTACAGCATCTTCCATGCAGAGGTTAAGGTACTATTTGTAACACCCTGCCAGGCCATATCAATGATTCTGAAGCATATCATGTTGTTATAGTTGGTCCTTACAAATCTGTCGAAGGGGTGAGGTTTGTGCTCTCTGTCACCTCAAAGAAGCACAGTGGAACAAATGTTTGGTGTGGAGTTTTTTGAAAATTAGAAATCACATGGGCTGCAGGATAGCAATGGTGTTGGGTGGAAGGTAAAGAACTTTTATAAACATGAATTTTTTTTTACGGATGTTATCTTTGAGATTAGATGGGAGAGCATGTGCATTGTTCAGCACAAGTCGGGCTTGCAGGGGTAGATTATTTTCATGGAGATATTTCTTAACATCAGAACCAAAGACCAAAAAAATGCCTGATGACCAACGCTCTTGAGTTTGCTCTCCATATAACCTGCAGTTTTTTCTTTCAGAATCTTATATGACTTAAAGGCTCTGGGGTTTTACAAATGATAAACAAGTAACAGCTAAATTTTGCAGTTACCATTCACTGACACATAATGTGAGGGTTAGCCTATCCTTCATGGGTTTGTAGCTTGGCATTCTTTTCTTCTCTGCTATTATAAAAATCCTCCTTGGCATCTTCTTCCAAGAATTTCTGTCTCGTCACAGTTGATGACTTGCTGGGGGATATATCCTTCAGCTACTATAATTCCAGCAGAAGTTTTGAAGTAATCCTCAGCTGCCTTCATATATGCGTTCACAGCTTCACCATGCCTGGCAATGGAGTGAATGCTGGTCCCCTTTTCAAAATTTTTGAACCAGCCTCAACTGGGTTTAAACAGCTTGCCTGATACCTCATCCATTGAAGTGTCTGGTGTCTGCTGCAGCAAATCAGTATAAATGGCTTGTGCATTCTTATAACTTCCATCATTGTATCTCATACGAACTGCTTCTCCTTCTCTATCAATAACATCGGCAGCAGCTTCTCCATATTTTCATGGATAGATGTCCACTGTTTAGAAATTATTTTAACGCCCTTGGCTGATGTTATAGCCTTTATCGACTCCTGCTTCAGTATGGTGCAGATCATAGAAGTGCTACGCTCGTACTGCTTTGCCAAGTCAACTACATGCACATCTTGGTCATGTTTTTTGATAATTTCTTTCTTTAATTCAATGCATGTCATCCGCTTCTTCTCAGAACTGTCCTTTGCACTCAGTTTCTTTGGAGCCATGGTTGAAAAAACAAAGTTTTGCAAAATAACTGCAAGCACAACATTGATGCTTGTACAGCAAGCTAACCGCTTAAAATGAATATGAGACATGGGGTGCTGGGCAGATGTTGCAGCATTCACTGTGGGTTAGTTGGGATACTCATCAGTCAAGATAGCACTGTGTGTGTGTGTGTGTGTATGTGTATATATATATATATATATATATATATATATTGTGTGTGTGTGCATGTATGTATGTATATATATATGTGAAATATTTTATTTTTTTCACCTAAAATGTGTTGTACTGATTCATTTTCAAATGGTAAAAAAAGATTTTCACTGAAATTACATACGAGACTCAGTTAATTTACCCAGGCCTCTAAATAAATACAGCTGACCCCACCCCATACAATATTCTTGTATTTCAATCACACTTGTTTAAGTTTAACATTTTGTACAAATTGTCCAAATCTTAAGAATAACATATTGGCATTATTTGATAAATATTTGGAGGGGCATCCTTACTGTTGTTTGTTCAACCAGTGGACTCTCCAACCATCCTCAGTTTATGTGTCATATTTGCAAATCTTCAAATTAAGCTGTATTATAAGTAATTTTGTGAATCAACTGTAGTGAAAAAATGTATCATCCTGAATACTAATCATATGTGTCTTTTACAAATAAATTTAGAGTAAGCTAACATACTTTAGTTTTTGCATGGCAGTGGAAGCGTAAACAGTGGATCAAAAGAAAAATAATCTCCTTCATGACAAACAAATGTAACATACAGAAAAAAATTTTGGAACTAGGTCAGTCTGTTCTACTTTATTCATAATATTCACCTAACCTTGTACCAACCAATCTAAGGATACAAAAGGCAATTATCTCCTTTTGGTCAAGCTGAAGTCACATGGGTCACGTGACAGCCACTTAGTGACATTGCTTCATAGAGTGAGGAAAATGGTCAGTCCATCAGTTAAAAGCTTGTTCATTCTGCCTGGGCCATTCAGCTGCCTTGTTGTGCAGCTTACAAGCCGATGGCACCATTTGCCTTTGGGAATATATTTTCACCAGATATAGAAACTCTCTTTGGCTCACAGTCCTTATGTTGGAGAAATAACTCAGAACTAGCCATTTCCCATTTGAGAGGAATATGTCCTCACTAGTGACATAGCACATAAATTCAGCTGGAATCCTAAATATGGCTTCCCCAGAAACACTGAAGAATCTCCAGTACCTTCAATTCCCATTAGGAATTATTACAAGTAAGACCCTATCTTTTCATTCCTTTACACACTGCTTGTGTAGACATGTGTAATAGTTTTTGTGTGGGATATGTGTAAATATGTGAATATAATTTTGTGTATGACTTTGCAGTATAAAACTCTCTGAGAACAAAGTATGTTTGTCATTCCTTTTCTTAAAGCTATTCCACTCTGTTCCTGAAATAAGGTGTTAATATACCATGGATATAATAATAATAATAATGCCAATAATGGGAGAAATGCAAGCAAAGAGAATATTAATTTCTTCTATAGCCTAATTGTTAGCATTTTTGATCACTACAAAACTCTTTGATTGGGAAAACTTTATCTAATGAAAATCAGATTGAAGAGGTTGTTGAAAATTTTTCAGTTCAAAACCTGTAGGATTTTATTCAAAAACATTATCAAAGAGCTGCCTGATAAGTGGCCATAAGTAATTGGTAAATATATAATTGAATAAAATGTTATCAAACTTGATCTTTTGAATCACAAAGTTGATAAAAAATTTCTATGAAAATATGAGTAATATAATAATAATAATGGTGCATATAATAATAATAATAATAATAATAATAAAAATTGTTTTGACAAGTACAGCCCACATTTTACGAAGGGCTTTATCTAAGTAATTTTTTTTTTTTTTTTTTGTCAGTGGAAAGTGTCATGATGCCATTTCCAACCTTAGTTTCCTGGAGGGACCCGAAAAGAAATGTGTAGACGCCAGAAATCAAAGAAAATAATAATAATAATAATGGTGAATATAATATATAATAATAATGGTGAATATATAATTGAAAAAAATGTTATTGCACTTGATCTTTTGAACAACAAAGTTGATAAATGAAAAAAAATTTTTTTTATAACTCAACTTAATATTTGGACTGCTATGTCATTTATTGTATTTCAGATTCCGAGTTTGTAACGGAATTCTTTATTATTTCAGCTTTGAGTCTAATTACCAAATCTCAAGACATTATTGTTTATTTGACTTTAGACAAGTGAGTGTAGTCTTGTCCATCAAACATCAGTGCAAATTAAAAATAAAATATTTGAATCACTCGGTATTTGCTACTCAGAGCTCTCTTTGTGATCCTATCAACTAATATAAAGGCTGCATTTGAACTCAAAGGAAACATTTGATTCTGTCATCTCCAAGAATCTAAATCCTGTTACGTAATATGCATTCTACTCGAACTAATACCTAAAGTGCCAAATCGCACAAAGCAACCGAGTTGTTGTCAAAGCCACACTGTCAGAGAAATACTGCTTACAGCATGATTATAAATAGAGTCCAATCAATATTTCAATTGTTATTGTTAGTAAAATCTGACTCTCTTATTTCTCTTTTGCCAACTACATGCCTCAATAATGTACCGAATTCTGTAAGCCAAATTTATTTGATATTTTCACCTAAATGCCAAGTCCCTTTGACACATAGGTGATCATGGCTCTCCACAACTTTGTAGCTGTTAGGAAGTGTTTTTTTAATCATTTCAACCTGAGCAAGGGGTTAAAGCCACTAAGATGCAAGGGGTTACTGAAAGTGAAAGACTCCAAGAAAGCATTATTGAGAACAGAATTCAAGAAGACAGAAGACATTGCACTTAAATTTTTGAAGATCGTAGTTGATAGGAAAGCAAAAAGGTGGAAGAGAATTTCACAGGTGAGAAGTGTGACAAAAGAAACTGTTAGTATATAACTTATAGTTAAATATACCTAATTCTGTAAGCCAAATTGGATATTTATATCTAAATGCTATGTCCCTTTGACACATAGGTGATCATGGCTCTCCACAACTTTGTAGCTGTTAGGAAGTGTTTTTTTAATCATTTCAACCTGAGCAAGGGGTTAAAGTCACTAAGATGCAAGGGGTTACTGAAAGTGAAAGAAACCGAGAAAACATTATTGAGAAGAAAGTACAAAGAACAGGATTTATGGAGACGGAAGACAGTGATTGATGTTGTATTTAAATTTTTGAAAATCATAGTTGACAGAAAATCAAGCAGCTTGAAGAGACCTCAACAGGTAAGAAGTGTGAGAGAAGAAACTGTTAGCATAGAAGTTACTGTTAAATTTTTCTCTTTCAATAGTAAAATGATGAGACCAAACTACAAATCTCATAGTAGTATATCTCTTTTTCTTTCACTCTGAGTCTTATGTCTTAGTGGCTTTATCACCTTACATGGGATGAATAAAAAAGATGACAGCTACTGATTCATAACAATTGTACATATTAGGATCAAGTATAAATAAACAAGAAAATTGGTCACATGTTATTTCTTTTAATGCATTAAATGCAGCAGTTATGATCCAAAAGTAAATTTTGGTTAATGATATTCTCATGTCTAGACAAAAGCAATTCTGAAACAATTTGGTAGCAAGGTCTTCCTATTCAATTTGGCTGTGGTCCCAACAGCATCACCTTCAGGGGTATGATGATAAACTATATCTGCATCCTGGGTAAGACGATAAACTGCATCCAACAGCAAGGCCTCTGATCAGGAGGATTTGAGGAGCATGGAACCACCTCTTAATTGCTAATGTTCCCAGGTCCACCCTGACCTAGGGTGGTAGTACCTGTTAGAGTCCCAGCTATGGGCAAATCGTTAACCCTGAAACTGAGGTAAAAATACCAGAAATACTAAATAAAAAATTATTACCAGAAATGAATTTAAAAAAACTATTACCAGCAATATGTTTTTGGAAATAATATTACCAGCTATACATTTTTGAGGAAAAAAATATTAACAGAAATAGATTTTTGATAAAACAAAATTTTACCAGGAAAAAAAAAAGAAAAGTTGTCGGCATTAAATGACCCATTGAGGTGTTGATATGCCGTAAAACAAAAACCAAACCAAACCAACAGCAGCATTTTGAAGAAGGCAAAATTGCAAACTGCCAACAATGTATGAAAAAAGACAATGGAGACATTTTTCAAACAAATAGGAGCAAAAAGAAGAATGACTGTGTTGAGGGTTAGATTATCTTGGGAACCAATACTGGTTTTTCTCTAACTTTTCTTCCTTGTGGCCCATTTTTGGCGGGAAAATTATTTCAGGCTCCCATAAGCACCAATAGAAATTTCATGTAACAGGAAATACATCTTATTTAAATAATTTTTAATTATTTGCTTTTAAAAATGACATAAAGCAGTTTGTGTTTTCATAATTTTATGCCAGTGGAAAAAAAAATGAATTTCAAAGGCCACCTATTTTCCTTGGACCAACTCCCAGTAAAATTTTAAAATTTCTCAAGGCCACTTGTGGTGAATCACTGCTTTGAATGAAGGTAATGCAATCAGTAATCTATATTATATTATTCCTTTACTGGTACGGATACAAATAATGAAATACTTTGTTTCACACTGATAGACAAGAGAGAAATGTGTGATATGAACAACAAATGATGACAAAAACATTTAACAAGTAATGAACATTCCTAACCAGTGAAAACTGAAACAATGTGTTAAAAACAACAAAGATCAAGATAATAATCATAATAATAGTCAGAAGAATCTATGGAATAAGAAAAACACTTCATCATAGAACTTTTGAAGAATTGCAGCGGACCCCCGAGCACCCCCACATCACAAAAGGGGTGATGAGGTCACAAGAGGCCCGCTAACATTTTCGAAGATGTTAAATCTGACAAGGTGAAACAACATGGATGACAGAACGGGGATTTATATGATATATGCTAATTTATTCTAGAAAAGAAAATAAGGTGGTCGAAACGGTAGAGATGCAGATGTTTCAGTGCAGGCATTGATGGTCGAGGTTGGTCATTACAGGTGATCGCTGTTGGTCATGCAGGTGGTCGCTGCAGAGATGATCGCTGTAATTGAAGTTGATGTTGGTCATTGCCGCGTTACAGATGATCACTGCTGGTCATGCAGGTGGTCACTGCTGGTCGTTGGAGGTGATCACTGTAGTTGCAGTTGATGTTGGTCGTGGCTGGGATGCCAACTTGACATATTGGGAAATAAAGAAGAGCTGGCGTTGTTCGGGCATGTCAAAGGTCCAGTGCAGGCATTGCGTGTTGCTGGTCAAGTCCGATATTAGTAACCTCCCATAATAATTACTAACATAGTGTACGGGAAAGGTTATGGACGATGTGCAGGTGGCCAGTAGGGACAGAATGCCGAGAGTCGAACAGGACCAAGGAGCCAGGAGTAGTAGGCGAAGGAGAGAGAGAGAGAAAGGAAAGTTTCCAACTATCGTCAAGTTGGCAGACAAAAAAAATGAGAGCGTAACTTAATATGCAGCCCGGTGGTTGACGTTCCTGGCCACGAAGGCCAGGAGCCTGCGTATCCAACCGTTTCAGTTGCTGACCACAAATTTAGTGAGAAGTCACTGTCTTGTGGTAAGGGAGACTAGCAAGAGAATTGGGAAGCTAATACAGGAAAGTCTCTATAAAAAAATAAGTCAAGATTAGCTAAAGGAAACTAAGGCCTAAAAATGTCTAGAAGTATATTACAACTAGGTTTGTAATATAACTTAACTAAAAAGGGAACTTGCTAGTCTCTACCACGGGTTAACAGCGTATAGGGAGCACAACTGAGAGGTCATGGTCGAAATGACCTGTTCTCTTAGTTTAAGGAGCAAAGGAGGAGGTAACTCCGACAAAATCTTAAATAATGTGTTAAAAACGACAAAGATCAAGACAATACTCAGAAGAATCTATGAAATAATGAAAACACTTTTGTGTGATGTCTCCCAACACTTATAATCTAGTTTTGAGGTCTTGCATTATCGTTTAGCTTCAGTTTTGACATATTGTATCAAGCTTAAACAATGTTGAGATTTATTTGTATTTTGTGGTATTGATGTAAACTCTGGTTATAACAAATCTTCAATATTCCCTTTAATTTGTTTTGATTTCAAATATAGAGACATAAGTTAAATATTTGATCAAATGAACATCAGACAAATTACAAATTCTCACAGTATGCTTATGTGTATCTTATATATATATATATAGAGATATAAATAGATAGATATATATATAGATATAGATATATATATATAGATATAGATATATATAGATATATATATATATATATATATATATATATATATATATATATATATATATATATATATATATATATATATATATATATATATATATATATAGATATATAGATATAGATATATAGATATATATATATATATAGATATATAGATATAGATATATATATATATATATATATATATATATATATATATATATATATATATATATATATATATAGATATATATATATATATATATATATATATATATATATATATATATAGATATATATATATATAATATATATATATATATATAGATATATATATATAGATATATATATAGATATATATATATATATACTTTTGTGAAATCTGAATATTTCATATAAACATGAAAATAAAAATGTTTTGAATGGTAGATTAAATTTGACTTTACTTTTATAAACATATGTCAAGTAAATCAGTACTTACTGGTTTATTTGACTTTTGGAATGTTTAATATTGTGAAACGATTTTCTTTTTCATTTGCTCACTGAGAAAATGAAATGATTATTGTGATAAAAGTTAAAAGAAATATGATGAAAGAAAAATTATTAAAAAATAAATATTATTAATGCTTTAGCAAATAAATTTAAACAAATAAATTTTTTTATATTTGTTAAATACTCCAAGGTATGGGAATAAACAAGAAAAATAAAAGAAAATTAGTCAGAAATCACAATTTCTAAGAATCACAATTTCTAAGAATCACAGGCCATCTCACTATTACATCTACTAATACTATTGTTTGTTTAGTGGCATATCAACATCCTTATGGGTCATTTAATGCTGAAATTTTAATTTTCTTGGGTGCATTAATAATTTCTTTTACAAAAATGTATTACTGGTAATTTTTCCTATAAAAATGTATTTCTATACCATCATAATGTTTTGAACCCAGTTTGGGGATTAACTAATTGTCCAAAATTAGGCCCCTAAAAAGTGCTATCACGCTGAGTCAAAGTGGACAACAGCAATTAAGAGGGGGGTTCTCAGTCTTCAAAACCTCCCCATCAGATGCTGGGGGATACAGTTTATTGTCATAACCAGGACACTACATCTACTAATACTTGGTGTAAACAAACAACATGGCATGGCAGAGAAATCTAAAAAATTTAGTATATAATAACTGTTATTGGTTCTGACCTGGCATCTTGGCTTCAGTCACTTTCCCACCACCATAACATAGTTTTTTTGTGTCTATTCTATAAATATTTTCATGGTAATTGTCCTGATGAGCCTTCTTCTTTGGTAACTAGACTTTAAGAATTTAAGCGCAGTACTAGGTTAGTGTCAAATTCTGATCCTTTTACAGTTGAAATGGTTTGATGTAACCATAAGTTCTATACTGACAGTTTCTTTTCTTGCACTTCTCACTCTTCTGGCATCTTGCTTTCCAGTCAACTTTGATCTTCAAAAATTTAAATGCAGTGTCAAACATTATCTTTTTTCTTCTGAATTCCTGTTCTTTTATTGTTCTTTTTCTTTAATAATGTTTTTTTCTCATATTTTTTCATGCTAAGTAACTCCTTGTATCTTAATGGTTTTATTGCCTTGCTTGGAGTAAATGATTAAAAAAAAAATCTTACTAAGAGTTACAAAGGATAAGAACTTGTGGAGAGCCATGATAAGTGTCTTGTTGCTTTCCCCTCTTTCTCTCTTACTTTCAATATGGCTATTTTTTCAAGTTTTTCAAGCCTGCCTTCATCTGTTCAAGAAATTTCAACAGACTCCTGATTTTAAGCATGTGTTTTTTTGGGGTTTTTTGTTGTCATTTTCTTTAAAAATTCCTTGTTGCTTACTCACTCTGTCCATGGACTCTCAGTATCCTTCTGTAGACCACATTTCTATTGCTTCTAGTTTTAATCTGTTGGGCAATTGTCCTGCATTCACTGCTAAAGATGGATATCAATAGCAATTCAGCTCTCTTTTCTTTGTTTCTAATGACGTTTTTCAGTTTCTTAATACTTTACATATCTTTTGGAATGCATCTTTCGCTAATCCAATGTATGCTTACATATTAGTGTTGCATTTTCCATCTTCTATCCACTTCCTGGATATTTAAACTTCTGTACTTGTTTGACCTTTTATATTGTGGGAAAATGAAATAAAACCGATAATAAAATAATAATTACAGGTTGGCTCACCTTTTGCTCTGTTAATTTTTTTTTTATTTTGTTGTATATACATGCTGTATTTGTGTTGTTCATTCTCTCTATTTCTGCACACTTTTCATATATCTATTCCTCTTTAGTTTGCCTACATTTGTTTTTAATTTCTGTGCTTAGTGTTTGGTACTCTTTTCCATTCCTAGGCATTGTTTGTTGTCACTTTTTTATCATTTCTAAAATTTCCTGCCATCCACTTGTTCCTTTCTTGTCTCATTTCCTTTGGGATGTTCTCATTCACCAATATCACTAATGTTTCTCTCAGTATGTTCCACTTGGAATTTACAGTCTTGTACAGTTTATATTTGTTCATAACTCTGTTTTTGTATGTCTCCTTGCAACTGGAAAATGGTCACTCCTGCAGTTGGCACTTGGGTATGGTTCTTCATGTTTCTGCCCAGGTTTCTCCATGTCCATAAATGTCTTGGGTGCTCCAGAAACTAGATGTTGGTAATTATTTGTTCATTTGCTGTGCACTGCTAGACCCATCTAATTTTGGATTTCTTGTCTGAACTTGCCAACTATTTTGACTTCTTGTACTTTTTCAACCTTAGCATTCAATCTTTGCTTTCATCTTTAGCATTCAACCATAACATTCAACCTTAGCTTTCATCTTTAGCATTCAACCTTAGCTTTCATCTTTAGCATTCAACCTTAGCATTTACCATAACATTCAACCTTAGCTTTCATCTTGAGCATTCGACCATAGCATTCAACCTTTGCTTTCATCTTTAGCATTCAACCATAACATTCAACCATAGCAATCAACCTTAAAATTCAACATTAGTGTTCAACCTTACCATTGAATTCTCCCATTGTGATAATGATTTACATTTAGCCTTGGCATTAGCCAATTAGTTGAAAATGTTATTGATCTCGTCCTCCATGCTCTGCACTGTCAGTGCATATAGAACAAAAATTGCTCTATTGAAGGGCTTCCCTTCAGTTTAACTAACAGAATTCTGTCTGAGAATTGACAGTATCTCAGAAAATATTTCTTTATGTCACCTTATAGTATTAACCTTATCCATCTTTCATATCTTTCTCTCTCTTTGAGTGACACATACATGCAGGCCTTCACTACTTCTGGTTATAAACATGTAATAAAAATAAGATAAAATAAAACAAGTAAAGGGTATTGTCAAATCATTTTGCTTGATAATGGTAATATTTTATTCATTCACTGAACAGCACATGCTACTTTCAGTTGAAATCTATAAATCTTAAAACAATTTTTCAGGAAAATAGGTTTCCCAAGACCTCAGTTAATCATTCTTTCTAGTATTGATGGGGGTTTCCTTCCAAACCTTTTTGATTGTGTCATCATTTTCTGTACGAGTAACATGAGCTATCCATTTTTGTTGTTGCTGCTGTTGCAAGTCTTCAAGTGATGTTGCTTCTGTTATTTGGTACAGTTCTTTGTTTGCAATTATGTAGCTCCCGCCCACAAGTTGTGATGCAAGATGGCCTTTGCCAAGACCCACGGGCTTCGCTTTCTCAAAGCAAAATCAACAATAATAATAATAATAATAATATATTCTGATAGATGTTGCAGTCTCCCAGCCAACAAAGGCACATCTTTAAAAATGTTTGAGAAACAAATTAAATACAAAAGCTTTGGCACCACAACACAACAACATTACTCGTTGTTATTGGACTGGAAGAATGAAAGAAACAAACCAATATATAGATCAAATTTCTGGAAACCCGGCCATATGTGAATTGCAAAAAAAATTTCTCACGTGACTAAAATCATATAATCTTTGTTTCTTTCTGATAGTTTGATTCAGATCTCATCTTTTTTTTAATCTTCTCATGCAAATGAAAAACTGGTCTCTTGATGTCTCAGGTTGAGATTTGGGGGTCATCTTGTACAGCATTAACTGGTCATGGTAATATTAACCATTTCCTTATAAGGAAATATCTGATATTCACTGATCAAACAGCTAGTACTACTGCTGATTGAAATCTTTCTAGTAAAACTGTTTTTCAAGAAAATAAACAAGTTTCTTAAGTCCAGTAATTGTTATCGCTCTTTCCACTAGTGATTTGGGTTTCCTTCCTAGCCATTTGTTTGATGTCATGTGGAATGTCAAAATCTTCATTATGTCAATATTTTCTGTTTGAGTTACATGTGCTATAAAATTTAGTTGTTGGAAGTCTTCAAATGGGTTTTGCTATTTGGTGAAGTTCTTTGGGATTCTGTAGCACCAGACCATGAGGTCTGGAGAAGACACACAGGCTTAATTCCCTTGAAGTCATTTTTAATAATTCATCCTCAAAAGCATTTTTATACAAATGACAGTTTAGATATTTCTGAATGGATTTGGTACAATACATGACATCCATATAAAAGTCTTCATCTGGTAAGGCTATTCAAGAACACAACTCAAGTTTTCAAGTATTATTAATGCCAGTTCACAAAGTATGAAAAACAATGGCCCTCCACAAGACCTACAGGCTTTATTTTCTTAAAATCATTTTTAACCATTAATTGGAGAAAGTGGTTGTATACAAATGACAGTTTAGATATTTCTGAATGCATTTGGTACAATACATGACATCCATATAAAAGTCTTCATCTGGTAAGGCTATTCAAGAACACAACTCAAGTTTTCAAGTATTATTAATGCCAGTTCACAAAGTATGAAAAACAATGGCCCTCCACAAGACCTACAGGCTTTATTTTCTTAAAATCATTTTTAACCATTATTTGGAGAAAGTGGTTGTATTGTCTACAAATGACAGTTTAGATATTTCTGAATGGATTTGGTACAATACACGTGACATCCATATAAAAGTCTTCATCTGGTAAGGCTATTCAAGAACACAACTCAAGTTTTCAAGTATTATTAATGCCAGTTCACAAAGTATGAAAAACACTGGCCCTCCACAAGACCTACAGGCTTTATTTTCTTAAAATCATTTTTTAACCATTAATTGGAGAAAGACAAACTCAAGTTTTCAATACACATCCATATAAAAGTCTTCATTATTAATGCCAAGTATTATTAATGTTCACAAAGTATGAAAAACAATGGCTCCACAAGACGTACAGGCTTTATTTTCTTAAAATCATTTTTTTAACCATTAATTGGAGAAAGTGGTTGTATACAAATGACGGTTAAATATTTGAATGCATTTGGTACAATACATGACATCCATATAAAGTCTTCATCTGGTAAGGCTATTCAAGAACACAACTCAAGTTTTTCAAGTATTGTTAATGCCAGTTCTCAAAGTATGAAAAAAATGGCCCTCCACAAGTCCTACAGGCTTTACTTTCTTAAAATAATTTTTAACCATTAATTGGAGAAAGTGGTTTGTATAAAAATGACAGTTTAGATATTTCTGAATGGATTTGGTACAATACATGACATCCATATAAAAGTCTTCATCTGGTAAGGCTATTCAAGAACACAACTCAAGTTTTCAAGTATTATTAATGCCAGTTCACAAAGTATGAAAAACAATGGCCCTCCACAGACCTACAGGCTTTATTTTCTAAATCATTTTAACCATTAATTGGAGAAAGTGGTTGTATACAAATGACAGTTTAGATATTTCTTGAATGAATTTGGTACAATACATGACATCCATAAAAGTCTTCATCTGGTAAAGGCATATTCAAGAACACAACTCAAGTTTTCAAGTATTATGTATGCCAGTTCACAAAGTATGAAAATTAATGGCCCTCTGGGACCTACAGGCTTTTTTTTCTTAAAATCATTTTTAACCATTAATTGGAAAGTGGTTGTATACAAATGACAGTTTAGATATTTCTGAATGCATTTGGTACAATACATCCATCATAAAGTCTTCATCTGGTAAGGCTGTTCAAGAACACAACTCAAGTTTTTCAAGTATTAATAATGCCAGTTCTAAAGTATGAAAAAATGGCCCTCCACAAGACTACAGGCTTTATTTTCTTAAAATCATTTTTAACCATTAATTGGAGAAAGGTAGTTTGTATACAAATGAAAAACAGTTTAGATATTTCTGAATGGATTTTGGTACAATACATGACATCCATATAAAAAATCTTCATCTGGTAAGGCTATTCAAGAACACAACTCAAGTTTCCACAAGTATTATTAATGCCAGTTCACAAAGTATGAAAAAAGTCTTCATCAATGGCCCTCCAGTTCTCAAGACCTACCTCCACAGGCTTTTATTTTCTTAAAATCATTTTTAACCATTAATTGGAGAAAGTGGTTGTATACAAATGACAGTTTAGATATTTCTGAATGCATTTGGTACAATACATGACATCCATATAAAGTCTTCATCTGAGTAAGGCTATTCAAAACACAACTCAAGTTTTCAAGTATTATTAATGCCAGTTCACAAAGTATGAAAAACAATGGCCCTCTCCACAAGTCCTACAGGAGCTTTGTTTCTACTTTCTTAAAAATCATTTTAACCATTAATTGGAGAAAGTGGTTTGTATACAAATGACAGTTTAGATATTTTAACCGTGAATGGTTGTTTGACAGTTTAAATAACATTTGACATCCATCCATATAAAAGTCTTCATCTAGTAAAGCTATTCAAGAACACAACTCAAGTTTTCAAGTATTATTAATGCCAGTTCACAAAGTATGAAAACAATGGCCCTCCATAAGTCCTACAGGCTATTTTCTTAAAATAATTTTAACCATTAATTGGAGAAAGAGTTTGTTTACAAATGACAGTTTAGATATTTCTGAATGGATTTGTTTACAATACATGACATCCATATAAAAGTCTTCATCTGGTAAGGCTATTCAAGAACACAACTCAAGATTTCCGTATTATTAATGCCAGTTCACAAAATATATAAAAACAATGGCCCCTCCACAAGTCCTACAGGCTTTATTTTCTTAAAATCATTTTAACCATTAATTGGAGAAAGTGGTTGTGTACAAATGACAGTTTAGATATTTCTGAATGCATTTTGTTGCAATACATGACATCCATATAAAAAGTCTTCATCTGGTAAGGCTATTCAAGAACACAACTTTTCAAGTATTATAATGCCAGTTCACAGTATGAAAACAATGGCCCTCCACAAGACCTACAGGCTTTATTTTTCTTAAAATCATTTTAACCATTAATTAGAGAAAGTGGTTGTATACAAATGACAGTTTAGATATTTCTGAAATGAATTTGGTGCAATACATGACATCCATATAAAAGTCTTCATCTGGTAAGGCTATTCAAGAACACAACTCAAGTTTTTCAAGTATTATTAATGCCAGTTCTCATAGTATGAAAAACAATGGCCCTCCACAAGACCTACAGGCTTTATTTTCTTAAATCATTTTAACCATTAATTGGAGAAAGTGGTTTGTATACAAATGACAGTTAAGATATTTCCTGAATGAATTTGGTACAATACATGACATCCATATAAAAGTCTTTATCTGGTAAAAGGCTATTCAAGAACACAACTCAAGTTTTCAAATATTATTAATGCCAGTTCACAAAATTATGAAAAACAATGGCCCTCCACAAGACCTACAGTCTTTATTTTCTTAAAATCATTTTTAATCATTAATTGGAGAAAGTGGTTGTATACAAATGACAGTTTAGATATTTCTGAATGGATTTGGTACAATACATGACATCCATATAAAAGTCTTTTACTGGTAAGGCTATTCAAAGAACACAACTCAAGTTTTCAAGTATTATTAATGCCAGTTCACAAAGTATGAAAAACAATGGCCCTCCACAAGACCTACAGGCTTTATTTTCTTAAAAATCATTTTTAACCATTAATTGGAGAAAGTGGTTGTATACAAATGACAATTTAGATATTTCTGAATGCATTTGGTACAATTTATGACATCCATATAAAAGTCTTCATCTGGTAAAGTATTCAAGAACACAACTCAAGTTTTCAAGTATTATTAATGCCAGTTCACAAAGTATGAAAAACAATGGCCCTCCACAAGACCTACAGGCTTTATTTTCTTAAAATCATTTTTAACCATTAATTGGAGAATGTGGTTGTATACAAATGACAGTTTAGATATTTCTGAATGGATTTGGTACAATACATGACATCCATATAAAAGTCTTCATCTGGTAAGGCTATTCAAGAACACAACTCAAGTTTTCAAGTATTATTAATGCCAGTTCTCAAAGTATGAAAAACAATGGCCCTCCACAAGACCTACAGGCTTTATTTTCTTAAAATCATTTTTAACCATTAATTGGAGAAAGTGGTTGTATACAAATGACAGTTTAGATATTTCTGAATGGATTTGGTACAATACATGACATCCATATAAATGTCTTCATCTGGTAAGGCTATTCAAGAACACAACAAGTTTTCAAGTATTATTAATGCCAGTTCAAAAGTATGAAAACAATGGCCCTCCACAAGACCTACAGGCTTTATTTTCTTAAAATCATTTTTAACCATTAATTGGAGAAAGTGGTTGTATACAAATGACAGTTTAGATATTTCTGAATGAATTTGGTACAATACATGACATCCATATAAAAGTCTTCATCTGGTAAGGCTATTCAAGAACACAACTCAAGTTTTCAAGTATTATTAATGCCAGTTCACAAAAGTATGAAAAACAATGGCCCCTCCACAAGACCTACAGGCTTTATTTTTTTCTTAAAATCATTTTAACCATTAATATGGAAAAACACAACTCAAGTTTCAAGTATTATTAATGCCAGTTCACAAAGTATAAAAACAATGACCTAGGCTTTAGATTTTTAAAATCATTTTTAATGGTGGATTTGTATACAAATGACAACATCCAATACATAAATACTCTTTCATCTGGTAAAAGCTATTCAAGAACACAACTCCAGTTTTCAAGTATTGTGTGCCAGTTCACAAAGTATGAAAACAATGGCCCTCCACAAGACCTACAGGCTTTTATTTTCTTAAAATCATTTTTTTAACCATTAATGGAGAATGTGGTTGTATACAAATGACAGTTTAGATATTTCTGAATGGATTTGGTACAATACATGACATCCATATAAAAGTCTTCATCTGGTAAGGCTATTCAAGAACACAACTCAAGTTTTCAAGTATTATTAATGCCAGTTCTCAAAGTATGAAAAACAATGGCCCTCCACAAGACCTACAGGCTTTATTTTCTTAAAATCATTTTTAACCATTAATTGGAGAATGTGGTTGTATACAAATGACAGTTTAGATATTTCTGAATGGATTTGGTAAGTATACATGACATCCATAAATGTCTTCATCTGGTAAGGCTATTCAAGAACACAACAAGTTTTTCAAGTATTATTAATGCCAGTTCAAAAGTATGAAAACAATGGCCCTCCAAAGACCTACAGGCTTTATTTTCTTAAAATCATTTTTTAACCATTAATTTGAAAGTGGTTGTATACAAATGACAGTTTAGATATTTCTGAATGAATCTTGGTAAATATGACATCCATATAAAGTCTTCATCTAGTGGCTATTCAAGAACACAACTCAAGTTTTCAAGTATTATTAAGTTTCACAAAAGTATGAAAAACAATGGCCCTCCAATAAGACCTACAGTCTTTATTTTCTTAAAATCATTTTTTAATCATTAATTGGAGAAAGTGGTTGTATACAAATGACAGTTTAGATATTTCTGAATGGTTTAGTACAATACATGACATCCATATAAGTCTTCATCTGGTAAGGCTATTCAAGAACACAACTCAAGTTTTCAAGTATTATTAATGCCAGTTCACAAAGTATGAAAACAATGGCCCTCCACAAGACCTACAGGCTTTATTTTCTTAAAATCATTTTAACCATTAATTGGAGAAAGTGGTTGTATACAAATGACGGTTAGATATTTCTGAATGCATTTGGTACAGCATGACATCCATATAAAGCCCTTCATCTGGTAAGGGCTATTCAAGAACACAACTCAAGCTTTCAAGTATTATTAATGCCAGTTCACAAAGTATGAAAAACAATGGCCCTCCACAAGACCTACAGGCTTTATTTTCTTAAAAATCATTTTTAACCATTAATTGGAGAAAGTGGTTGTATACAAATGACAGTTTAGATATTTCTGAATGCATTTGGTATAATACATGACATCCATATAAGTCTTCATCTGGTAAGGCTATTCAAGAACACAACTCAAGTTTCAAGTATTATTAATGCCAGTTCACAAAGTATGAAAAAACAATGGCCCTCCACAAGACCTACAGGCTTTATTTTCTTAAAATCATTTTTTAACCATTAATTGGAGAATGTGGTTTGTATACAAATGACAGTTTAGATATTTGAATGGATTGGTACAATACACACATCCATATAAATGTCTTCATCTGGTAAAAGGCTATTCAAGAACACAACAAGTTTTCAAGTATTACTTATTTGAGTTCAAAAGTATGAAAACAATGGCCCTCCCCAAGACCTACAGTCTTTATTTTCTTAAAATCATTTTAACCATTAATTGGAGAAAGTGGTTGTTGTATACAAATGACAGTTTAGATATTTCTGAATGATTTGGTAACATGACATCCATATAAGTCTTCATCTGGTAAGGCTATTCAGAACACAACTCAAGTTTTCAAGTATTAAATGCCAGTTCAAAAGTATGAAAAACATCCCTCCACAAGACCACAGTCTTTATTTTCTTAAAATCATTTTAATCATTAATTGGAGAAAGTGGTTGCATACAAATGACCCAGTTTTAGATATTTCTGAATGAATTTGGTACAATACATGACATCCATATAAAAGTCTTCATCTGGTAAGGCTATTCAAGAACACAACTCAAGTTTTCCAAGTATTATTAATGCCAGTTCACAAGTATGAAAACAATGGCCCTCCACAAGACCTACAGGCTTTTATTTTCTTAAAAATCATTTAACCATTAATTGAGAAAGTGGTTTGTATACAATGACAGTTTAGATATTTCTGAATGGATTTGGTACAATACTATATCCATAAAAAAGTCTTCATCTGGTAAAAGCTTATTCAAGAACACAACTCAAACTTTCAAGTATTATACGTGCCAGTTCTCAAAGTATGAAAAATACGGCCCTCCACAAGACCTGCAGGCTTTTATTTTAAAATCATTTTTAACCATTAATTGGAGAAAGTGGCTGGCTATTCTAAATAACAGTTTAGATATTTCTGAATGCATTTGGTACAATACATGACATCATATAAAGTCTTCATCTGGTAAGGCTATTCAAGAACACAACTCAAGTTTTTTCCAATTATTAATGCCAGTTCTCAAAGTATGAAAAAACATGGCCCTCCACAAGACCTACAGGTTTTATTTTCTTAAAATCATTTTAACCATTAATTGGAGAAAGTGGTTTGTATACAAAATGACAGTTTAGATATTTCTGAATGCATTTGGTAAAATACATGACATCCATATAAAGTCTTCATCTGGTAAGGCTATTCAAGAACACAACTCAGATTTTCAAGTATTATTAATGCCAGTTCACAAAGTATGAAAAAATGGCCCTCCACAAGTCCTACAGGCTTTATTTTCTTAAAATCATTTTTAACCATTAATTGGAGAAAGGGTTGTATAAAATGACAGTTTAGATATTTCTGAATGATTTGCAGAATATGACATCCATATAAAGTCTTCATCTGGTAGGCTATTCAGGAACACAACTCAAGTTTTCCAAGTATTATGCCAGTTCACAAGTATGAAAACAATGGCCCTCCACAAGTCCTACAGGCTTTACTTTCTTAAAATCATTTTTAACCATTAATTGGAGAAAAGTGGTTTGTATACAAATGACAAGTTTTAGATATTTCTGAATGCATTTGTTTACAATACCCCATGACATCCTATAAAGTCTTCATCTAGTAAGGGCTATTCAAGAACACAAACTCAAATTTCCAAGTATTATTAATGCCAGTTCACAAGTGTAAAACAATGGCCCTCCACAGTCCTACAGGCACACTATCTTAAATCATTTTTGTAGCCATTAATTGGAGAAAGTGGTTGTATACAAATGACAGTTTAGATATTTCTAGTGCATTGTTATAATACATGACATCCATATAAGTCTTCATCTGGTAAGGCTATTCAAGAACACAACAAGTTTTCAAGTATTATTAATGCCAGTTCAAAAGTATGAAAAACATGGCCCTCCACAAGACCTATTTTTATTTTCTTTAAAATCATTTTAATCATTAATTGGAGAAAGTGGTTGTATACAAATGACAGTTTAGATATTTCTGAATGCATTTGGTACAATACATGACATCCATATAAAGTCTTCATCTGGTAAGGCTATTCAAGAACACAACTCAAGTTTTCAAGTATTATTAATGCCAGTTCACAAAAGTATGAAAAAACAATGGCCCTCCAAGACCTACAGGCTTTTATTTTCTTAAATCATTTTTAACCATTAATTGGAGAAAGTGGTTGTATACAAATGACAGTTTAGATATTTCTGAATGCATTTGTTATTCCATATAAAGTCTGAATGAACACAACTCCAAGTTTTCATTTGGTTCACAAAGTACAATGACAAGACCTACAAGCTTATTTTCTTAAAAATCATTTTTAAAAATTGGAGAAAGTCTTCAAATCTTTAGATATTTCTGAATGGATTTGCAAAAATACATGGACATCCATTCATCTGGTAAGAACACACAACTCAAGTTTTCAAGTATTATTAATGCCAGTTCACAAAGTATGAAAAAACAATGGCCTCCACAAGACCTACAGGCTTTATTTTCTTAAAATCATTTTAACCATTAATTGGAGAAAGTGGTTGTATACAAATGACAGTTTAGATATTTCTGAATGCATTTGGTACAATACATGACATCCATATAAAGTCTTCATCTGTAAGGCTATTCAAGAACACAACTCAAGTTTTTTCATATTATTAATGCCAGTTCACAAAGTATGAAAAAATGGCCCTCCACAAGACCTACAGGCTTTATTTTCTTAAAATCATTTTTTAACCATTAATTGGAGAAAGTGGTTGTATACAAATGACAGTTTAGATATTTCTGAATGCATTTGGTAAAATACATGACATCCATATAAAAAGTCTTCATCTGGTAAGGCTATTCAAGAACACAACTCAAGTTTTCAAGTATTACAATGCCAGTTCACAAAGTATGAAAAACAATGGCCCTCCACAAGACCTACAGGCTTTATTTCTTAAAATCATTTTAACCATAATTGGAGAAAGTGGTTACACAAATGACAGTTTAGATATTTCTGAATGCATTTGTTAAAATACATGACATCCATATAAAGTCTTCATCTGGTAAGGCTATTCAAGAACACAACTCAAGTTTTCAAGTATTATTAATGCCAGTTCACAAAGTATGAAAAACAATGGCCCTCCACAAGTCCTACAGGCTTTACTATCTCTTAAAATCATTTTTAACCATTAATTGGAGAAAGTGGTTGTATTTTCACAAATGACAGTTTTAGATATTTCTGAATGCATTTGATTTAATGGATTGGTACAATACATGACATCCATATAAAAGTCTTCATCTGGTAAGGCTATTCAAGAACACAACTCAAGTTTTCAAGTATTATTGCCAGTTCACAAGTATGAAAAACAATGGCCCTCCACAAGTACAGGTCTTAAAATCATTTTTAATCATTAATTGGAAAAGTGGTTGTATACAAATGACAGTTTAGATATTTCTGAATGGATTTGGTACAATACATGACATCCATATAAAAGTCTTCATCTGGTACAAGAACACAACTCAAGTTTCAAGCATTATTAATGCCAGTTCACAAAGTATGAAAAACAATGGCCCTCCACAAGACCTACAAGGCCCTTTTCTTAAAATCATTTTTAACCATTAATTGGAGAAAGTGGTTGTATACAAATGACAGTTTAGATATTTCTGAATGCATTTGGTACAATACATGACATCCATATAAAAGTCTTCATCTGGTAAGGCTATTCAAGAACACAACTCAAGTTTTCCAGTATTATTAATGCCAGTTCACAAAGTATGAAAAACAATGGCCCTCCACAAGACCTACAGGCTTTATTTTCTTAAAATCATTTTTTAACCATTAATTGGAGAAAAGTGGTTGTATACAAAATGACAGTTTAGATATTTCTGAATGCATTTGGTACAATACATGACATCCATATAAAAGTCTTCATCTGGTAAGGCTATTCAAGAACACAACTCAAGTTTTCAAGTATTATTAATGCCAGTTCTCAAAGTATGAAAACAATGGCCCTCCACAAGACCTACAGGCTTTTATTTTCTTAAAATCATTTTTTAACCATTAATTGGAGAAAGTGTTGTATACAAATGATAGTTTAGATATTTCTGAATGGATTTGGTACAATACATCCATCCAATAAAAGTCTTCATCTGGTAAGGCTATTCAAGAACACAACAAGTTTTCAAGTACATTTGCCAGTTCAAAAGTATAAACAATGGCTCCAATGACCTACAGGCTTTATTTTCAAAATCATTTTAACTATTAATTGGAGAAAGTGGGTTTTGTATACAAATGACAGTTTAATATTTCTGAATGCATTTTGTTTAAATACATGACATCCATATAAAAGTCTTCATCTGGTAAGGCTATTCAAGAACACAACTCAAGTTTTTAACAGTTCACAAAGTATAAAAAAACAATGGCCCCTCCATTAGGCTTTACAAAGTATCTTAAAAATTTTTTTAATCCATTAATTGAGAAAGTGGTTGTATACAAAACAGTTTAGATATTTCTGAATGGATTTAGATCATATAAAAGTCTGGTAAGGCTATTCAAGAACACAACTCAAAGATTTGCCAGTTCACAAAGTATGAAAACAATGGCCCTCCACATGATTTTCTTAAAATCCATTAATTGGGAAAAATAGACAGTTTAGATATGTTCTGAAATGGATTTGGTACAATACATGACATCCATATAAAAAGTCTTCATCTGGTAGGCTATTCAAGAACACAACTCAAGTTTTTCAGTATTATTAATGCCAGTTCACAAAGTATGAAAACAATGGCCTCCACAAGACCTACAGGCTTTATTTTCTTAAAATCATTTTTAACCATTAATTGGAGAAAGTGGTTGTATACAAAATGACAGTTTAGATATTTTCTGAATGGTTTGGTACAATACATGACATCCATATAAAAAGTCTTCATCTGGTAAGGCTATTCAAGAACACAACCTAAGTTTTCAAGTATTATTAATGCCAGTTCACAAAGTATGAAAAACAATGGCCCTCCACAAGACCTACAGGCTTTACTTTCTTAAAATCATTTTAACCATTAATTGAGAAAGGGTTGTATACAAATGACAGTTTAGATATTTCTGAATGCATTTGTTACAATACATGACATCCATATAAAAGTCTTCATCTGGTAAGGCTATTCAAGAACACAACTCAAGTTTTCTAAGTATTATTAATGCCAGTTCACAAAGTATAAAAAACAATGGCCCTCCACAAGACCCAGGCTTTATTTTTTAAAATCATTTTTAACCATTAATTGAGAAAGTGGTTGTATACAAATGACAGTTTAGATATTTCTGAATGCATTTGTTACAATACATGACATCCATATAAAGTCTTCATCTGGTAAGGCTATTCAAGAACACAACTCAAGTTTTCAAGTATTATTAATGCCAGTTCACAAAGTATGAAAATGGCCCTCCACAAGACCTACAGGTCTTTATTTTCTAAAATCATTTTTAATCATTAATTGGAGAAAAGTGGTTGTATACAAATGACAGTTTAGATATTTTGAATGATTTGGTACAATACATGACATCCATATAAAGTCTTCATCTGGTAAGGCTATTCAAGAAACACAACTCAAGTTTTCAATTATTAATGCCAGTTCTCAAAGTATGAAAAACAATGGCCCTCCACAAGACCTACAGGCTTATTTTCTTAAAATCATTTTTAAATCCATTAATTGGAGAAAGTGTTGTATACAAATGACAGTTTAGATATTTCTGAATGGATTTGGCACAATGCATGACATCCATATAAAAAGTTTCATCTGGTAAGGCTATTCAAGAACACAACTCAAGTTTTCAAGTATTATTAATGCCAGTTCACAAAGTATGAAAAAACAATGGCCCTCCATTTAAAATCAAACCATTAATTGACAAATGACAGTTTAGATATTTCAGAATTTGCAATACATGACATCCATTTTTCATTAAAATCATTTTAACCATTAAAAGTATGAAAACAATGGCCTCCAAAGACCTACAGGCTTTATTTTCTAAAATCATTTTAACCATTAATTGGAGAAAGTGGTTACACAAATGACAGTTTAGATATTTCTGAATGCATTTGGTACAATACATGACATCCATATAAAGTCTTCATCTGGTATATTATTCAAGAACACAACCTAAGTTTTCAAGTATTATTAATGCCAGTTCTCAAAGTATGAAAAAACAATGGCCCTCCACAAGACCTACAGGCTTTATTTCTTCTTAAAATTATTTTTAACCATTAATTGGAGAAAGTGGGAAGGTATACAAATGACAGTTTAGGATATTTCTGAATGAATCTGTACAATACATGACATCCATATAAAAGTCTTCATCTGGTAAGGCTATTCAAGAACATAACTCAAGTTTTCAAGTATTATTAATGCCGTTCTCAAAGTATGAAAACAATGGCCCTCCACAAGACCTTACAGGCTTTATTTTTTAAAATCATTTTAACCATTAATTGGAGAAAGTGGTTGTAATAAAATGACAGTTTAGATATTTATGAATGAATTGGTACAATAGATGACATCCATATAAAAGTCTTCATCTGGTAAGGCTATTCAAGAACACAACTCAAGTTTTCAAGTATTATTAATGCCAGTTCACAAAGTATGAAAAACAATGGCCTCCACAAGACCCACAGGCTTTTATTTTCTTAAAATCATTTTAACCATTAATTGGAGAATGTTGTATACAAATGAAGTTTAGATATTTCTGAATGGATTTGGTACAATACATGACATCCATATAAAAGTCTTCATCTGGTAAGGCTATTCAAGAACACAACTCAAGTTTTATATTATTAATGCCAGTTCTAAAGTAAAGTATATGAAAAATCATTTTTGAACCATTAATTGGAGAAAGTGGTTGTATACAAATGACAGTTTAGATATTTCTGAATGAATTTGGTAAATACACAAGACCTCATCAGGCTTTATTTTTTATTTTAAAATCATTTTTAACCATTAATTGGAGAAAGTGGTTGTATACAAATGACAGTTTAGATATTTCTGAATGGATTTGCATAATACATACATCCATATAAAAGTCTTCATCTGGTAAGGCTATTCAAGAACACAACTCAAGTTTTCAAGTATTATTAATGCCAGTTCACAAAGTATGAAAAACAATGGCCTCCACAAGACCTACAGGCTTTATTTTCTCAAAGTAAAAACATTATTTTTAACCATTAATTGGAGAAAAGTGGTTGTATACAAATGACAGTTTAGATATTTCTGAATGGATTTGGTACAATACATGACATCCATATAAAAGTCTTCATCTGGTAAGGCTATTCAAGAACACAACTCAAGTTTTCAAGTATTATTAATGCCAGTTCACAAAGTATGAAAAACAATGGCCCTCCACAAGACCTACAGGCTTTATTTTCTTAAAATCATTTTTAACCATTAATTGGAGAAAGTGGTTGTATACAAATGACAGTTTAGATATTTCTGAATGGATTTGGTACAATACATGACATCCATATAAAAGTCTTCATCTGGTAAGGCTATTCAAGAACACAACTCAAGTTTTCAAGTATTATTAATGCCAGTTCACAAAGTATGAAAAACAATGGCCCTCCACAAGACCTACAGGCTTTACTTTTCTTAAAATCATTTTAACCATTAATTGAGAAAGTGTTGTATACAAATGACAGTTTAGATATTTCTGAAATGCATTTGTTACAATACATGACATCCATATAAAAGTCTTCATCTGGTAAGGCTATTCAAGAACACAACTCAAGTTTTCAAGTATTATTAATGCCAGTTCACAAAGTATGAAAAACAATGGCCCTCCACAAGACCTACAGGCTTTATTTTCTTAAAATCATTTTTAACCATTAATTGGAGAAAGTGGTTGTATACAAATGACAGTTTAGATATTTCTGAATGCATTTGGTACAATACATGACATCCATATAAAAGTCTTCATCTGGTAAGGCTATTCAAGAACACAACTCAAGTTTTCAAGTATTATTAATGCCAGTTCACAAAGTATGAAAAAACAATGGCCTCCACAAGACCTACAGGCTTTATTTTCTTAAAATCATTTTTAACCATTAATTGGAGAAAGTGGTTGTATACAAATGACAGTTTAGATATTTTGAATGAATTTGGTACAATACATGACATCCATATAAAGTCTTCATCTGGTAAGGCTATTCAAGAAACACAACTCAAGTTTTCAAAGTATTATTAATGCCAGTTCACAAAGTATGAAAAACAATGGCCCTCCACAAGACCTACAGGCTTTTATTTTCTTAAAATCATTTTTAACCATTAATTGGAGAAAGTGGTTGTATACAAATGACAGTTTAGATATTTCTGAATGGATTTGGTACAATACATGACATCCATATAAAAGTCTTCATCTGGTAAGGCTATTCAAAGAACACAACTCAAGTTTTTCAAGTATTATTAATGCCAGTTCACAAAAGTATGAAAAAAATGGCCCTCCACAAGACCTACAGGCTTTATTTTCTTAAAATCATTTTAACCATTAATTGGAGAAAGTGGTTGTATACAAATGACAGTTTAGATATTTCTGAATGAATTTGGTACAATACATGACATCCATATAAAAGTCTTCATCTGTAAAGGCTATTCAAAGAACACAACTCAGAGTTTCAAAGAGTATTATTAATGCCAGTTCACAAAGTATGAAAAACAATGGCCCTCCACAAGACCTACAGGCTTTATTTTTCTTAAAATCATTTTAACCATTAATTGGAGAAAGTGGTTGTATACAAATGACAGTTTAGATATTTCTGAATGCATTTGGTACAATACATGACATCCATATAAAAGTCTTCATCTAGTAAGGCTGTTCAAGAACACAACCAAAGTTTCAAGTATTATTAATGCCAGTTCTCAAAGTATAAAAAAACAATGGCCCCTCCACAAGACCTACAGGCTTTATTTTCTTAAAATTATTTTTAACCATTAATTGGAGAAAGTGGTTGTATACAAATGACAGTTTAGGATATTTCTGAATGAATTTGGTACAATACATGACATCCATATAAAAGTCTTCATCTGGTAAGGCTATTCAAGAACACAAACTCAAGTTTTCAAGTATTATTAATGTCGTTCTCAAAGTATGAAAACAATGGCCCTCCACAAGACCTACAGGCTTTATTTTTTTTAACCATGGTGGAGAAAGTGGTTTGTATACAAATGAAGTTTAATATTTCTGGATTTTAACCCATTAAAGTTTCATCTGGAGAAAGTGTTTCAAGTTGCAGTTCTAATAAAATCCACAAGACCTAGTTTAGATATTTATTAAATTGGAATTTTTGTATACAAATGACAGTTTAGATATTTCTGAATGAGATGACATCCATATAAAAGTCTTCATCTGGTAAGGCTATTCAAGAACACAACGAAGTTTTCAAGTATTATTAATGCCAGTTCTCAAAAGTATGAAAACAATGGCCCTCCACAAGACCTACAGGCTTTATTTTCTTAAAATCATTTTTAACCATTAATTGAGAAAGTGGTTTGTATACAAATGACAGTTTAGATATTTCTGAATGAATTTGGTACAATACATGACATCCATATAAAAGTCTTCATCTGGTAAGGCTGATTCAAGAACACAACTCAAGTTTTCAAGTATTATTAATGCCAGTTCTCAGTATGAAAAAAAATGGCCCTCCCTAGAACCTACAGGCTTTATTTTCTTAAAATCATTTTAACTATTAATTGGAGAAAATGGTTGTGCTAAATGACAGTTTAGATATTTTTGAATGCATTTGGTTTTTAATACATGACATCCATATAAAAGTCTTCATCTGGTAAGGCTGATATTCAAGAACACAACTCAAGTTTTCAAGTATTATTAATGCCAGTTCACAAAGTATGAAAAACAATAGCCCTCCAAAGACCTACGCAGGCTTTTTTTCTTAAAATGTTTTTAACCGTTAATTGGAGAAAGGGTTGTTATACAATGACAGTTTAGATATTTCCTGAATGCATTTGGTACAATACATGACATCCATATAAAAAAGTCTTCATCTGTAAGGCTATTCAAGAACACAACTCAAGTTTTCAAGTATTAAATGCCAGTTCACAAAGTATGAAAAACAATGTATTCTCCCAAGACCTACAGGTTTATTTTCTAAAATCATTTTAACTATTAATTGAGAAAGTGGTTGTATACAAAATGACAGTTTAGATATTTCTGAATGGATTTGGTACAATACATGACATCCATATAAAGTCTTCATCTGGTAAAAGGCTATTCAAGAACACAACTCAAGTTTTCAAGTATTATTAATGCCAGTTCTCAAAGTATGAAAACAATGGCCCTCCAAGACCTACAGGCTTTATTTTCTTAAAATCATTTTAACCATTAATTGGAAAAGTGGTTTGTATACAAATGACAGTTTAGATATTTCTGAATGGATTTGTACAATATACATGACATCCATATAAAGCCTTCATCTGGTAAGGCTATTCAAGAACACAACAAGTTTTTCAAGAAATATTAATGCCAGTTCAAAGTATGAAAACAATGGCCCTCCACAAGACCTACAGGCTTTATTTTCTTAATCATTTTTAACCATTAATTGGAGAAAGTGGTTATATAAAATGACAGTTTAGATATTTCTGAATGAATTTGGTACAATACATGACATCCATATAAAAAGTCTTCATCTGGTAAGGCTATTCAAGAACACAACAAGTTTTCAAGTATTATTAATGCCAGTTCACAAAGTATGAAAAAACAATGGCCCTCCACAAGACCTACAGGCTTTATTTTTAAAATCATTTTTAACCATTAATTGGAGAAAGTGGTTGTATACAAATGACAGTTTAGATATTTCTGAATGGATTTGGTACAATACATGACATCCATATAAAAGTCTTCATCTGGTAAGGCTATTCAAGAACACAACTCAAGTTTTCAAGTATTATTAATGCCAGTTCACAAAGTATGAAAAACAATGGCCCCTCCACAAGACCTACAGGCTTTATTTTCTTAAAAATCATTTTTAACCATTAATTGGAGAAAGTGGTTGTATAAATGACAGTTTAGATATTTTCTGAATGCATTTGGTACAATACATGACATCCATATAAAAGTCTTCATCTGGTAAAGGCTATTCAAGAACACAACTCAAGTTTTCAAGTATTATTAATACCAGTTCAAAAGTATGAAAAAACAATGGCCACCACAAATCCTACAGGCTTTATTTTCTTAAAATCATTTTTAACCATTAATTGGAAAGTGGTTGTGTATACAAATGACAGTTTAGATAACACAGATGCATTTGGTACAATACATGACATCCATATAAAAGTCTTCATCTGGTAAGGCTATTCAAGAACACAACTCAAGTTTTCAAGTAATATTAATGCCAGTTCACAAAGTATGAAAAACAATGGCCCTCCACAAGACCTACAGGCTTTATTTTCTTAAAATCATTTTTTAACCATTAATTGGAGAATGACAGGATATTTCTGAATATTTGGTACAAAATGACATCCATATAAAGTTTCCTAGATATTTCAGAACACAACTCAAGTTTTCAAGTGAAGTGGATTTGGCCCTCCACAAGACCTACATGACATCCATTATAAAAGTGACCAGTTTAGATATTTCATCTTTTGGTAAATACATATATATAAAAGGCTATCTGAGGCCAAGGTACAAAACTCAAGTTTTCAAGTATTATTAATGCCAATTCTCAAAGTATGAAAAACAATGGCCCTCCACAAGACCTACAGGTTTTATTTCTTAAAATCATTTTTAACCATTAATTGGAGAAAGTGGTTGTATACAAAATGACAGTTTAGATATTTCTGAATGGATTTGGTACACATGACATCCATATAAAAAGTCTTCATCTGGTAAGGCTATTCAAGAACACAACTCAAGTTTTCGTCATTATTAATGCCAGTTCACAAAGTATGAAAACAATGGCCTCCACAAGACCTACAGGCTTTATTTTCTTAAAATCATTTTTACCATTAATTGGAGAAAAAGTGGTTGTATACAAATGACAGTTTAGATATTTCTGAATGCATTTGGTACAATACATGACATCCATATAAAAGTCTTCATCTGGTAAGGTTTGGTCCAAGAACACAACCAAGTTTTCAATTATTAATGCCAGGTTCACAAAGTATGAAAAACAATGGCCTCCACAAGACCCTTTTATTTTCAAAAATCATTTTAACCATTAATTGGAGAAAGTGGTTGTATACAAATGACAGTTTAGATATTTCAATGGATTTGGTACAAAGTCTTCATCTGGTAAGGCTATTCAAGAACACAACCTCAAGTTTTCAAGCCTTAATGCCAGTTCACAAAGTATGAAAAACAATGGCCCTCCACAGACCTACAGGCTTTTATTTTCTTAAAATCATTTTAACCATTAATTGAGAAAGACAGTTTAGATATTCTGTGCATTTGGTACAATACATGACATCCATAAAGTTATCTGGTAAATTCAAGAACAGTTTTCAATATGGGAATTTGGCTTTACAAAATAATTTTTTAACCATTAATTGAGAAAGTTTGTACATGACAGTTTAGATATTTCTGAATGCAGTTTTAATGCCCTGTATCAAGTTTTCAAATTATTAATGCCAGTTCACAAAGTATGAAAACAATGGCCCTCCACAAGACCTACAGGCTTTATTTTCTTAAAATCATTTTTTTGGAACCATTTGCTTAAAAATGACTGGTTGAAAGTGTTTGTATACTTAAATAAAAGATCTGGTAGGCTATTCAAGAACATCATTTTCTGAAATGGTCCATTTCCAAAGTATGAAAACAATGACTCCACAAAGTTCCAACCATTATAAAAGTGGTTTATACAAATCTTTAGGTAATTTGGTACAATAAAACATCCACAAAGTCTTCATCGAGAACAGAACTCAAGTTTTCAAGTATTATTAATGCCAGTTCTAAAGTATGAAAAATAAATGGCCTCCACAAGACCTACAGGCTTTATTTTCTTTAAAATCATTTTTGCTTATTAATTGAGAAAGTGGTTGTATACAATGATAGTTTAGATATTTCTGAATGCATTTGGTACAATACATGACATCCATATAAAAAGTCTTCATCTGGTAATGCTATTCAAAAACTCAAGTTTTCAAGTATTATTAATGCCCAGTTCATAAAGTATGAAAACAATGGTCCTCCACAAGTCCTACAGGCTTTATTTTCTTAAAATAATTTTAACCATTAATTGGAGAAAGGTTGTATAAAATGACAGTTTAGATATTTCTGAATGGATTGGTACCAATACATGACATCCATATAAAAGTCTCTTCTTCATCTGGTAAGGCTATTCAAAAGAACACAACTCAAGTTTTTCCGTGTTATAATGCCAGTTCACAAAGTATGAAAAACAATGGCCCCTCCACAAGACCTACAGGCTTTATTTTCTTAAAATCATTTTTAACCATTAATTGAGAAAAGTGGTTGTTGTATACAAATGACAGTTTAGATATTTGAATGAATGGGTACAATACATGACATCCATAAAAAGTCATCTCTGGTAAGGCTATTCAAGAACAACGCAACTCAAGTTTTCAAGCACATAATGCCAGTTCTCAAGTATGAAAAACAATGGCCCTCCCCAAGACCTACAGGCTTTATTTTCTTAAATCATTTTTAATCATTAATTGGAGAAAGTTGTATACAAATGACAGTTTAGATATTTGAATGGATTTGGTACAATACATGACATCCATATAAAAGTCTTCATCTGGTAAGGCTATTCAAGAATACAACTCAGGATTTTCCGTGTATTAATGCCAGTTCTCAAAGTATGAAAAAATGGCCTCCAAGACCCACAGGCTTTATTTTCTTAAAACTTTTAACCATTAATTGAGAAAGTGGGTTATACAAATGATGGTTTAGATATTTCTGAATGCATTTGTACAATACATACATCCATATAAAGTCTTCATCTGGTAAGGCTATTCAAGAACACAACTCAAGTTTTCAAGTATTATTAATGCCAGTTCTCCAAAGTATGAAAAACAATGGCCCTCCACAAGACCTACAGGCTTTATTTTCTTCAAAATCATTTTTCCTTAACTATTAATTGAGAAAGTGGTTTGTATACAAATGACAGTTTAGATATTTCTGAATGGATTTGGTACAATACATAGCATCATATAAATGTCTTCATCATCCATTCAAGGCTAAAAGTAGTCTTCAAAGTATGAAAACTGGCCCTCCACAAGACCTACAGGCTATTTTCTTAAATCAAACACAACTGAAGTTTTCAAGATATTTCTGATTTTGGTAAATGCATCCATATAAAGTTTCACAAAGTATTCAAAACACAACTCAAGTTTCAGTATCCACAAAGTCCCACAGGCTTTATTTTCTAAATCATTTTTAACCATTAATTGGGAGAAAGTGGTTTGTATACAAATGACAGTTTAGATATTTCTGAATGGATTTGTTACAATACATGACATCCATATAAAAGTTCTCATCTGGTAAGGCTATTCAAGAACACAACTCAAGTTTTCAAGTATTAAAGTATGAAAAAAAAATGCCCTCCCCAGTTCTTAAGTATTTTAACCAAAGTATGAATAAATGGATTTGGTACAATGGCCCACAACTCCAAGTTTTCAAGTCCAGTTCACAGGAAAAACAATGGCCCTTAAGACTTTTTATTTTCTAAAAATAATTTTTACCCATTAATTGAGAAAGTGGTTTGTATAAAATGACAGTTTAGATATTTCTTGAATGAATTTGGTACAATACATGACATCCATATAAAAGTCTTCATCTGGTAAGGCTATTCAGAACACAACTCAAGTTTTCAAGTATTATTAATGCCAGTTCACAAAGTATGAAAAATAATGGCCCCTCCACAAGTCCCTACAGGCTTTACTTTTCTTAAAATCATTTTAACTATTAATTGAGAAAAGTGGTTGCATACAAATGACAGTTTAGATATTTCTGAATGCATTTGTTATAATACATGACATCCATATAAAAGTCTTCATCTGGTAAGGCTATTCAAGAACACAACTCAAGTTTTCAAGTATTATTAATGCCAGTTCACAAAGTATGAAAAACAATGGCCCCCACAAGACCTACAGGCTTTATTTTCTTAAAATCATTTTAACCATTAATTAGAGAAAGTGGTTGTATACAAATGACAGTTTAGATATTTCTGAATGAATTTGGTTACAATACATAACATCCATATAAAAAAGTCTTCATCTGGTAAGGCTATTCAAGAACACAACTCAAGTTTTCAAGTATTATTAATGCCAGTTCACATAGTATAAAAAACAATGGCCTCCACAAGACCTACAGGCTTTATTTTCTTAAATCATTTTTAACCATTAATTATGGAGAAAGTGGTTTGTATACAAATGACAGTTTAGATATTTCTGAATGAATTTGTTGCAATATATTATATCCATATAAAAGTCTTCATCTGGTAAGGCTATTCAAGAACACAACTCAAGTTTTCAAGTATTATTAATGCCAGTTCACAAAGTATGAAAAACAATGGCCCTCCACAAGACCTACAGGCTTTATTTTCTTAAAATCATTTTTAACCATTAATTGGAAAAGTGGTTGTATACAAATGACAGTTTAGATATTTGAATGGATTTGGTAATAATACATGACATCCATATAAAAGTCTTTATCTGGTAAGGCTATTCAAGAACACAACTCAAGTTTTCATTATTATTAATGCCAGTTCACAAAGTATGAAAACAATGGCCCTCCACAAGACCTACAGGCTTTATTTTTTAAATAATTTTTAACCATTAATTGAGAAAGTGGTTGTATGCAAATGACAGTTTAGATATTTCTGAATGCATTTGTTACAATACACATGACATCCAGTATAAAAAGTCTTCTATCTGGTAGGCGTCATTCAAGAACACAACTCAAGTTTTCAAGTATTATTAATGTTCACAAAGTATGAAAACAATGGCCCTCCACAAGACTCCATATATTGATTTTCTTGAAATCATTTTAAATCCATTAATTGTAGAGAAAGTGTTGTATACAAATGACAGTTTAGGGCTTTGAATGAATTTGCGGCTAATACATGACATCCATATAAAAGCCCTCATCTGGTGGGTATGGTCCAAGAACACAACTAAGTTTTTCAAGTATTATTAATGCCAGTTCATAGTATGAAAAATATTTAGCCTGCCAAGACCTACAGGGTTTTATTTTCTTAAAATTACTTAACCATTAATTGAGAAAGTGGCATACAATGACAGTTAAGATATTTCTGAATGAATTTAGGTATTACATGACATCCATATAAAAAGTTTCATCTGGTAAGGGGTTTCAAGAACACAACCTGTTTTCAAGTATTATTAATGCCAGTTCACAAAGTATGAAAACAATGGCCTCCACAAGACCTACAGGCTTTATTTTCTTAAAACATTTTTAACCATTACTTGAAGAAAATGGTTGTATACAAACGACAGTTTAGATATTTCTGAATGCATTTGGTACAATACATGACATCCATATAAAAAGTTCTCATCTGGTGGCACATTCAAGAACACAACCTCAAGTTTTCAAGTATTATTAATGCCAGTTCACAAAGTATGAAAACAATGGCCTCCACAAGACCTATAGGCTTTATTTTCTTAAAATCATTTTTTTAACCATTAATTGGAGAAAGTGGTTGTGTATACAAATGATAAATAGATATTTTGAATGGATTTGGTACAATACACGACATCCATATAAAAGTCTTCATCTGGTAAGGCTATTCAAGAACACAACTCAAGTTTTCAAGTATTATTAATGCCAGTTCACAAAGTATGAAAACAATGGCCTCCACAAGACCTACAGGCTTTATTTTCTTAAAATCATTTTTAACCATTAATTGGAGAAAGTGGTTGTATGTTAAATGATAGTTTAGATATTTCTGAATGATTTGGTAATACATGACATCCATATAAAAGTCTTCATCTGGTAAGGCTATTCAAGAACACAACTCAAGTTTTCAAGTATTATTAATGCCAGTTCACAAAGTATGAAAAACAATGGCCCTCCACAAGACCTACAGGCTTTATTTTCTTTTCTTAAAATCATTTTTAACCATTATCTGAGAAAGTGTTTGTATACAAAATTTACAAGTTTAGATATTTGAATGCATTTGGTATAAATACATGATATCTTACATAAAAAGTCTTCATCTGGCAAGGCTATTCAAGAACACAACTCAAGTTTTCAAGTATTATTAATGCCAGTTCAAAAGTATGAAAAACAATGTCCAAGAAGACCTATAGGCTTTATTTTCTTAAAATCATTTTTAACCATTAATTGGAGAAAGTGGTTGTATACAAATGACAGTTTAGAGGTTTCTTTGAATGGATTTGGTACAATACATGACATCCATATAAAATGTCTTCATCTGGTAAGGCTATTCAAGAACACAAATAAGTTTCCAAGTATTATTAATGCTGTTCACAAAGGAAAACAATGGCCCTCCCACAAGACCTACAGGCTTTATTTTCTTTTTAAAATCATTTTTAACCATTAATTGAGAGAAAGTGGTTGCATAAATGACAGTTTAGATATTTCCTGAATGAATTTGGTACAATACATGACATCCATATATAAAAGTCTTCATCTGGTAAGGCTATTCAAGAACACAACTCAAGTTTTCAAGTATTATTAATACCAGTTCTCAAAGTATGAAAAACAGCTGGCCCTCCACAAGACCTACACAGGCTTTATTTTCTTAAAATCATTTTTAATCATTAATTGAAAAGTGGTTGTATACAAATGACAGTTTAGATATTTTCTGAATGGATTTGGTACAATACATACATCCATATAAAAGTTCCTCATCTGTAAGGCTATTCAAGAACACAACTCAAGTTTTTGCTATTTATTAATGCCAGTTCACAAAGTATGAAAAACAATGGCCTCCACAAGACCTTACAGGGCTTTATTTTCTTAAAAATCATTTAACCATTAATTGAGAAAGTGGTTGTATACAAATGACAGTTTAGATATTTCTGAATGGATTTGTGCCAATACATGACATCCATATAAAAGTCTCATATCTGGTAAGGTAGTATTCAAGAACACAACTCAAGATTTCAAGTATTATTAATGCTAGTTCTCAAGTATGAAAAAATGGCCTCCAAGACCTATATATAGGCTTTTATTTTTTAAACTATTTTTAATTATTAATTGAGAAAGTGGCGCTGCTAAAATGACAGTTTAGATACTATCTGAATGCATTTGGTATACATGACATCCATAAAAGTCTTCATCTGTAAGGCTTATTCAAGAACACGTTGCCGCATTATTAATGCTAGTTCAAAGTATGAAAAACAATGGCCTCCACAAGACCCATCCAGGCTTTATTTTCTAAAAACTATTTTTTAACCATTAATTGAGAAAGTATACAATAAAATGACAGTTTAGATATTTCTGAATGCATTTGGTACAATACATGACATCCATATAAAAGTCTTCATCTGGTAAGGTTATTCAAGAACACAACTCAAGTTTTCAAGTATTATTAATGCCAGTTCACAAAGTATGAAAAAACAATGGGCCTCCACAAGTCCCATAGTCTTTATTTTCTTAAAATCATTTTAATCATTAATTGAGAAAGTGGTTGTATACAAATGACAGTTTAGGATATTTCTGAACGCATTTGCATAAATACATGACATCCATATAAAAGTCTTTATCTGGTAAGGCTATTCAAGAACACAAAACAAGCTTTCAATTATTAATGCCAGTTCACAAAGTATGAAAAAACAATGGCCTCCACAAGTCCCACAGGTTTTATTTTCTTAAAATAATTTTAACCATTAATTGAGAAAGTATCATACAAATGACAGTTTAGATATTTCTGAATGCATTTGTTACAATACATGACATCCATATAAAAGTCTTCATCTGGTAAGGCTATTCAAGAACACAACTCAAGATTTCAAGTATTATTACATTCATAAAGTATGAAAAACAATGGCCCTCCACAAGTCCTACAGGCTTTTATTATCTTAAAATCATTTTTTAACCATTAATTGGAGAAAGTGGTTAGATACAAATGACAGTTTAGATATTTCTGAATGCATTTGTTAATAACATGACATCCATATAAAAGTCTTCTATCTGGTAAGGCTATTCAAGAACACAACTCAAGTTTTCAAGTATTATTAATGCTGCTCAAAAGTATGAAAACAATGGGTCTTCCACAAGACTCCAGGCTTTATTTTTAAAAATCATTTTTAACCATTAATTGAGAAAAGTGGTTGCATACAAATGACAGTTTAGATATTTGAACGAATTTGGCACAATACATGACATCCATATAAAAGTCTTCATCTGGTAAGGCTATTCAAGAACACAACAAGTTTTAAGTATTATATGCTAGTTCAAAAAAAGTATGAAAACAATGGCCCTCCACAAGACCTTACAGCTTTATTTTCTTAAAATCATTTTTAACCATTAATTGGAGAAAGTGGTTGTACAAAATGACAGTTTAGATTTCTGAATGAATTTGGTATAATACATGACATCCATATAAAAGTCTATCTGTAAGGCTTATCAAGAACACAACTCAAGTTTTCAAGTATATTAATGCCAGTTCACAAAGTATGAAAAACACGTCTTCCACAAGACCTATACAGGCTTTATTTTCTAAAATCATTTTAACCATTAATTGAGAAAGTGGTTGTATAAATGACAGTTTAGATATTTCTGAATGGATTTGGTACAATACATATGACATCCATATAAAAGTCTTTATCTGGTAAGGCTATTCAAGAACACAACTCAAGTTTTCAAGTACATAATGCCAGTTCACAAAGTATGAAAAACAATGGCCCCTCCACAAGACCTATAGGCTTTTTATTTTCTTAAAATCATTTTAACTATTAATTGAGAAAGTATGTATACAAATGACAGTTTAGATATTTCTGAATGCATTTGGTAATACATGACATCCATATAAAAGTCTTCATCTGGTAAGGCTATTCAAGAACACAATCAAGTTTTCAAGTATTATTAATGCGTTCACAAAAGTATGAAAAAAATGGCCTCCACAAGACCCACAGGCTTTTATTTCTTTTCTTAAAATTGGCTTTAAATCCATTAATTGAGAAAGTGGGTTGTATAAAAATGACAGTTTAGATATTTCTGAAATGGATTTGGTACAATACACAGACATCCATATAAAAAAGTCTTCTATCTGGTAAGGCTATTCAAGAACAACCTAAGTTTTCTAAAAGATATTATTAATGCTAGTTCTTCAAAGTATAGAAAAACAATGGCCTCCAAGACCTATAGGTTTTATTTTCTCTAAAATCATTTTAAATCCATTAATTGAGAAAGTGGTTGTATACAAATGATAAATAGATACTTGAATGGATTTGGCAAAATACATGACAATCCATAACGTCTTCATCTGGTAAAGAATTCAACTCAAGTTTTCAAGTATTATTAATGCCAGTTCAAAAGCATGAAAAACAATGGCCCTCCTACAAGTCCTACAGGGCTTTATTTTTTTCTAAAAATCATTTTTAACTATTAATTGGAGAAAGTGGGTTGTATACAAATGACAGTTTAGATATTTCTGAATGAATTTGGTACAATACATGACATCCACAAAAAGTCTTCTATTGGTAAGGCTATTCAAGAACACAACTCAAGTTTTCATTATTAATGTATTATTAAAACAATGCCAGTTAAGACTTATAGGCTTTATGAAAACAAATTGAGAAAGTGGTTGTACAAGACCCAGATATTTCAATGGATTTTACTACATCCATATAAAAAGTAATTATTTAAGGCTATTAATTGAGAAAGTGGTTGTATGAAAAATGATGCAGGTTTATTTTCTTTAAAATCATTTTTAACCATTAATTGGAATGCAAATTTGTTATTTCTGAATACATGACATCCATATAAAAAAGTCTTCATCTGGTAAGGCTATTCAAGAACACAACCAAGTTTTCAAGTATTATTAATGCCAGTTCACAAAAGTATAAAAAAACAATGGCCTCCACAAGACCTACAGGGCTTTTACTATCTTAAAATCATTTAACCATTAATTGGAGAGAATGTGCTGTAAAAAATGACAGTTTAGATATTTGAATGGATTTGTTACAATACATGACATCCATATAAAAGTCTTCATCTGGTAAGGCTATTCAAGAACACAACTCAAGTTTTCAAGTATTATTAATGCCAGTTCAAAAGTATGAAAACAATGGCCTCCACAAGACCTGGTTAGCTTTTATTTTCTTAAAAATCATTTTTAAATTAATGAGAAAGTGGTTGTATACAAAATGACAGTTTAGATATTTGAATGGAATAATACATGACATCCATGGTCTTCATCTGGTAAGGCTATTCAAGAACACAAATAAGTTTTCAAGTATTATATGCTAGTCTTATGAAAACAATCCCTCCACAAGACCTACAGTTTTATTTTCTTAAAATCATTTAACCATTAATTGGAGAAAGGGTTGTATACAAATATTTAGATATTTCTGAATGAATTGGCATAAATGACATCCAAGTTTTCTGGTAAGGCTATTAAGAACACACAACTGCTTTTCAGTTCGCACAAAGTATGAAAAAACAATGGTCTCTCCACAAGACCTACAGTCTTATTTTCTTAAAATCATTTTTAATCATTAATTGAGAAAGTATGTATACAAATGACAGTTTAGATATTTCTGAATGGATTTAAAATAATACATGACATCCATATAAAAGTCCTTTATCTGGTAAGGCTATTCAAGAACACAACTCAAGTTTTTCAAGTATTATTAATGCCAGTTCAAAGTATGAAAACAATGGCCTTCCACAAGACCATACAGGCTTTATTTTCTTAAAAATCATTTTTTAACCATTAATTGAGAAAGTTGGTTATATACAAATGATAGTTTAGATATTTCTGAATGCATTTGGTAACATGACATCCATATAAAAGTCTTCATCTGGTAAGGCTATTCAAGAACACAACTCAAGTTTTCAAGTATTATTAATGCCAGTTCACAAAGTATGAAAAACAATGGTCTTCCACAAAGACCCATAGGCTTTTTTCTTAAAACTTATTTTAACTATTAATTGAGAAAGTGACACAAATGACAGTTTAGATATTTCTGAATGGATTTGTTATGAATACATGACATCCATAAAAGTCTTCATCTGTAAGTGCTATTCTAAGAACACACAACTCAAGATTTCAAGTATTATTAATGCCAGTTCATTAAAAGTATAAAAACAATGCCCTCCACAAGTCCCATACAGGCTTTATTTTCTTAAAATCATTTTTAACCATTAATTGGAGAAAGTGGTTGTATTAAAATGACAGTTTAGATATTTCTGAATGCATTTGTTACACATGACATCCATATAAAAAATCTTCATCTGTAAGGCTATTCAAGAACACAACAAGTTTCTCAATTATTAATGCCAATACAAAGTATGAAAACAATGGTCTCCACAAGACCTACAGTCTTTATTTTCTTAAAACATTTTTTAATCATTATTAATTGGAGAAAGTGGTTGTATATAAAATGACAGTTTAGATATTTGAATGAATCTGGTACAATACATGACATCCATATAAAAGTCTTCATCTGGTAAGGCTATTCAAGAACACAACTCAAGTTTTCAAGTATTATTAATGCCAGTTCACAAAGCATGAAAAACAATGGCCTCCACAAGACCTACAGGCTTTTATTTTTTTAAAATCATTTTAATCATTAATTGAGAAAGTGGTTAATACAAAATGATAGTTTAGATATTTGAATGGATTTGGTAATAATACATGACATCCATATAAAAGTCTTCATCTGGTAAGGCTATTCCAAGAACACAACTCAAGTTTTCAAGTATTATTAATGCCAACCACAAAGTAAAAACAATGGCTCCACAGACCTACAGGCTTTATTTTCTTAAAAATCATTTTTTAACCATATTAATTGGAGAAAGCGGTTGTTGCCAAATGACAGTTTAGATATTTCTGAATGTATTTGCGAAGCACATACGACATCCATAAAAGTCTTATCTGGTAAGGCTATTCAAGAACACAACCCAAGTTTTCAAGTATTATTAATGCCAGTTCTCAAAGTATGAAAACAATGGCCTCCACAAGACCTACAGGGCTTTATTTCTTCAAAAAATCATTTTAACCATTAATTGAGAAAGTGGTTGTATGTTAAATGATAGTTTAGATATTTCTGAATGGATTTGGTACAATACATGACATCCATATAAAAAGTTCCCATCTGGTAAGGCTATTCAAGAACACACAACTCAAGCTTTCAAGTATTATTAATGCCAGTTCACAAAGTATGAAAACAATGGTCTTCCACAAGACCTACAGGCTTTTATTTCTTAAAATCATTTTTAACCATTAATTGAGAAAGTGGCAGAAATGATAGTTTAGATATTTCTGAATGCATTTGGTAAAATATGACATCCATATAAAAGTCTTCATCTGGTAAGGCTATCAAGAACACAACTCAAGTTTTTCGGCATTATTAATGCCAGTTCAAAAGTATGAAAAACAATGGTCTTCCGTCAAAGACCCAGCCTTTATTTTCTAAAATCATTTTTAACCATTAATTGGAGAAAGTGGTTGTATAATGTTTAGACAGTTTAGATATTTGAATGAATTTGTTACAATACATGACATCCATATAAAAGTCTTCATCTGGTAAGGCTATTCAAGAACACAACTCAAGTTTTCAAGTATTATTAATGCCAGTTCACAAAGTATGAAAAACAATGGCCTCCATGGCAAGACTCCACAGGCTTTTATTTTCTTAAAATAATTTTAAATCATTAATTGGAGAAAAGTGGTTGTATACAATGACAAGTTTAGATATTTCTGAATGCATTTGTTATAATACATGACATCCATATAAAAGTCTTCTATCTGGTAAGGCTATTCAAGAAACACAACTCAAGATTTCAAGTATTATTAATGCCAGTTCACAAAGTATAAAAAACAATGGCCTCCACAAGTCCTACAGGCTTTTATTTTTCTTAAAATCATTTTAACCATTAATTGGAGAAAGTGGTTGTATACAAAATGACAGTTTAGATATTTCTGAATGGATTTGTTAACATTACACGACATCCATATAAAAGTCTTCATCTGTAAGGCTATTCAAGAACACAACTCAAGTTTTCAAGTATTATTAATGCCAGTTCACAAAGTATGAAAAACAATGGTCTCTCCACAAGACCTACAGGCTTTATTTTCTAAAATAATTTTTAAACTATTAATTGGAGAAAGTGGTTGTATAATAAAATGATGAAGTTTAGATATTTGGAATGGATTTGGTATAAACACATGACATCCATATAAAAGTCTTCATCTGGTAAGGCTATTCAAGAACACAAGTTTTCAAGTATTATAATGCCAGTTCACAAAGTATGAAAAACAATGGCCCTCCACAAGACCCACAGGCTTTATTTTCTTAAAATCATTTTTAACATTAATTGGAGAAAGGGTTGTATACAAATGACAGTTTAGATATTTGGAATGAATTTGGTAATAATACATGACATCCATCCATATAAAAGTCTTCATCTGGTAAGGCTATTCAAGAACACAACTCAAGTTTTCAAGTATTATTAATGCCAGTTCACAAAGTATGAAAAACAATGGCCCTCCACAAGACCTACAGGCTTTTATTTTCTTAAAATCATTTTTAACCATTAATTGAGAAAGTGGTTGTATACAAAATGACAGTTTAGATATTTCTGAATGCATTTGGTACAATACATGACATCCATATAAAAAGCTCCTCATCTGGCAAGGCTATTCAAGAACACAACTCAAGTTTTCAAGTATTATTAATGCTGGGTTCACAAAGTATGAAAAACAATGGCTCCACAAGACCTACAGGCTTTATTTTCTTAAAATCATTTTTAACCATTAATTGAGAAAGTGGTTGTATAAATGACAGTTTAGATATTTCTGAATGCATTTGTTACAATACATGACATCCATATAAAAGTCTTCATCTGTAAGGCTATTCAAGAACACAACTCAAGATTTCAAGTATTATTAATGCCAGTTCTCAAAGTATGAAAAACAATGGCCTCCACAAGACCTACAGGCTTTATTTTTTTAAAATCATTTTAACCATTAATTGAGAAAGTGGTTGTATACAAATGACAGTTTATATATTTCTGAATGGATTTGTTACAATACATGACATCCATATAAAAAAGTTCTCATCTGGTAAGGCTATTCAAGAACACAACTCAAGTTTTCAAGTATTATTAATGCCAGTTCACAAAGTATGAAAAAACAATGGTCTTCCACAAGACCCACAGTCTTTATTTTCAAAATCATTTTTTAACCATTAATTGAGAAAGTATACACAAATGACAGTTTAGATATTTCTGAATGGATTTGGTACACATACATGACATCCATATAAAAGTCTTCATCTGTGTGGCTATTCAAGAACACAACTCAAGTTTTCAAGTATTATTAATGCCAGTTCACAAAGTATGAAAAAACAATGGCCCTCCACAAGACCCACAGGCTTTATTTTCTAAAATCATTTTAACTAACACTGAGAAAGTGGTTGTATACAAAATGACAGTTTAGATATTTCTGAATGGATTTGGTGCATAATACATGACATCCATATAAAAAGTCTTCATCTGGTAAGTGCTATTCAAGAACACAACTCAAGTTTTCAAGTATTATTAATGCCAGTTCAAAGTGTATGAAAAACAATGGTCCCGTCCACAAGACCCAGGCTTTTTTATTTTCTAAATATTTTAACCATTAATTGAGAAAGTGGTTGTATACAAATGACAGTTTAGATATTTCTGAATGAATTTGGTACAATACATGACATCCATATAAAAGTCTTCATCTGGTAAGGCTATTCAAGAACACAACTCAAGTTTTCAAGTATTATTAATGCCAGTTCTCAAAGTATGAAAACAATGGCCCACAGACTCACAGGCTTTTATTTTCTTAAAATCATTTTTAACCATTAATTGGAGAAAGGGTTGTATACAAATGACAGTTTTTCTAGATATTTATGAAATGAATTTGGTACAATAGATGACATCCATATAAAAGTCTTCATCTGGTAAGGTTATTCAAGAACACAACAAGTTTTCATATTATTAATGCCAGTTCTCAAAGTATGAAAAAACAATGGCCCTCCACAAGACCTACAGGCTTTATTTTCTTAAAATCATTTTTTAACCATTAATTGAGAAAGTGGTTGTATACAAATGACAGTTTAGATATTTCTGAATGGATTTGGTACAACACATGACATCCATATAAATGTCTTCATCTGTAAGGCACAACCTTTTTCAAGAACACAAAGTATGAAAAAATGGCCTCCACAAGACCCACAGGCTTTATTTTCTTAAATCATTTTTTAACCATTAATGCCAACGATCAAAAGTACATGACATCCAATGGCCTCCACAAGAACACAACAGGCTTTATTTTAATGCCAGTTCAAATATGAAAACAATGGCCCTCCACAAGACCCACAGGCTTTATTTTCTTAAATCATTTTTAAATCCATTAATTGAGAAAGTGGTTGTATAATAGAAATGACAGTTTAGATATTTCTGAATGAATTTGGTACACATGACATCCATATAAAAGTCTTCATCTGGTAAGGCTATTCAAGAACACAACTCAAAAGTTTTCAAGTATTATTAATGCCAGTTCACAAAGTAAAAAACAATGGGTCCTCCACAAAGACCTACAGGCTTTTTTTCTTAAAATCATTTTTAACCATTAATTGAGAAAGTGGTTGTATACAAAATGACAGTTTAGATATTTCTGAATGCATTTGGCATAATACATGACATCCATATAAAAGTCTTCATCTGGTAAGGCTTATTCAAGAACACATAACTCAAGTTTTCAAGTATTATTAATGCCAGTTCTCAAAGTATGAAAAATAATGGCCCTCCACAAGACCCATAGGCTTTATTTTTTTCTTAAAATCATTTTAACCATTAATTGGAGAAAGTGGTTGTAACGAATTTAGATATTTAGATATTTCTTGGATTTGGTACAATACATGACATCCATATAAAAGTCTTCATCTGGTAGGGCTTATTCAAGAACACAACTCAAGTTTTCAAGTATATTAATGCCAGTTCACAAAGTATGAAAACAATGGCCCTCCACAAGACCTACAGGCTTTATTTTCTTAAAAATAATTTTTAACCATTAATTGGAGAAAGTGGTTGTATACAAATGACAGTTTATTATTTCTGAATGGATTTGGTAATACATACGACATCCATATAAAAGTCCTCATCTGGTAAGGCTATTCAAGAACACAACAAGTTTTCAAGCATTATTAATGCTAGTCTACAGCATGAAAAATATGGCCCTCCACAAGACCTACAGGCTTTTATTTTCTTAAATCATTTTTAACCATTAATTGAGAAAGTGGTTGTATTAAATGACAGTTGATATTTTGAATGAATTTGGTACAATACATGACATCCATATAAAAAGTCTTCATCTGGTAAGGCTATTCAAGAACACAACTCAAGTTTTCAAGTATTATTAATGCCAGTTCACAAAGTATGAAAACAATGGCCCTCCACAAGACCCACAGGCTTATTTTCTTAAAATCATTTTTAACCATTAATTGAGAAAGTGGTTGTATACAAATGACAGTTAGATATTTCTGAATGCATTTTTTTTTTGGTACAATACATGACATCCATATAAAAGTCTTCATCTGGTAAGGCTATTCAAGAACACAACTCAAGTTTTCAAGTATTATTAATGCCATTCACAAAGCATAAAAAAAACAATGGCCTCCACAAGACCTTCCACAGGCTTTTTTTTCTTAAAATCATTTTAACCATTAATTGAGAAAGTGGTTGTATACAATGACAGTTTAGATATTTGAATGCATTTGGTGGCTAATACATGACATCCATATAAAAGTCTTCATCTGGTAAGGCTATTCAACACAACAAGTTTTCAAGTATTAAAGTTCTCAAAGTCAAAATAGTCGGTCTTACAAGTTTTTTTCAAAATCATTTTGTGATACGAGAAAGCTCACAAAGTTTAGATATTTCTAAAACAATGGCCCCATATAAAAGTCCACAAGACCAGTTCTCAAAGTATGAAAAACCACAGGGCTTTATTTTTCTTAAAATCATTTTTAACCATTAATTGAGAAAGTGGGACATACAAATGACAGTTTAGATATTTCTGAATGAATTTGGTAATAAGGACGACATCCATATAAAAGTCTTATCTGGTAAGGCTATTCAAGAACACAAACCTAAGTTTTCAAGTATTATTAATGCCGTTCTCAAAGTATGAAAAATAATGGCCTCCACAAGACCCACAGGCTTTATTTTTCTAAAATATTTTAACCATTAATTGGAGAAAGTGGTTGTATACAAATGACAGTTTAGATATTTCTGAATGGATTTGGTACAATACATGACATCCATATAAAAGTCTTCATCTGGTAAGGCTATTCCAAGAACCCAATGTTTTCTGCATTATTAATGCCAGTTCAAAAGTATGAAAACAATGGGTCTCCACAAGACCTACAGGGCTTTATTTTTTCTTAAAATCATTTTTGAATCATTAATTGGAGAAAGTATTGTATACAAATGACAGTTTAGATATTTCTGAATGAATTTGGTACAATACATGACATCCATATAAAAAGCCCTCATCTGTAAGGCGCTTTGGTCAAGAACACAACTCAAGTTTTCAAGCATTATTAATGCCAGTTCGTCAAAGTATGAAACAATGGCCCTCCACAAGACCTATGGGCTTTTATTTTCTAAAATCATTTTTTAAAACGACATTAATTGGAATTTGAAACAGATGGTTAAGGCTATTTAAGAACACAAATGTTTTCAGTTTTAGATATTTAATGGTCTTCAAGAATGGGATTTGGTATTTTAAACAAATACAAAGGGTTGACATCCAATGAATCTGGTAAAAATGACATCCATTCATCTGGTAAGGCTATTCAAGAACACAACTCAAGCTTTTTCAAGTATTATTAATGCTAGTTCTCCAGCATGAAAAATGGCCTCCACAAGACCACAGGCTTTTATTTTCTTAAAAATCATTTTAACTATTAATTGAGAAAGTGGTTGTATACAAATGATAGTTTAGATATTTTCTGAATGTGCATTTGGTACAATACATGACATCCATATAAAAAGTCTTCATCTGGTAGGGCAATATTCAAGAACACAACTCAAGTTTTCAAGTATTATTAATGCTAGTTCAATAAAGTATGAAAAACAATGGCCCTCCACAAATCCTACAGGCTTTTTATTTTCTTAAAATAATTTTAACCATTAATTGGAGAAAGTGGTTGTACAAATGACAGTTTAGATATTTCTGAATGGATTTGGTATAATACATGACATCCATATAAAAGTCTTCATCTGGTAAGGCTATTCAAGAACACAACTCAAGTTTTCAAGTATTATTAATGCCAGTTCACAAAGTAGGAAAAAACAATGGCCTCCACAAAGTAGACCTACAGGCTTTTATTTTCAAAATCATTTTGAACCATTAATTGAGAAAGGAAGTATACAAATGATAGTTTAGATATTTTTGAATGAATTTGGTATAATATATGACATCCATATAAAAGTCTTCATCTGGTAAGGCTATTCAAAACACAACTCAAGTTTTCAAGTATTATTAATGCCAGTTCTCAAAGTATGAAAAACAATGGCCTCCATAAGACCCACAGGCTTTATTTTTCTTAAAATCATTTTTAACCATTAATTGGAGAAAGTATTGTAATACAAATGACAGTTTAGATATTTGAATGAATCTAGCCAATACATGACATCCATATAAAAGTCTTCATCTGGTAAGGCTATTCAAGAACACAACTTTTCAAGCATTATTAATGCCAGTTCTCAAAGTATGAAAAAAATGGCCCTCCACAAGACCTACAGGTTTTATTTTCTTAAAATCATTTTTAACCATTAATTGGAGAAAGTGGTTGTAGGTAAAATACAGTTTAGATATTTAAAATGAATTTGGTACAATACATGACATCCATAAAAAGTTCATCTGGTAAGGCTATTCAAGAACACAACAAGTTTTCAAGTATTAATGCCAGTTCACAAAGTATGAAAACAATGGCCCTCCACAAGTCCTACAGGCTTTATTTTCTTTCAAATCATTTTTAACCATTAATTGGAGAAAGTGGTTGCATACAAATGACAGTTTAGATATTTCCTGAATGCATTTGTTATAATACATGACATCCATATAAAGTTCTATCTGTATTATTCAAGAACACAAACTCAAGATTTCAAGTATATTAATGCCAGTTCACAAAGTATAAAAACAATGGCCCTCCACAAGTCCTACAGGCTTTTTTTCTTAAAATCATTTTTTAACCATTAATTGAGAAAGTGGGTTGTATACAAATGACAGTTTAGATATTTCTTGAATGCATTTGTTACAATACATGACATCCATATAAAGTCCTCATCTGGTAAGGCTATTCAAGAACACAACTCAAGTTTTCAAGTATATTATTAATGCTAGTTCACAAGAATGAAAAACAATGGTTCTCCACAAAGACCTATAGGCTTTATTTTCTTAAAAATCATTTTTAACCATTAATTGGAGAAAGTGGTTGTATACAAAATGATGTTTAGATATTTGAATGGATTTGGTATAATATATGACATCCATATAAAAGTCTTATCTGGTAAGGCTATTCAAGAACACAAACTCAAGTTTTCAAGTATTATTAATGCCAGTTCAAAGTATGAAAAACAATGGGTCCTCCACAAGACCTACAGGCTTTATTTTCTTAAAATAATTTTTTAACCATTAATTAGAGAAATGTGGGTTGTATACAAATGACAGTTTAGATATTTGAAATGGATTTGGTACAATACATGATATCCATATAAAAGTCCTCATCTGCAAGGCTATCTAAGAACACAACTCAAGTTTTCAAGCATTATAATGCTAGTTCACAAAGCATGAAAAACAATGGCCTCCACAAGACCTACAGGCTTATTTTCTTTTAAAATCATTTTTTAACCATTAATTGAGAAAGTGGTTGTATACAAATGAAAGTTTAGATATTTCTGAATGGATTTGCATAATACATGACATCCATATAAAAGTCTTCATCTGGTAAGGCTATTCAAGAACACAACTCAAGTTTTCAGGCATTATTAATGCCAGTTCACAAAGTATGAAAACAATGGCCTCCACAAGACCTGCAGGCTTTATTTTCTTAAAATCATTTTTAACCATTAATTGGAGAAAGTGGTTGTATACAAATGACAGTTTAGGATATTTCAGATGGTTGGTACAATACATGACATCCATATAAAAGTCTTCATCTGGTAAGGCTTTTCAAGAACATAACTCAAGTTTTCAAGTATTATTAATACCAGTTCACAAAGTATGAAAAAAACAATGGCCTCCACAAGACCCACAGGCTTTATTTTCTTTAAAATCATTTTTAACGCAATTGAGAAAAGGGTTGCATAAAAATGACAGTTTAGATATTTCTGAATGGATTTGGTACGTACATGACATCCATATAAAAGTCTTCATCTGGTAAGGCTATTCAAGAACACAACCCAAGTTTTTCAAGTATTATTAATGCCAGTTCTCAAAGTATGAAAAACAATGGCCCTCCACAAGACCTACGGGCTTTATTTTCTTAAAATCATTTTTAACCATTAATTGGAGAAAGTGGTTGTATACAAATGAGTTTTAGATATTTCTGAATGGTTTGGTACAATACATGACATCCATATAAATGTCTTCATCTGGTAAGGCTATTCAAGAACACAACTCAAGTTTTCAAGTATTAATGCCAGTTCTCAAAGTATGAAAAAACAATGGCCCTCCACAAGACCTACAGGTTTTATTTTCTTAAAATCATTTTTAACCATTAATTGGAGAAAGTGGTTGTATACAAAATGACAGTTTAGATATTTCTGAATGGATTTGGTACAATACATGACATCCATATAAAAGTCTTCATCTGGTAAGGCTATTCAAGAACACAACTCAAGTTTTCAAGTATTATTAATGCCAGTTCTCAAAGTATGAAAAACAATGGCCCTCCACAAGACCACCAGGCTTTATTTTCTTAAAATCATTTTTAACCATTAATTGAAAAGTGGTTGTATACAAATGACAGTTTAGATATTTCTGAATGGATTTGGTACAATACATGACATCCATATAAAAGTCTTCATCTGGTAAAATTATTCAAGAACACAACAAGTTTTCAAGTATTATTAATGCCGGTTCAAAAGTATGAAAAAACAATGGCCCTCCACAAGACCTACAGGCTTTATTTTCTTAAAATCATTTTTAACTATTAATTGGAGAAAGTGGTTTGTATACAAATGACAGTTTAGATATTTTTGAATGAATTTGGTACAATACATGACATCCATATAAAAGTCTTCATCTGGTAAGGCTATTCAAGAACACAACTCAAGTTTCAAGTATTATTAATGCCAGTTTCTACAAAGTATGAAAAACAATGGCCTCCACAAGACCTACAGTCTTTATTTTCTTAAAATCATTTTTAATCATTAATTGGAGAAAGTGGTTTATACAAATGACAGTTTAGATATTTCTGAATGGATTTGGTACAATACATGACATCCATATAAAAAGTCTTCATCTGGTAAGGCTATTCAAGAACACAACTCAAGTTTTCAAGTATTATTAATGCCAGTTCTCAAAGTATGAAAAAAATGGCCCTCCACAAGACCTACAGGCTTTATTTTCTTAAAATTATTTTTAACCATTAATTGGAGAAAGTGGTTGTATACAAATGACAGTTTAGATATTTCTGAATGGATTTGTTATAATACATGACATCCATATAAAAGTCTTCATCTGGTAAGGCTTATTCAAGAACACAACTCAAGTTTTCGGTATTATTAATGCCAGTTCACAAAGTATGAAAAACAATGGCCCTCCACAAGACCTACAGGCTTTTATTTTCTTAAAATCATTTTTAACCATTAATTGAGAAAGTGGTTGTATACAAATGACAGTTTAGATATTTATGAATGAATTTGGTACAATAGATGACATCCATATAAAAAGTCTTCATCTGGTAAGGCTATTCAAGAACACAACTCAAGTTTTCAAGTATTATTAATGCCAGTTCACAAAGTATGAAAAACAATGGCCTCCCACAAGTCCCACAGGGTTTTACTTTCTTAAAATCATTTTTAACCATTAATTGGAGAAAGTGGTTGTATACAAATGACAGTTTAGATATTTCTGAATGCATTTATTATAATACATGACATCCATATAAAAGTCTTTATCTGGTAAGGCTATTCAAGAACACAACTCAAGTTTTCAAGTATTATTAATGCCAGTTCTCAAAGTATGAAAAACAATGGCCTCCACAAGTCCTACAGGCTTTACTTTCTTAAATAATTTTTAACCATTAATTGAGAAAGTGGTTGTATACAAATGACAGTTTAGATATTTCTGAATGCATTTGTTACAATACATGACATCCATATAAAAGTCTTCATCTGGTAAGGCTATTCAAGAACACAACTCAAGATTTCAAGTATTATTAATGCCAGTTCACAAAGTATAAAAAAACATGGCCCTCCACAAGTCCTACAGGCTTTACTTTCTTAAAATCATTTTTAACCATTAATTGGAGAAAGTGGTTTGTATACAAAAATGACAGTTTAGATATTTCTGAATGGATTTGTTAATAATACATGACATCCATATAAAAGTCTTCATCTGGTGCAAGGCTATTCAAGAACACAAAAGTTTTCAAGTATTATTAATGCCAGTTCAAAGTATGAAAAACAATGGCCCTCCACAAGACCTACAGGCTTTATTTTCTTAAAATCATTTTAACCATTAATTGGAGAAAGTGGTTGTATAAAATGACAGTTTAGATATTTCTGAATGGATTTGGTACATAATACATGACATCATATAAAGTCTTTATCTGGTAAGGCTATTCAAGAACACAACTCAAGTTTTCAAGTATTAAATGCCAGTTCTCAAAGTATGAAAAACAATGGCCCCTCCACAAGACCTACAGGCTTTATTTTCTTTAAAATAATTTTTAACCATTAATTAGAGAAAGTGGTTGTATACAAAATGACAGTTTAGATATTTTTGAATGAATTTGGTACAATACATGACATCCATATAAAAGTCTTCATCTGGTAAGGCTATTCAAGAACACAACTCAAGTTTTCAAGTATTATTAATGCCAGTTCTAGAAAGCATGAAAAACAATGGCCCCTCCACAAGACCTACAGGCTTTATTTTCTTAAATCATTTTTAACCATTAATTGGAGAAAGGGTTGTATACAAATGAAAGTTTAGATATTTCTGAATGGATTTGGTACAATACATGACATCCATATAAAGTCTTCATCTGGTAATGCTATTCAAGAACACAACTCAAGTTTTCAAGTATTATTAATGCCAGTTCAAAGTATGAAAAACAATGGCCCCTCCACAAGACCTACAGGCTTTATTTTCTTAAAATCATTTTTAACCATTAATTGGAGAAAGTGGTTGTATACAAATGACAGTTTAGATATTTCTGAATGGATTTTGGTACAATACATGACATCCATATAAAAGTCTTCATCTGGTAAGGCTATTCAAGAACACAACTCAAGTTTTCAAGTATTATTAATGCCAGTTCACAAAGTATGAAAAACAATGGCCCTCCACAAGACCTACAGGCTTTATTTTCTTAAAAATCATTTTTAACCATTAATTGGAGAATGTGGTTTCTGAAATGACAGTTTAGATATTTCTGAAATGGTTTGGTACAATACATGACATCCATATAAAAGTCTTCATCTGGTAAGGCTATTCAAGAACACAACTCAAGTTTTCAAGTATTATTAATGCCAGTTCTCAAAGTATGAAAAAACAATGGCCCTCCACAAGACCTACAGGCTTTATTTTCTTAAAATCATTTTTAACCATTAATTGAGAAAGTGATTTGTATACAAATGACAGTTTAGATATTTCTGAATGGATTTGGTACAATACATGACATCCATAAATGTCTTCATCTGGTAAGGCTATTCAAGAACACAACTCAAGTTTTCAAGTATTATTAATGCCAGTTCAAAAGTATGAAAAACAATGGGCCCTCCACAAAGACCTACAGGCTTTATTTTCTTAAAATCATTTTTAACCATTAATTGGAGAAAGTGGTTGTATACAAAAATGACAGTTTAGATATTTCTGAATGCATTTGGTTTAATACATGACATCCATATAAAAAGTCTTCATCTGGTAAGGCTATTCAAGAACACAACTCAAGTTTTTCAAGTATTATTAATGCCAGTTCTCAAAGTATGAAAAACAATGGCCTCCACAAGACCTACAGGCTTTATTTTTCTTAAAATCATTTTTAACCATTAATTGGAGAAAGTGGTTTTGTATAAAAACAAATGACAGTTTAGATATTTCTGAATGGATTTGGTACAATACATGACATCCATATAAAAGTCTTCATCTGGTAAGGCTATTCAAGAACACAACTCAAGTTTTCAAGTATTATAATGCCAGTTCTCAAAGTATGAAAAACAATGGCCCTCCACAAGACCTACAGGCTTTATTTTCTTAAAATCATTTTAACCATTAATTGGAGAAAGTGGTTGTATACAAATGACAGTTTAGATATTTCTGAATGAATTTGGTACAATACATGACATCCATATAAAAAAGTCTTCATCTGGTAAGGCTATTCAAGAACACAACTCAAGTTTTCAAGTATTATTAATGCCAGTTCACAAAGTATGAAAAACAATGGCCCTCCACAAGACCCACAGGCTTTATTTTCTTAAAATCATTTTAACCATTAATTGGAGAAAGTGGTTGTATATTTTAAATGACAGTTTAGATATTTCTGAATGCATTTGGTACAATACATGACATCCATATAAAAGTCTTCATCTGGTAAGGCTATTCAAGAACACAACTCAAGTTTTCAAGTATTATTAATGCCAGTTCTCAAAGTATGAAAAACAATGGCCCTCCACAAGACCTACAGGCTTTATTTTCTTAAAATTATTTTTTAACCATTAATTGGAGAAAGTTGTTGTATACAAATGACAGTTTAGATATTTCTGAATGAATCTGGTACAATACATGACATCCATATAAAAAGTCTTCATCTGGTAAGGCTGTTCAAGAACACAACTCAAGATTTCTAAGTATTATTAATGCCAGTTCTCAAAGTAAAGTAAAAACAATGGCCCTCCATCAAGACCTACAGGCTTTATTTTCTTTAAAATCATTTTTAACCATTAATTGGAGAAAGTGTTTATACAAAATGACAGTTTAGATATTTATGAATGAATTTGGTACAATAGATGACATCCATATAAAAGTCTTCATCTGGTAAGGCTATTCAAGAACACAACTCAAGTTTTCAAGTATTATTAATGCCAGTTCAAAAGTATGAAAACAATGGCCCTCCACAAGACCTACAGGCTTTATTTTCTTAAAATCATTTTTAACCATTAATTGGAGAAAGTGGTTGTATACAAATGACAGTTTAGATATTTCTGAATGAATTTGGTACAATACATGACATCCATATAAAAGTCTTCATCTGGTAAGGCTATTCAAGAACACAACTCAAGTTTTCAAGTATTATTAATGCCAGTTCTCAAAGTATGAAAAAAATGGCCCTCCACAAGACCTACAGGCTTTATTTCTTAAAATCATTTTAACCATTAATTGGAGAAAGTGTTGTATACAAATGACAGTTTAGATATTTCTGAATGGATTTGGTACAATACATGACATCCATATAAAAGTCTTCATCTGGTAAGGCTATTCAAGAACACAACTCAAGTTTTCAAGTATTATTAATGCCAGTTCAAAAGTATGAAAACAATGGCCCTCCACAAGACCTACAGGCTTTATTTTCTTAAAATCATTTTTAACCATTAATTGGAGAAAGTGGTTGTATACAAATGACAGTTTAGATATTTCTGAATGCATTTGGTAAATACATGACATCCATATAAAAGTCTTCATCTGGTAAGGCTATTCAAGAACACAACTCAAGTTTTCAAGTATTATTAATGCCAGTTCTCAAAGTATGAAAAACAATGGCCCTCCACAAGACCTACAGGCTTTATTTTCTTTTAAAATCATTTTAACCATTAATTGAGAAAGTGGTTGTATACAAATGACAGTTTAGATATTTCTGAATGAATTTGGTACAATACATGACATCCATATAAAAGTCTTCATCTGGTAAGGCTATTCAAGAACACAACAAGTTTTCAAGTATTATTAATGCCAGTTCACAAAGTATGAAAAACAATGGCCCTCCACAAGACCTACAGGCTTTATTTTCTTAAAATCATTTTTAACCATTAATTGGAGAAAGTGGTTGTATACAAATGACAGTTTAGATATTTCTGAATGAATTTGGTACAATACATGACATCCATATAAAAGTCTTCATCTGGTAAGGCTATTCAAGAACACAACTCAAGTTTTCAAGTATTATTAATGCCAGTTCTCAAAGTATGAAAAACAATGGCCCTCCACAAGACCTACAGGCTTTATTTTCTTAAAATCATTTTTAACCATTAATTGGAGAAAGTGGTTGTATACAAATGACAGTTAAGATATTTCTGAATGAATTTGGTACAATATACATGACATCCATAGCAAGTCTTTGTCTGGTAAGGCTATTCAAGAACACAACAAGTTTTCAAGTATTATTAATGCCAGTTCACAAAGTATGAAAAACAATGGCCCTCCACAAGACCTACAGGCTTTATTTTCTTAAAATCATTTTTAACCATTAATTGAGAAAGTGGTTGTGTGCTAAAAATGACAGTTTAGATATTTCTGAATGAATCTGGTACAATACATGACATCCATATAAAAGTCTTCATCTGGTAAAAGCTATTCAAGAACACAACTCAAGTTTTCAAGTATTATTAATGCCAGTTCTCAAAGTATGAAAACAATGGCCTCCACAAGACCTACAGGCTTTATTTTCTTAAAATCATTTTTAACCATTAATTGGAGAAAGTGGTTGTATACAAATGACAGTTTAGATATTTCTGAATGGATTTGGTACAATATACATGACATCCATATAAAAGTCTTCATCTGGTAAGGCTATTCAAGAACACAACAAGTTTTCAAGTATTATTAATGCCAGTTCAAAAGTATGAAAACAATGGCCCTCCACAAGACCTACAGTCTTTATTTTCTTAAAATCATTTTTAATCATTAATTGGAGAAAGTGGTTGTATACAAATGACAGTTTAGATATTTCTGAATGCATTTGGTACAATACATGACATCCATATAAAAGTCTTCATCTGGTAAGGCTATTCAAGAACACAACTCAAGTTTTCAAGTATTATTAATGCCAGTTCACAAAGTATGAAAAACAATGGCCCTCCACAAGACCTACAGTCTTTATTTTCTTAAAAATCATTTTTAACCATTAATTGGAGAAAAGTGGTTGTATACAAATGACAGTTTAGATATTTCTGAATGGATTTGGTACAATACATGACATCCATATAAAAGTCTTCATCTGGTAAGGCTATTCAAGAACACAACTCAAGTTTTCAAGTATTATTAATGCCAGTTCACAAAGTATGAAAACAATGGCCTCCACAAGACCTACAGGCTTTATTTTCTTAAAATCATTTTTAACCATTAATTGGAGAAAGTGGTTGTATACAATCGACAGTTTAGATATTTCTAAATAAGTATGTACTATACATAGCATTTATATAAATGTTTTGACCTAATGAGACTATTCAAGAACATGACTTGAGATTTGCATTAATGTTTTGGCTTCATAGCAACTTGCAGCATTGGACAAAACTACCACAGCCTATTCTATGTTCAAATTCCTTATCTCCTATGCTAAATTTATTATAACTGATCTGAACGAACAGTATGTCCATATGAAAGTCACAATCTAACGAGGCTATTTAAGACCTTTTCAATTAATATTTTGGTTTTATAACCATTTGCAATGTTGGATAAAACTACCCCATGCACATCCTATTCAATTTCCTCATCCCCGATACTAAATTTATTATAACTGATCTATAAACCAGGTTGAGAGGATTCTATCCCAAAACATGTTTCAGAACAAGAGGATTATTTTATCAAATTATGGTTGGAGGGAAAAACTGGATGAAATATTTACTTTGGCAATGCTTTTATACTGCTCCCAAAGTTTCAGAACTCTTTCAATGAACAAAGTAAAAATAACTGAATATAAATTTTCAGTTGAGCATTTTCACACATTCTTGTTTTATTTTGATTTCTTCCTTTTACAATATTTATTTGTTATTATATGTTCTCAAAAAATATATCAACCTCGCACCAATGAAAAGTGTATATATAAAAGAAAAATGAGAAAATAAACAGTCAATTGCTTATATTCCCTGATGAGGTGGATGGTGTGATTTTAGCACCAATCAGCTAAGTGACAAATTTTATATTTGTATTAATTATATAATAATTAATTATAATTGCTTTTTAGTGATAATTCAGTTTATTAACCTCGATTTAGTGCTGTCGAGTGCGGCTCAAAACCAGTTAGCTAGCCCGTTTTTCAGTTTTACTTTTTATTATCATCATGAGTGATAATAATAAAAATAATGTTTGTCTATTTATAGCAGTTATTAATAATATATACATATATATATCCAATTCTGGATTGGATATCTCTGTCCATTTTTCCATCAGAAGAATCTGTTGATCCAAGATATGTGAACACCTCAACAATCCAATCCAGAATAGTCAAAGCCAGCACAGCATTCGGTAAATGTAAACATAGATTATGGAACACTAAAGACGTGTCTCTCAGGGTAAAGATCGACATATACAGATCAGTCGTTCTCTTAACCCTTCTTTATGGCACTGAAACTTGGACCCTGTACCCCAGACACATAAATCAACTTGACGCCTATCACATGCACTGTCTTTGTTCTATAGGTTATATAAAATAGAATGGCAGGGTCAAGAATAGTGCAATACTAAAGAAATGTAACAACATCACAGGCATTGAAACCATTCTAGCAAAAATACAACTTAGGTGGGCTGGTCATGTTGTGAGAATGGATGGGCATAAGCTTTCAAAGAAGGTGCTGCATGGACAACTACCAAACTCCAAGTGTTCAGTTAGACATCAACTCTTATGCTACAAAGACAAATGGAAAGACAACTTGAAACGTCTCAACTTTGATCTGAAAACCTGGGAAGCCCAAGCATCAAACCGAAAAAAGTGGCATAAGTCATGTTTCATTAAGTTAAAGGGCTTTGAAGACAGTAGACTGAAGCACCATGATCAGCTTCATCAAACGCTGAAGCAGAGATACCATCAGAATCCTGCTTTAACAAATTTCATCTTCTAGTGTGGCTTTGTTGCCCACAGCAAGGCTGGGCTAGTATCAGACTTAAGAAAGCAAAAATGAAATATATCTTTCCCTTGCCTGATTTTCTTCACAATAGCCCCTGCTAGCATGCATAAGTGTAAAACAAAAGGCACCATCATTTATCGTTCATGATTAGAGAGTACACCATATCCAGATAAAATGAGAACGAATAGAGTACAATTCCAATGTTCATAACATTTAACTTAAAGAAGGGCTCAATACAAAGGAAAGCAATATTATTTATTTTAGGATATTACACTGAAAACATGTCAAAATAGCTACACAAATGCATATTCATCAGGCGATTGTAAATTACTGGCGAGTGAACAATTTATTTAGATTTAAAAGGAAAATACAACCTGTTTTTATAACACTTGTTTTCTAAAAAGTGGTTGTATTTTGCTTTTAAACATAAATAAATTTTTTATTCGCCAGTAATTTAGTAGTTTCACCTGATGAGATGTATTGATACACATTGAAATATGACTGCAATTGTTGTAGTGATTTTGACATGTTTTCAATGTAATATGCTTTATATATATATATATATATATATATATATATATATATATATATATATATATATTTTTATGAGAGAGAGAGAGGCATAATAATTCAGATTTAATAGCTATATCTATATAATTTTGTATTAATTCCTCACCTGTGAGAAAGTTCCTTCTTAATTTTAAAAACATGTCTAGTATAAACAATTAGCTATACACTATAGAATATACTTGTTTCATTGATGACAAAAGTTTGTAACCCAATCAAATTAATTACATTCACTCACGTGCTAATACCTTTGGGAAATGTACAAATCCAACTCGGTTCGCCACCGCACTAGCTAGGAGTAAATAGTACAACAGACTAGTTTCTATAGCCTTGCATGACAACCATTCAAAGAGAAGGAAAACTATGAATTCAAAACTGTATTAAGTCCTGGCAAAGCACATACCATGCAGCTAAGGAAAGTATCATTCACATTGACTCGATGATCCCAACTACAGTCAGATTCCTTAACAGATTGCATTCTATAGCCTTGCATGGCAACCATTCAAAGAGAAGGAAAGCTCTGAATTCAAAACTGTATTTAGTCCTGGCAAAGCACATAACATGCAGCTAAGGAAAGGATCATTCACATTGACTCGATGATCCCAACTACAGTCGATTCCTTAACAGATTGCATTCTATAGCCTTGCATGGCAACCATTCAAAGAGAAGGAAAGTCTGAATTCAAAACTATTTATTCCTGGCAAAGTCCATAATATGCAGCTAAGGAAAAATATCATTCGGACATACCATGCAGCTAAGGAAAGGATCATCTATAGCCTTGCATTGAATTCAAAGATGGAATTCACAGTCATGGCGATCCAATCCTTCATTCGCATTGACTCGATGATGACGATTCTATATTGCATTCTATAGCCTTGCATGGCAACCATTCAAAGAAAAAGGAAAACTCTGAATTCAAAACTGTATTTATTCTGGCAAAACACTTACCATGCAGCAAAAAAGTATCACATAATATGCCCAGCTAAGATGCCTTAACAGATTGATCATAGCCTTGATGAACCATTCAAAGAGAAGAAAAGCCCCAAAACTGTATTTAGTCCTGTAAAACACTTCCATGCAGCTAAGGAAAGGATCATTCGGATTGACTCGATGATCCCAACTACAGTCAATTCCTTAACAGATTGCACTCTATAGCCTTGCATGGCAACCATTCAAAGAGAAGGAAAACTCTGAATTCAAAACTCTATTTAGTCATGGCGATCCACATACCATGCAGCTAAGAAAAGGATCATTCGCATTGACTCGATGATCGCAACAGACGATTCCTTAACAGATTGCATTCTATAGCCTTGCATGGCAACCATTCAAAGAAAAGGAAAACTCTGAATTCAAAACTGTATTTAGTTCTGGCAAAACACTTACCATGCAGCTAAGGAAAGTATCATTCACATTGACTCGATGATCCCAACTACAGTCGATGCCTTAACAGATTGCATTCTATAGCCTTGCATGGCAACCATTCAAAGAGAAGAAAAGGTCTGAATTCAAAACTGTATTTAGTCCTGGCAAAACACTTACCATGCAGCTAAGGAAAGGATCATTCACATTGACTCGATGATCCCAACTACAGTCGATTCCTTAACAGATTGCATTCTATAGCCTTGCATGGCAACCATTCAAAGAGAAGAAAAGCTCTGAATTCAAAACTGTATTTAGTCCTGGCAAAACACTTACCATGCAGCTAAGGAAAGGATCATTCACATTGTCTCGATGATCCCAACTACAGTCGATTCCTTAACAGATTGCATTCTATAGCCTTGCATGGCAACCATTCAAAGAAAAGGAAAACTCTGAATACAAAACTGTATTTAGTTCTGGCAAAACACTTACCATGCAGCTAAGGAAAGTATCATTCACATTGACTCGATGATCCCAACTACAGTCGATTCCTTAACAGATTGCATTCTATAGCCTTGCATGGCAACCATTCAAAGAGAAGGAAAGCTCTGAATTCAAAACTGTATTTAGTCCTGGCAAAACACTTACCATGCAGCTAAGGAAAGTATCATTCACATTGACTCGATGATCCCAACTACAGTCGATTCCTTAACAGATTGCATTCTATAACCTTGCATGGCAACCATTCAAAGAGAAGGAAAATTCTGAATTCAAAGCTCTATTTAGTCCTGGCAAAACACTTACCATGCAGCTAAGGAAAGTATCATTCACATTGACTCGATGATACCAACTACAGTCGATTCCTTAACAGATTGCATTCTATAGCCTTGCATGACAACCATTCAAAGAGAAACACAACTCTGAATTCAAAACTGTATTTAGTACAGGCAAAGCACATACCATGCAGCTAAGGAAAGTATCATTCACATTGACTCGATGATCCCAACTACAGTCGATTCCTTAACAGATTGCATTCTATAGCCTTGCATGGCAACCATTCAAAGAAAAGGAAAACTCTGAATTCAAAACTGTATTTAGTCCTGGCAAAACACTTACCATGCAGCTAAGGAAAGGATCATTCACATTGTCTCGATGATCCCAACTACAGTCGATTCCTTAACAGATTGCATTCTATAGCCTTGCATGGCAACCATTCAAAAAGAAGGAAAGCTCTGAATTCAAAACTCTATTTAGTCCTGGCAAAACACTTACCATGCAGCTAAGGAAAGTATCATTCACATTGACTCGATGATCCCAACTACAGTCGATTCCTTCACAGATTGCATTCCATAACCTTGCATGGCAACCATTCAAAGAAAAGGAAAACTCTGAATTCAAAACTGTCTTTAGTCCTGGCAAAACACTTACCATGCAGATAAGAAAAGGATCATTCACATTGACTCGATGATCCCAACTACAGTCGATTCCTTAACAGATTGCATTCTATAGCCTTGCATGACAACCATTCAAAGAAAAGGAAAACTCTGAATTCAAAACTGTATTTAGTCCTGGCAAAAACACATACCATGCAGCTAAGGAAAGTATCATTCACATTGACTCAATGATCCCAACTACAGTCGATTCCTTAACAGATTGCATTCTATAGCCTTGCATGGCAACCATTCAAAGAAAAGGAAAACTCTGAATTCAAAACTGTATTTAGTCCTGGCAAAACACTTACCATGCAGCTAAGGAAAGGATCATTCACATTGACTCGATGATCCCAACTACATTCGATTCCTTCACAGATTGCATTCCATAGCCTTGCATGGCAACCATTCAAAGAGAAGGAAAACTCTGAATTCCAAACTGTCTTTAGTCCTGGCAAAGCACATACCATGCAGATAAGAAATGGATCATTCGCATTGACTCGATGATCCCAACTACAGTCGATTCCTTAACAGATTGCATTCTATAGCCTTGCATGGCAACCATTCAAAGAAAAGGAAAACTCTGAATTCAAAACTGTATTTAGTCCTGGCAAAACACTTACCATGCAGCTAAGGAAAGTATCATTCACATTGACTCAATGATCCCAACTACATTCGATTCCTTCACAGATTGCATTCCATAGCCTTGCATGGCAACCATTCAAAGAGAAGGAAAACTCTGAATTCAAAACTGTATTTAGTCCTGGCAAAGCACATACCATGCAGATAAGAAATGGATCATTCACATTGACTCGATGATCCCAACTACAGTCGATTCCTTAACAGATTGCATTCTATAGCCTTGCATGGCAACCATTCAAAGAAAAGGAAAACTCTGAATTCAAAACTGTATTTAGTCCTGGCAAAACACTTACCATGCAGCTAAGGAAAGTATCATTCACATTGACTCGATGATCCCAACTACAGTCGATTCCTTAACAGATTGCATTCTATAGCCTTGCATGGCAACCATTCAAAGAGAAGGAAAACTCTGAATTCAAAACTGTATTTAGTCCTGGCAAAGCACATACCATGCAGCTAAGGAAAGGATCATTCACATTGACTCGATGATCCCAACTACAGTCGATTCCTTAACAGATTGCATTCTATAGCCTTGGATGGCAACCATTCAAAGAAAAGGAAAAACACTTACTCTGAATTCAAAACTGTCCCAACTACATAGTCCTGGCAAAATTCAAAGAGAAGGAAAAACTTACCATGCAGCTAAGGAAAGGATCATTCACATTGACTCGATGATCCCAACTACAGTCGATTCCTTAACAGATTGCATTCTATAGCCTTGCATGGCAAACCATTCAAAGAGAAACACAACTCTGAATTCAAAACTGTATTTAGTATTCAAAAGAAAGGATCATTCACATTGACTGATCCCAACTACAGTCGATTCCTTAACAGATTGCATTCTATATTTGGCAACCATTCAAAGAAAAGGAAAACTCTGAATAAAAACTGTATTTAGTCCTGGCAAAACACACCATGCAGCTAAGGAAAGTATCATTCACATTGACTCGATGATCCCAACTACATCGATTCCTTCAACAGATTGCATTCCATAGCCTTGCATGGCAACCATTCAAAGAAAAGGAAAACTCTGAATTCAAAACTGTATTTAGTCCTGGCAAAACACTTACCATGCAGATAAGAAAAGGATCATTCACATTGACTCGATGATCCCAACTACAGTCGATTCCTTAACAGATTGCATTCTATAGCCTTGCATGGCAACCATTCAAAGAAAACACAACTCTGAATTCAAAACTGTATCTAGTCCTGGCAAAACACTTTGCAGCTAAGGAAAAAGATCACTGACTCGATGATCCCAACTACATCGATTCCTTAACAGATTGCATTCTATAGCCTTGCATGGCAACCATTCAAAGAAGGAAAGGAATTCAAAACTTATTTAGTCCTGGCAAAACACTTGCAGCTAAGGAAAAGATCATTCACATTGACTCGATGATCCCAACTACAGTCGATTCCTTAACAGATTGCATTCTATAGCCTTGCATGGCAACCATTCAAAGAGAAGGAAAACTCTGAATACAAAACTGTATTTAGTCCTGGCAAAACACTTACCATGCAGCTAAGGAAAGGATCATTCACATTGACTCGATGATCCCAACTACAGTCGATTCCTTAACAGATTGCATTCTATAGCATTGCATGGCAAACATTCAAAGAAAGGAAAACTCTGAATTCAAAACTGTATTTAGTCCTGGCAAAACACTTACCATGCAGCTAAGGAAAAGATCATTCACATTGACTCGATGATCCCAACTACAGTCGATTCCTTAACAGATTGCATTCTATAGCCTTGCATGGCAACCATTCAAAGAAAAGGAAAGCTCTGAATTCAAAACTGTATCTAGTCCTGGCAAAACACTTACCATGCAGCTAAGGAAAGGATCATTCACATTGACTCGATGATCCCAACTACAGTCGATTCCTTAACAGATTGCATTCTATAGCCTTGCATGGCAACCATTCAAAGAGAAGGAAAACTCTGAATTCAAAACTGTATTTAGTCCTGGCAAAACACTTACCATGCAGCTAAGGAAAGGATCATTCACATTGACTCGATGATCCCAACTATAGTCGATTCCTTAACAGATTGCATTCTATAGCCTTGCATGGCAACCATTCAAAGAAAAGGAAAACTCTGAATTCAAAACTGTATTTAGTCCTGGCAAAACACTTACCATGCACCTAAGGAAAGTATCATTCACATTGACTCGATGATCCCAACTACAGTCGATTCCTTAACAGATTGCATTCTATAGCCTTGCATGGCAACCATTCAAAGAGAAGGAAAGCTCTGAATTCAAAGCTCTATTTAGTCCTGGCAAAACACTTAGCTAAGCATTCAAGGAAAGTCGATTCATTAACAGATTGCATTCTATAGCCTTGCATGGCAACCATTCAAAGAGAAACACAACTCTGAATTCAAAACTGTATTTAGTCCTGGCAAAACACTTACCATGCAGCTAAGGAAAGTATCATTCACATTGACTCAATGATCCCAACTACTTTCGATTCCTTCACAGATTGCATTCCATAGCCTTGCATGGCAACCATTCAAAGAGAAGGAAAGCTCTGAATTCAAAACTCTATTTAGTCCTGGCAAAGCCCATACCATGCAGCTAAGGAAAAGATCATTCACATTGACTTGTTGATCCCATCTATAATCGATTTCTTTATTCGTGTTAATTCCATAATAAGTAATATGTAGGATAAGATTCAATAAATGACATAATAAATAATAAGTATGATAGGATTCAATATGTGACTTAATAAGTAATAAGTAGCATGTGATTCAAAAGGATGACTGCACATCCTTAGCCAACATTGTGCTGATAAGTCATCAAAAGCAGGAACACAACTATCATTTCTGGGTGAGACATTTGTTTCAGCAGTCCTAGATGGTGGTGCTTCTGCCACTGTTTGTGTGTCTAAATGGTATAAATGTCAAAGAAGAACTGAGAACTTCCAAATTCGGCAAAAGAAATAAACTAAATCATTTTTCACAGCTACTCTACTGTGTGTTACTGGCAGCATTGATGTCAGTATTGTTACTGATGTTGTGGCCTTGGACATTCCATTTTTATTAAGATGCCATGAAAAGAGCCAAGACATGTCTCAGTTTTGAAAATGACACTGTCAAAATACTTTGAAAAAAGTTCCACTCTGGTGTACCTCATCTGGTTACTTATCACATTTCTATTAGCAGACCTCCACCAGATTGAGGTAAGTTTAATCAAAGCCTCTGAATTCATAAAAATTTTACAAGAACTTCCTAATTCATGTGAAATATGCATCCTATATAAAAAGACTGGGTTGGGTTCTCATCAGGATCATATTTTAATGAAAACATTGCCATGGACATAAAAGAAATTAATGGAAAAAAATATTGTATCTAATTGATCAAGGTACAAGATACAGTGTTGAAGTTGTGATTCCTAGTATGGAAAATTCTGACATTCTTAGTGCTATATTCACATACTAGATAACATGTTTTGGTACTCAAGCTTCTATCCTCACTGACAATGGCAGAGAGATCAATAATCAATCATTTAGGGCCATGGCACTACTGTTGCTGAAAGACCATAATGCAATAGTTTGAATGAATGACACAATGGGATACTCAGAGAAATGGTAAAGAAAACCATTAAAGACACAAGTTGTAGTTTTGATGCATGAGCCAGAAGTGCCAAAAATACACTTCACAGTGTCCATGGTTATAGTCCTAACCAACTTGTTTTTGGCAGGAATCCCAACTTGCCTTCTTTTTTAAATGACAAACTCCCTTCATTAGAAGGTATTTCTACCAGTGAAGTTGTTGCAAACAACCTCAATGCAATGCAAGCAGCCAGGAAACATTTCAATGCCTGTGAGTCTTCAGAAAAACTAAGACGCACACATTGTCACCAAGTTCAAACAAATATAATACAGTCATAAAAAAAAATGGTGATACTGTTGTCTATAAAATAAAACATAAGTGAAAGATGGCTTGGTTCTGGAACTGTCATAGGGTGGGAGCATAAGTAGGTATTTGTTAAACATGGCGGTACATCTGTGAGAGAGCATCCCCACCCCATTTAGTCTCCTACCCTGAATCATGTCAAAGTTCTGAAGATGGCACAATAATGGAAGAGACACCCAACACCTTACAAAATGGACCTGATGATACTCCAAAAGTATCAATTTTTGAAGAGAGTGGTAAAGATGAAGAAAACCCAAATGAAAATATTCAACATCATCAGACAGTGACAGAAAGGAGTAGACATCCCCCCAAATTGTTGTGGAGTGAAAAAGTACACCTCCAGTGACTATAGTAACTAGCCCACTACTATAAAGAACTCCAGGTCAGCGGTAAGACTAGTAACTGTTTGGAGTCAGTCTTCAGACTGACTAATACAGGTGTCATAGTAGAGTAGCAGAAGCATTATGTATAGAGAATACTTATATGAAGTCCATCATATAGGGACGAGCATGTTATAACAATATCCATAGAATAGTGGTGTTATAAAACAAAAAAACAACTTCATTCTTAAGAAAATTGAGCTCACGAAACCAGGAGAAATTATTAATTCAATCTTGTCAATGATGATGATTCAGAATAGAGAAAATTGAATGTCTCAAGTAGAGCAGGCAGTGTCTCAAGTAGAGCAACAAGAAGAAACAAATGCTTAATGAATGTAGTTATGGAACAAAGATGAACCCTTTTGGTTGGACTTTGAGCATGGAGTATCAGAATGGCAAGCATGTGAGGTTGAGCAAACAAGAGAAGACAAAAACACTTGTCGTGATGAGGAAAATATAATGATTTCCTCAGTATCTGTCTATATTTCTGAGATAAGGTATTATGTACACTATTTACATAATTCGGACTATTGTCCTCATCTTTATTGCCATATTTATTATGTTTCGGCTTTTCAGTATCTGACTATATTTCTGAGATGAGGTATTATGTACATTATTTACATTATTCAGACTATTGTCCTCATCTTTGTCGCCATATTTATTACAAGGTTTTGGCCGTTGCACGCTCTGGCCTTCTTCACTGAGCAAATGTCATGTGGTGACCCAGAGACATTAGATAAAGAATTGGTCAGAATAAGTAGTACCCAACAATGTAACAACTACCCTGAGTACATGGCAGCAGCCCTAAAAAACTGGGATAGGCAGGTACAAGAGGAGGAGTACAACACTCAAAAAACAGTCTGCCTGCCTTATGTGAAACAGTTATCAGAGAAAATACAAAGGATCTTCAGTCTACATAACATCAGGACAACCTTCAAAAGCTTGACGACACTTCATAGATATCTCTCTCGAGTAAGACCCCCCCCCAATAGAGGAGAACATGACTAAAAACTGTGTGTATGCTATCCCGTGCAGCTGAGGAAAGAAATATAAAGGGGAGACAGGCCGCCCCCTTAAGGCAAGGCTTCAAGAATACCAGAAAGCATGAGGGGAAGTGGAAAAATCAGTCGTGGTTGACCACATATGAAGAGAGAAGGGAAATCACACCCTCGCTGGGATCAGGTTGAAATCATAGACAAGGAACACCATTGGAAAATTCGTAAACTTAAGGAATCAGCACATATGCTAGGCCACAAAAATCTCCTGTGCCGACCAAGCATAGAAATGAACAATATGGGAACCAGTAATAAGGAGTGCCAGAGAAAAGCAATAATAACAACAAAAGTTGCAATATGAGCTCTGGTAAAAAATGGAATGATATCAGCAAAAAATTGCAATATGAGCATTGGTAAAAATGGTTGCTGAAGACATTAGGTTTATAATACCCAGAAATTCATATACAGATATCCTCAAGGATAAAGGTGTTGGTTAGATCCAGTGACAGGACCCAAAGAGTGTGAGTTCAATACCCGGTTAAGGCAGTGGAGAACTTAATTTAAATTAACAGTAGATAACTGATAACTGACATCCATTAAACATGGCACATGGAACTAGAACAGTCTACCCCAGTGAGCAAAATAAAGGATTCAGTTCAACATTCCAACCACCTGAAGAAGGCCGGAGCATACAATGGCCGAAACATTGTAATAAATATGGCAACAAAGATGAGGACAATAGTCCAAATAATGAAAATGATTTCCTCTTCAAATGATGATCTGGAACAGGCAAGAAAAAACCTTCAAAGCTGGGTTGAAAATAAAGAAATTTAAAATTTCTTACAAATTCCTAACCAAAATCAACCCAACATGTCCACAAGATGGGTTTATACTTATAAAAGTTCTAATGGTAAATAGATTTGTAAAGCTAGACTTGTAGCTTGTAGCTCCCAGAACAAAGATGCTTGCAATATAAGAAATGATTCTCCTACCTGCTCTAAAGAAAGGTCTATACATAGCATTGGGAATAATGGCATCTAACCATTGGATGTGTAAATCCATAGACATAAAAAAACCATGTTTCTACAGAGTAAACAATTGGACCGATTGGTTTATTTGGATCCTCCAAAAGAGGTCATTGTATCTCCAGATTATATTTGGCAGCTTTCTAAATGTGTATATGGTCTGATTGATGCTTCAAGATCCTAGTACCTGACACTCGAGGATGAATTAATTCAATTAGGAGCAGGAGATATTTACATGACATTTTGGAAACAAACTGCAGGGCATAATTGCTGCTCATGTTGATGATTTATGCTTTGCAAGAACAGAAATCTGAAAGATCAGTTAGAGACAAAATCCATCATCTATTTGAAGTCAAATCTGAAGTTATCATAAAAATGGAGATATCAAACTAGCACAAAATGAATATGTAAAAAAAATAAAATATATCTCAGTAGATGTCGGCAAAAATTTGAAAGACACCATATCCACAGCAGAAGTAACAGAGACATGGCAGCTGATTGGTCAACTTAATTGGTTAGCCACCCAAAGCAGGCCTGATCTAAGTTGTGATGTTAATGCATTAAGTTCTGTACTAAAACAAAAAAAATGTAGTAGTCAAGAAAGCTAAAAAGGAAAACCTAGAATACTTAAAAACATTATTGCCTATAGTGATGCCTTTTTTACCAATTTGACTGATGGTGGATCACAAAGAGAGTATATATTCTTTTTGGAAGGAAGTACCAATAGATATATAACCATTACTTGGCAATCAAAATGTATTAGAAGAGTCATAAAAACTACTCCAGCAACTGAAACATTAGCCATAGTTTATGCAGCAGAAGCATGTCTTTTTTTTATAGGAATTTTTTATTAGAATTGTTGCAACTTGAACATAAGAATGATAATATACAAATTATATGTAAAACTGACAATTCCTGTTTCTATGATGCAGTACATTCATCAACAAATTTTGGATAAGAGACTTCACATAGAAATGGCTATTTTGAGAGAAATGATAGACAGAAAAGAAATTGCCGAAATCTCTCAGATGCCAAACTGCAGACTCACTAACAAAGAAAGGAGTACCATCATTACCTCTGTTTAATGAATTTACATTCTCTTATATATATATATTTTTTTGTAGATTAATATATATATATATATGAGTAAAAGTAACAGATCTTTTATATAATCCCAAGTGGATCCTAGTAATATAAAATATTAAGACTGATCCATTTCATGCCTTTTGTCTGCCTGAAACATTGAAATGGAAAAATTCTGTATTATTTTTTCGACTGGGATGTTTTTTTTTAGTTTTCCAGCTAAATTTCTATTTCTGACACAAACTAAGCTCATACTGAGGTTAATAAGACAGACAAGATGACCTATATTTTCGTCTGAAGCTTATTCCCTATATGAGGAGGTGAGTTTGTTCATTAATTATATATATATATATATATATATATATATATATATACACACACACTTGAAAGAAAAAAAGGGGAAGAACTGTTAATCTTCATGAATTGCTCCCCTTGGCAACTCCTCAACAAGAAAAAGGGCAGCTTACTCAAAAGATAGGGCATACATGGGAAGAATGAAGGAGTCTGAATAAAGCATTCTTTTTGCGTTATGTGTCCGAGTTCCTTTAATCTGAATTTACATGATATGTTGCTCGTGAGGATATATTCCACAAATGGGAAAACTGCGAGTTCTGGGTTTTTTCCCAACATGAAGACTGCGAGCCAAAGACATTTTTTTATACCAGTTGAAGATATATTTTCATAGGAAAATGCCCCCATTAGTTTGTAAGCAGCACCAAAATGGAAAATTGCTCAGTTTAACTCGTGGAAGCTGAATGACAGTAGGAATGACTGCCACTTTCTTCATGATGCTTTTTTATAACTATATCTTTTTTTTTATTATTCATTATTAATATTATTTTATTTGTTGATTTTTATTTCTGTTGAAACCTAGGGAAGGTTACTGAATAGAATAATCACACAAAGGTTGGTAATGAACAATAATACTTAGGACAAGAACAACACATATAAGAATTGTCAGCGGTGCGTAAAAGTAATCAACTGCTATTAGTGAGTCAAGTGAATTCCACAATGAATCTCCAACTTCAGACCAACATACAGTATTTACTACTGTATTTATGTGAATGGGGACATACCTATTATCATCTGTAGGTATGCTACAACAATTTAATTTTCCTACAAATTCCTGTGTCACTTTTTTCTCATCTATGATTACGTTACCCAGAGGAAAGAATTTCTACACTTGTTTATACACTGAAAAGTTTTCCAAGAAGAAATGTTCTTTTATCTTCAACATGTACTTGAAGATTTTTTATTGACTCTGTGCAAAATAGCATACAAATTGTCAATATTTGTCATCAGCCATTGAAGTGTTATCGTTTTCCAAGTGATTTCTTACACAACAGTATTAAAGAAGTTTTGACGTCAACAAGAGCAGTTAAAGTCTATTATTAGATGTTATTAGGAATTTATGACTAAAAGGCAAACAAATTAGCCATTAACAAATCAGCTTTAAGTCATAAATTCTACAGAACACATTAATCAGAAACCAACTCCCTGGTAATAAAAGCAATGTATTGTATTTAAGAAATCAAGGCTTAGACTGCTTATATTTTTAATTTAGACAGTAATGTAATGATATTAGCCAATAAAAGTAAACCACAATTTATAGTGATAATAAATCATGAGCAAGACAAGATGGACTTCATCATTTTTGTTGCATAAAAGCTAATGGTAGTCTTGGCTGGTTTTTGTTTAGTTAAAGTCAACAATAAAGATTAACTAAAACCTAATAAAAGTTAAAATGAGTTGAAAAAATTTTCTACAAATATTTTCATGGCAAGTGCTCTGATGAGCTACCTTCACTGGTACCCCAACTGCATGAATTTAAGCGTGCTACTAGGTTGGCATCTCGGTCCATCCTTTCACCGTTGAAACAGTTAAAAGTAACCACCTCTTCTACTCCAACAGCTTCTTTTCTTGCACTTCCTGACAGTGGAACTCCCTTCCTCTTACTTGCTTCCCTGATAACTATAATATGCAAATGTAATGTCAATTGACATCTTCAGATGCCTTGATACTGATACCTGTCCTTCTCTATATCCGTTTCTCAAACACATCTCTTTACTCTTGCTCTCACTTTCTGTAGCCCCTTGTGTACTATTGTTATTCCCACCTTGCTTGAGGTGATAAGCTTAAAAACAAAATGTAGAAGTAGAAAATAAAAAAAACACTTTGAATACCTCAGTGTATGTATCATGAATTTAATTTATAAAAGAAAAAAACTGAACACAAAATAAGCTGTTCTGGTGGCAGTTTCATTCAACGAGGCAAATTGTAAAACCAAAACATTAACCTAAAAATTTGAGGTGTATTCTTAAATTGCTTTGTCAGATCAAAGTCACTTTCTGACAGATGTGATGTGGCTTCCCTCTGTCTTTTCTAAAAATATTTTCATGGCAACTGCTCTGACGAGCTACTTTGATTGGCACCCCAATTGCATGAATTTAAGCATGCTGCTAGGTTGGTATTTCTATCCCACCCTTTCACTATCGAAACAGTTAAATGTAACCACCTCTTCTACTCCAACAGCTTCTTCTCTCGCACTTCCTGACAGGGATTACTTGATGCCATGATAACTATAATCTTCAAATACTCAAATGTAATGCCAATCGACATCTTCTGATGCCTTGATCCTGATCCCTCTCCTTTTCTATATCCTTTCCTCAAACACCCCTCTTTACTCTTGCTCTCACTCTCTGTAACCCCTTGCGTGCTAGTGGCACTCCTGCCTTGCTCGGGGTGAAATGCTTAAATAATATAGATAGGTAGATATGAGTAGACTGAGATAGAATCTTCAAATATTCAAATGTAATGTAAATCGACATCTTCTGATGCCTTGATCCTGATCCCTGTCCTTTTCTATATCCTTTCCTCAAACACCCCCTCTTTACTCTTGCTCTCACTCTCTGTAAACTCTTGCGTGCTAGTGGCACTCCTGCCTTGCTTGGGGTGAAATGCTTTAAAAATAAAAAAAATAACATACCAACACACTAGCAGATCTTCTAATATTTGGGAAAAATTAAATTTGGACTATAGACTTAGGACATTTTTGTGTTAGTTTTTAAAACATGGAATTGTTTTTCTGAGTCACTTATATTTATTAGTGACTTACTTTCACATAACATTAAAACACTGGTTCTCACACAATCACCAAAGTTAAGCAATATCGAGCCTGGTCAGTACCTAGATGGGTGTATCAGGTTACTTCCTCTTAATTTTCAAAACCACTACAAGGGGAGGTTTTCCGGTCTATAAATACTTGGCGGTAACTTTTCTTGCCACATTTTTCTCATTTTTTTTTTCCACATAGATGTCAACATGTAAATTTCTCATGGAAGAATGCATTCCCTTTTTGGGACACACACACACACACACTTTTCACTTCATTTTTTTTAGGACTTTTTCCTACACCAAACTACACATACGCAAACAATTCACTAGCTTAAATGTTTTCTTCATTCATGTTCATTGTTCAGTAACATGCAATAATATTCTATTGTTTATGTAACCCTTCATTGTTAATACATTATCATCTGTTTGTACACATATATATTAGTCTTTGTTGTATCTTTAAATTTTTTTTTATGCGGACTCATACTCCGAGTCTGCCATTTTGGTTGTGGGCATTTCAGGAGAGGCGTGTTTATCTCTCAACAAGTACACTGGCCTGAAATAGGTGTCTGTTTGGATGTGCAGGTGGTTTAATGGATAATGGCTCAAAATTGTTGATCAAAGAGCCAAGTTCCAACTCTCACTGGGTTCATTATATTCACTTATGTGCAAAAATTCTTGGGAAAGGCATGAACCCCTCTCTTTTCTTCCCAGTTATGTCAGAATTAGTAAGACTGATATCACTAAATCATTATTATCTCAAAAAAAAAATCTTACAATCTAAAAATATTTTGTGATTTTAAGTAAACCAGCAAAGGGTTGATAAGCCATAGAAAACAAATCAATCAAATACTGATTAGCTACACAAGAATGTCTTTTATATTTATTTACATTTTCTGGAATATAAATCTATAGAAACTACTGTGGCCACAAAGTGAGGGATCCGTTTATATATCAATTATAATATAATCATCCATCTATCTACTTTTTTCCATCCATCTATCTATCCCAGTCTGTTCATATCTATCTATCTATCTATCTATCTATCTATCTATCTATCTCAGTCTCTAAGTTTATCCATATGTCTATCTATCTTGATCTCTAGACTATCTATCTATCTATCGCAATCTGTTCATATCTATCTATCTGTCAGTGTACTCCACTTAACTGCCACATGTGATTAGTAGTTAGGATTTTAGTAGTTAGTTGGTCATTGCTATTGGTTCAAAAAATGAAAATTATTTATGACTCAAGCTAAGATTTGATGTGGAAAGGTTTTTTTTTTTTTTAAGCATTTTTTCACCCCAAGTAAGGTGGGTGTGCAACTGGATCGCAGGAGGTTACATAGAGAAAAAATAAACTGTGTATTGGGGGGGGGGTGAGGAAAGGATAAAAGATGAACGAGGTTCAAGACATTAGATGATGGTGATTGATGTTGCATTTAAATTTTTGAAGATTATAGTAATCAGGGAAGCAAGTAAATGGATGGGAGTTCCATAGGCGGGGAAAAGATGCTGTTGGAGTAGAAGTGGCAGTTTCATTTAACTATATCAATGGTAAAAGGGGTGGGACCTAAATGCTAGTCTAGTAACACGCTTAAATTTATGTAGTCAGGTCACCAGAGAGAGAAAAGAAAGAAGCTTGACAGAAGATTTTGTAATGCCCATTTGTAGGAGAGACTTTGTAAATCAGATACAACAATAGTAACGCCTTTGAACAACACTTGGTCAGATGCTGTGCTAATTCCCATATATAGATTTTTTTTCCTTTACCTATCATGTGATCTAATTATTTCAAGATGAGGTCGACTGTGCTTGCTCTCTGGCAATCCGTGTTCAAATCCAAGTGTCAGCAGCAGCACTTTATTCTAATATGACAGAAGAGTTCCCATGAAAATATTTGTAGAAAAAACAGAGGGAAGCCACATCACATCTGTGAGAAAGTGACTGGAGTCAAGATGCCAGACATCTTGAATCTGATGTTCATGAAAGAAAGTTTTTTCCTTTTCAAGCATTTTGCAGTGATTGAAAACAGTAAGAATTGGTTGGTGCAAGGTCAGGTGAATATGACAGGTCAGGTAGAACAGACCAACCAAAATCCAATTTTTTGTGGGGTGGGGTATTCTTGCAGTCTGCATCATGTGTTGTCATAGAGGAGAGAACAACCTTTTTTCTCTAAGCCACTGTGTATGCTGCCACCATTGAGCAAAGCTGAGGTATGTTAGTATAATCCAAAGTTATTTGTAACTGCAACATATGATTAGTAGTTGGGATGATATATTAGTTATTACAATAGAATGGAAATTACTTATGACTTAATATATTACAAAAAGACTGTATGCTATTAAAATGAATAAGCAATTCCTTTTTTTCAAGTTAGTATTTCAAATGTTATCCTACTGCTACTGTGCTATTACAATATATAAGTGTGCATAACAAATAAAATTGCCACAGTTTTATTCAACATATATTGTCAAAACATAGTATATATATATCTATATATAATGGACTCTCCCATTGGTTTCGATGTATGAGGATCTGACAACTTAACCAATTGATTCAGTTATGAATTATGTGCAACAGTCTTAAGTGACACTTAAGCCCCACAAATGATTTGCAAAGAAGGATGCATTTGGAGCAAGAGTGAGGATTGTAGGATGAAGTCACTGTTAGAATGGTTGGCCTTTTAGATCTTGCTCTTGCTACTTAAAGACAATTCAGACTAGCAGATTAAAGACTGCTGAGTCTATTAAAACACATTGATTTCCACTCTACCCGCTCCAAGGGTAAGTGCTTGAGGATGTTATGGGGTATATTGACAGCTGACAAGTTGCTCTTCAGCTTGTCTTTGTATCTAAGCCATGGGCGTCCTACATTCCTGTAGCCCTGATCTAACTGGCTGTACATTAGGATCTTAGGTATCCTGCCATCAGACATTCTCAAGACATGACAAGTCCACTGCAACTGAGACTGTATGAGGAAAGTCTCAATTCCTCCAATATTACGCCTGTTAAATAGGTCTACATTGGATGTCCAGTTTTGAAGGCTAACTCCACAGATGGTATGAAGACAGCTCTTATGGAAGACATCCAGCTGGTGTACATGGTACCTGTATGGAGTCCATGACTCTGAGCCATACAAAAGGATGGCAAGGACAACATCTCTGTAAACCTAAATTTTATATATATATATATATATATATATATATATATATATATATATATATATATATATATATAGGTTTTGAATTTCATTTCTTGTGTGAACTGTAACAGATGCTTTCCAAGTAAAATTGACCAAACATAGTTGCTGGAAGAATTGGCAAATTTCTAATGAAATTTCTATTAGGTCAAGAGGGTGGCTGCTGGAAGATCCTATGTCTGGTAACAGGACTCTGCACCATGCCACACGAACAGGAGAACCCAGTCATGGCTATCAGACGATTTCTGCAACTACATCACCCCTTACATCTGGCCACCTAATTCCCCAGACTGCAACCCCCTTAATTATTATGTGTGGGTCACAGTTGAGTGAGAAACCAAAACAATTCCTTGTAGAACCAAAAATGAACTGAATGCAAGAATTATGGCAGCTTTCACCACCTTAAACAAGACCGTCCAGAAGAGTTGCAGCAGATTCTGAAGTCATATTGAGGCTGCTGTTGAAGCCAATAGTGATTTTATTGATTAAATTTAATTTAGTATTTCATGATATTTTTGTGTTATTTTGGTAAATATATGTTAAAATGAGATGTCAGTGTCATTTTCATTTTTGCGTAATTTAGACAACAATTTATCCATCTAACCCTGTATAAATATAAATGTGTGTATGTATGGGTTTAATATATACATAGATAGATATGAATAGATTTAGATAGGCAAATATAAATAGATTGAGAGAGAGACATATAAACAGACTGGGATATATAGATAGATATATACAGAGATGGATGGATATATAGATAGATGGATAGATAGAGAGAAAGATAGATAAATATAGAGATATGTAGATAGATATAAACAGAGATGGATGGATAGATATAAGCAGGCTGAGATAGATTTTGGAGAGAGAGAACAGAGATAGATAGATAGATAGATAGAAATAGATAAAAAACAGAGATAGATATAATCAGACTGAGATAGATTTGAGATAGATAGATATAAACAGAGATAGGTATAATCAGACCAAAATCGATAGATAGAAGCAGACTGATATAGATAGACGAATATAAACAGATTTAGAGAGAGACATATAAACAGACTGGGATAGATAGATAGATATAAACAGAGATGGATAGATAGATACAAGCAGACTGAGATAGATTTGGGAGAGAGAGAAATATATATAAACAGAGATAGATAGATAGATATAAACAGAGATGGATGGAAAGATAGAAATGATAGATAAAAGATAGAAACTGAGATAGATTTAGATAGATAGATATATATAAACAGAGATAAATAGATAGATATAAAAAGATATGGATAGATGAACAGATAAAACAGAGATGTAATAAACAGAAAGATAGAAACAATGATGGATAGATAGATATAAGCAGATAGATAGATAGATATAAACAGAGATAAATAGAAAGATATAAAAAAACAGAGATGGATAGACAGAAAGACAGATAGAAACAGAGATGGATGGATAGATATAAACAGACTGAGGCAGATTTGGGAGAGAAAGAAATAAACAGAGATAGATAAATAGATAGATAGATAGAAGCAGACTGATATAGATATAGATAGACAAATATAAACAGATTTAGAGAGAGAGACATATAAACAGACTGGGAGAGATAGATAGAGAGAGATAGATATAAACAGAGATGGATAGATAGAAAGATAGAAACAGTGATGGATAGATAGATATAAACAGAGATAGATAGAAGCAGACTGAGATAGATATAGACTTTAAGTATATTATATAAAATCCATTATTAATTATAGAAATGAAAATTTGGTATTATACGTTTCTAATTATAACCTTTTAATGGCAGCTTTCCTATTTTTCAGATGACGGGTCTTAATGGGTTAAGTCCTGACTGTTACAAGATGATTTTCACATCTTTCTCTTTAAGTAGATTTTTTCCAATTATTATTTATTTTGTATTTGACTCTTTTGCTGAATCAGTTTTTTTCACCTCTAGCTTTGTAAATATCTTCAAGCGATCTGCCATTGTTATAACGTATGCCATTTGTCCTCACCAGAGAAAATAGGATACTTCTAACTCAATAAAAAATTGCTGACAAAAATTTATCAGTACGTTGTATGGGTGTTTATGTACGACTGTATGTATGCGTATATAATATATAGATAATTTTTCAAAATCTGAAGAAAAAACATCACTTTTGTATCCTAAACATTAAAAGTCAAATTTGGGATCAATACACCATTTACAATAGTGTCCAGAAAATTCACCTCAGTTTTATTATTCTCACAAATTCATGCTAAATTTTTAACAAGTCTATAAGCTGCTATAGCACAAATAAAACTTAACATCAATCAGCTAAGTGACCAATTTTATTCATATTAATTATATATATATATATATATATATATATTTCATGCATATGTGTTGTTTGTTTTTGATTTTGTTGACTGCACAATATAGTAGGGTCAGTTGGGCACCATCTGTAAGAAAAAGAGCAAATGTCACAATTCACACTGCCACAAATTTGGAATCAGTTTTTTCACCTCTGTCTTAAGATATTTACAACACTAATCTGCTATTGTCATAACACATGCCACTCAGCCTCATCAGTATCATAAGACAGATAACATCACTGGAAAATACAAAAACTTAAGGAATCAGCACATATGCTATGCCACGAAATCTCCTAAGCCAGCCAAGCATAGAAATGAACACAATATGGGAACCAGTAATAGAGAGCTAGAGAAAAACAATAATAACAACAGATTGTAATATGAGCTCTGGTAAAAAATGGTTACTAAGATATTAGGTTTATAAGTCCCAGAATTTCATCTTCTGATGTCCTCAAGGACACAAGGTCCAGTGGCTGAAGTAATCGAGTGATTTGACCCAAAAGACTAGTGACTTGTAAAGATTTGTCTTTACAAGTCACAAGTCTTTTGAGTCAAATCCCCCATCATTTAATAATATAAAACCATTATTGTTGAAATACAATTTATTGTCAATCCTCTTAAAACATATGTTACTGGTATAGTTTGGTATCCCCTAGCAGGTACCTAAATTCATTTACATACAACTAAAAGCCTTTGGTGATAAATAAACTCCCATTCCGGTGGGGTGGGGGTGCATTTCTCCTTAGAGAGATACGTCACATCCTCTCCTTGTTACCAACCCAGGCTCCTTATCTAAACAAGGCATCTCTTTGAGTAGTCCTGTACCTTCTCCACAACTGCACTATAAATTAAATCCCCGCCTCCCAATTACAAGACAGTCAGTCAAGGGCTGAAGAAGTCTTGCATAAGGTTGTGTCAGTTTGAAATAGGCTAAAACCACATGAGTTAATTTTCGATTTTTGCTGTATAATATCTATCTATCTATCTATCTATCTATCTATCTCAGTCTCTTCCTTTATCTATCTATCTATCTATCTATCTATCTATCTATCTATCTCAGTCTCTTCCTTTATCTATCTATCTATCTATCTATCTATCTATCTATCTCTCAGTCTCTTCCTTTATCTATCTATCTCAGTCTCTTCCTTTATCTATCTATCTATCTATCTATCTATCTATCTATCTATCTATCTATCTATCTATCTATCTCAGTCTCTTCCTTTATTTATCTATCTATCTATCTCAGTCTCTTCCTTTATCTATCTATCTATCTATCTATCTATCTATCTATCTATCTCAGTCTCTTCCTTTATCTATCTATCTATCTATCTATCTATCTATCTATCTCAGTCTCTTCCTTTATCTATCTATCTATCTATCTATCTATCTATCTATCTCAGTCTCTTCCTTTATCTATCTATCTCAGTCTCTTCCTTTATCTATCTATCTATCTATCTATCTCAGTCTCTTCCTTTATCTATCTATCTATCTATCTATCTATATATATATATATATATATATATATATATATATATATACTGTGATCAATCATGAACCAGGTTGGCACCACTCGGTATTGACCACAATGTCAACCCTTATATAGATATATACTTTTCTATCTATTTATCTATCTGATAGGAACAGACTGAGATAGATAGATATAAACAGACCGAGGTAGATAGATAGATAGATAATGAACAGAGAGAATTAGATAGAAAGATATGAAAAGACTGAGATAGATAAAAACAGATTGAGATAGATAGATATGAACAAACTGAGATAAATACATATGAACAAACTATAGAGAGAAAGATATGAACATACTGAGATAGATAGAAAGATATGAACATACTGAGATAGGTAAATAGATACATATGAACAGATTGAAATAGAAAGATATGAACAGACTGAGATGGATACAAAGATTTGGACAGACTGAAATAAATAGATAGAAATATATGAACAGATGGAAATGGATAGATAGAAATATATGAACAGATGGAAATGGATAGATAGAAATATATGAACAGATGGAAATGGATAGATAGAAATATATGAACAGACGGAAATGGATAGATAGAAATATATGAACAGACGGAAATGGATAGATAAAAATATATGAACAGACGGAAATGGATAGATAGAAATATATGAACAGACGGAAATGGATAGATAGAAAGATATGAACAGACGGAAATGGATAGATAGAAAGATATGAACAGATGGAAATGGATAGATAGAAAGATATGAACAGATGGAAATGGATAGATAGAAATGTATGAACAGATGGAAATGGATAGATAGAAAGATATGAACAGATATTGTTTGTGTTAATTTATTTTACTTGTTTTTTATATTATTTTGTTTATTTGTATTTATTCATTTCAGTTTTCGATTTTTAAGTAACGTAGTAAAAATTTGTTTTCATGTCTGCATTATGAGATGAGTTCAGATCATTTATTTAGATTTTTTTTCTAAATTTCTAAGGTTACTAGGTAGTTAAAAAACATGATATAAAAATGTCACTCAGGTTATATTCATCAAGTTATTTTTACAGATATATATATATATATAATATGTGAATTTTACCACTCTAGCCTTAGAAATAGTGGTTATAAACGTACTTTTATTAAGTACAGAGATCCCATTATTTATTACCATAATAAGAAGGGAAGATCTAAGAAGATCATCTGGTTTACTCTCCCTTTCAACCTAATGGTTAAAACTAAATTAGGGCAAAAATTCCTTAATCTTATTAATAAGCATTTTCCCAACACTAAACCACTTAATAAAATATTTAATAAAAATACTCTTCAATTAATCTATTGTTGTGTGGATAGCCTTGAGAAAAGCATTAAAAAAACACAATAATAAAGTCTTCATCAAATATAAAAATTCTAAAAGCAAGACTTATAGCAATGGGGCAGTAAATGATAATAATTATAATAATACTAATACCAGCAGATGTAATTGTAAGAATTCAAATGATTGCCCACAACAAAATAATTGCTTAGCTCATACCCTTATTTATTTTAGTACTATTTCTACACTTGAAAACCTGAGTATTAAAATATTTTACATTGGAAGAACTAAAAACTCATCTAAAAGCAGATGGTATCAACATGTACTATCCTTTAACAATAGTATTTATAAAAATAGTACTTCGTAGTCAAAGCACTTTTGGAATTTAAAAGTGAGGAACAAAACTCAGTTAAAAGGAAACCACTTAGGAGGGCTCAAACCTGTAATTCTCTATATGCAACATGTTATCTTTGTCTCAATGGAAAATTGGAAATTATTCAATTTAATGACAGGATTAATCTCTTAAACCAAAGGAATGAACTTACTGTTAACTGTAGACATAGTTCACTCTTTACCTTCAATATAAGTAAATAATATTATGAATGAGAATATAATGGTATTGTAAGTTAGTAATATTATTATTATTTATTGGTTCTTTATTTTATTTATTTATATCTATTTTTTTATTGCAACCTGACCACCGATGTTAATCATAACTTACCTTTGTTTACTAGCATTTTAATCTGATATAGATAGTTAATTTCATATTGAATATTTGTGATGATTTCTGCATTAATTTTCCATGGACTCAGAATTCATTATTGATATCTACACATATATGTGTGTATGTATGTGTGGTTGTTTCTATATGTGTTTATATATATGTACATATATTTGTGTGTCTGTGTCTTGGTATGTATATGTGTATATGTATGCATGTATGTATGTGGGTGTATATATATATATATATATATATATATATATATATATATATATATTACGTGTGTGTGTGTGTGTGTGTGTGTGTGTAAAAATAATCATTGTTTATACAATAAAAGCAGACATAATTAAGAAGGACAAGAAGAAAACTTAAACTACAGTCGTTAGAAAAAATCTTTTTTTTATTGTTTCACGATGACATTGCCATGATGCCGCAGGGTGTTACAGGGGGTGAAAGTGCATGAGAAGACTTCAGTGAGACAAATGAGAATAAAGGGAAAAGGATTTAAGTTGACTGAAAATGATGATTGACATTTCATTTAAATTTTTGATGATTGTAGTTGACAGGGAAGCAAGAAATCAGAAAAGATTTCCACAGGCAGGAAGTGCAAGAGAAAAGAAACTATGAGAATAGAACTGATGGTTGCATCTAGTGAGTGCAACAATAAAATGATGTGACCCAGTTGCTAATTTAGTAGTACTCTTATATTCATACAGCCAAAGCACCAAGGAGAACAGTTCATCAGAATAAATGCATGAAAAAATATTTGTAGAAATGATAAACGGAAACCATGTCTTGTCAATAAGAAAGTGACTGAAGTTGAGATGCCAGGTTAGGATTGATTATATCACAGACCCTTCTTTGAATTTTGTCAAGTATCTTGAGATATATAGCAGAGGCACCTGATCAGATATGGCAGCAATATCCAATGTATGGCAAACGGTAGATTTATAAATGTGCAATATGGATTCTAGTGAGAAACATCATCTAGCACACTACAACAAATATTCTTATCAGTAGCCATAACAATTGATTCAATATAATCACTCCAATTCATATAAGTGGAAAGCATGCCCAATAAGGTTGGAGGTTAGCATCAGCCATATTAATGACAGACAGAAAAGTCCCTCTGTGGTTATTAAATGAAAGTAGTTTTGTTTTAGAAGCATTAAAATTTAAAAGTTATTCTTTGCCCCAGTTAACCACAGATTTGGGGGTCCTTTTCATGAGCAGTTGCCAATTCTACTTTGTTGGATCAGTCAGACTTGCTACTAAGAGAGGAGTAAACGGTTGTGTTATCTGCATAGATACCTAATTGATAAGTGATGACATCAGGATGGTCATTGATAAAGATCAGAAACGGCACAGGTCCAAGGATAGGGCCTTGTGGGACCCCTGTGTTAATATGGTACGAACAAGAAACATGTCCATTCAACATGACCTGCATGAAAAAAAAAATTAAAATTATAAAATGAGCTAACCTGTTATTGCTCCTACACTTGTCAGAACTCGATCTCAGGGAAATTCAAATATTTTGCACACTGACTAAAAAAATGGAAACATGAGTAGCAATATGCACAGCCTTTATTGACACAAAGATATCTATAAACTGATTGCACTAAGTACTAACAACCATTCCTTTCAAATTCTAAGTTGTTCTTCTCTGAAACTGGTAGCTAATCACAGCTTAGTCTTCCCTGATATTTAACCCATAGTGTGGGGCAATGTAAAATCTTGAATACAGACTTTTTTATCTGTGGGAATCATTAAAGTGAAACCACAATATGAATATTTGTTGAAGTTTTTGCAAATATGCGAAGAAACTAAAAAAATTGACAAGATCAAAATTGAAGGCAGTTGACCTTTTGGATAAATGTTAGGTGGAAGCTTTAACAACTATTTCTTCTTCTTCTCTATGTACTGTGTCCCTTCACGATGTGGCTCTCCACGACTTCCTATTCTTCGTATGTTTTATTCTTTCACTATCTCTTTCATTCCCTGTTCTGGAATCCATTTACATAAATTCATTAGGTAGATTACTCACTGTTTCCCTTTGCTTCTCTTGCATACACAATGTTCTGTGAGTGTCAAAATCTCCATGCCTCCTTTTCTCATGTGTCCTTGAAATTTCAAATATCCCTTTCTGATTCTAAGCATAAGTGTCCTTTTCATTTTCATTATCCTTACTTTTTTGTTATTAACTTTTTCAGTCTGTAGTATTCTCAGTATCTTTCTGTAGAACACAATCTATGTTGACTCGAGTCTCTTTTTCATCTGTGAAGAGATTCTCCAACATTTACTGCCATATAGGGGGACTGAGAGTACATGGCAGTTCAACACTCTTTTTTTTAGTTCTAATGAAATTTTCTTGTTTCTTAATACTTTGCTTAGCATTTATAACTTATTTTTCCATTTTTTTTATTTAATCATTTCACCCCATGCAAGGTGATAATGCCACTAAGATACAAGAGTTAACTGGGGGTAAAATGAGATAACTCGCAGAATGAACTAGAAAACCAATACTAAACCAGAAATGAGAGATAAACCTTTACTATGGTTCAAAAAACAAGGGAGGAGAGTGAACAGGACGATAGGTGAACACATCTAGTCCTATTAAACTAATTATTAAATAGGTGTAAATTGAATGGCAGTAGAGGTTTATCACTTATTTTCTGTTTAGGATTGGGTTTCCGGTTCCTTCTAAAGTCTTTTCATTCTCTTTCACGTCCAGTAGTCCCTTGCATTTTAGGGGCATTATTGCCTTGCTTCGGGTGAATAATGGCCTATCGTCAGGTTCACAATCCTCCCCAGACTTTTGAACAGGAGTAGAGGTTTATCCCTTGTTTCCTTTTTAAGATTGGGTTTCCAGTTCCTTCTAAAGTCTTTTCATTCTCTTTAATAATAATAACAATAATGATAATAATAAACTATCTTTATTTAATATCAGATTTTTCTAAAAATATACACAGACTTTAAATGGGAGCAGGGACTTACCTATACGGTACTCTTCCACCCGACTCCCCAATTTGTTATTTTTATGACAATAAGAGGAAGTAAAAAAAAGAAAAAGAAAGAATACAAAAAAAATAGAAGAGTAAAAAACATCAACAAAACAACAATGGTACTTGTGATCATCCCCCTAAAAAAAAAAAAAAAAAAATAATATACATACACATATACAGGGTGTTGGTAGAAACCAATAAGGAACTGACACTGACCACATAAGAAAATACTTTAATAATCTCTATCTATAAAACGCAGGATGTATGTGTGTGTGTGTGTGTAACGAATGCATGGCCGCAATTTTTGATGGATTTGCACCAAAATTTATATGCACATGCTCCAAGTTAGTGGAAAAGCCAAGACCAACTTTGCATTTCCCAACTCCCATCGATAGTAGCAATAATCGATTTTTTCATGCTTCTATGACAGTTTTCATGTAGTTTGCGGACATTTTCTACTGGCCAGAGTGAGAGCCTATAGCTGGCTGCCATAAATAGGCAGGAAGATTCTATTGGCCAGTGCGAGGGCCAACAGCTGACTGACACGAATGTTAACTAGCATGCTAGCATGCAAAAAAAATCGATAGCTGCATTTGTCACAAGTGGGAAAAATTTAAATCTACATGGCACTTTAATCCAATTGGCTCATTCGTTTGCTTAAACTCAACGTTGATTCTGATTCTGCAGAACTGGGTTGGATGTGAAAAAGTATTTGTTGTTGACATTCTTTTTCCATTCGGTTTTTCCAGTTACAAGTTCTTTCTTAAAGCTGATCATTTTGTGTTCATTTTGCTTAGTTCTTTTTTCGTAACAGATTTAATGTTTAGTATAGAGCTTAGAAAAAATTCGCAGTGTGAGATAGGCAAGAAGTAAGGCATGTAGCAACATCAGCATGTCAAAGGGCACTCCTTTAAAGGCAAGGAATGGCAAAAATATTTTAAGTCAAGTGATAGCGATTGCTGTATGAGTTGTACGATTCTTGAATCAAGCACGGGCAACGCCGGGCCATGCTGCTAGTTGTTTATAAGAGCAAAATACAAATTTACTGTGAATCCAATAAGTATTTCCTGTTATAATTTTAAATGAATACAAAGAAATAATTTAAATATTCATGACTTTTAAAATTTCATTGAATTTCTTAATTATCAAGACAAAAAAAAAACATACTACTTCGTTTAACAAAAGTGGTTGGGGGGTTCGTTTGGCATCTATTTCTAGTGAAATATCCATGTATCTAATTATGAGTCTTTGTACGGTTCAACAGATATATGAGTGCTTTCATTCCCATAGTTCCTTGTATCTTACTGGCATCATCACCTTGCTTGGGGTGAAATGATTAAAAAAAAAAATTAAGGCTATAGAACCTTATCTGTCTTGCTATTTAACCTATAGTTGGAGGATAAGAGATGTATTGAAATCTTCCCAAGTATATTTGTGCATAAGTGAATGTAAAAAGATTTGGCTGTGAATCAAACTCGTCTCTCAGATTTCTTATTCTAAGCAGCAATTAATTACACCACCCACACATCCAGTGATTATTAATTAATTATAAATACAAAAATAAATAATGACTCCTCCTGGAATTGTGCAATGATCCTCTTTGACTAACAAGAAATTGTCTCCATATTTCATCAGCTTTTCAATCAATCTTTTTCTCAAACATTTTGCACATTTCAAATAAAGTAACCATTTTACATCAAATTCAGATCTTTTTTAAACTCTGTTTCAGAATTCATTGTGTACCGGATATATACAAAATATAGATATGTACTAAGATAAGTAATAAAAATGTTGGATTAAAAATAAAAATCCATTAATTCTTTAGAAATTGCTTTGTTTACATTTTGGTTATAAAACTGAGCAATTATGGGTTTTTGAGAAAAATAATCTTGATGATTTCCTTAAAAAACTAATAACAGAATCTTGCTTAACTGTGACATACTCCATGGTCAAATGGTAAAACATGCTTGATTAAAAAGTGGTTTCCTCTACAAAAGTGGACACAGGTTTGATCCCTACAGGGGAAAAAACAAATAGGCAATGAATAAGTGCATGTTGTGATGAGAGCTGTCATGTTGGTACATGCTGAAAATAGTTGTTCCTGTGTACTATACTAGCTGAGAATGCTAGTGTGAACCCTGAAGAGGATTAAGGTTTTACCTAGTATTTCCAAGAAGGCTTTGACCCAAGAAGAAACCTCAGTGGCAATTGGAAGGTTAAAGATATCAGTCCAAAAGGTGTCACAATCAGCATTCTGGTAACAGAAAGAGGTCTTATGAATAGTGGTGTTTAATAGATCATTAAAATGAAATATCAATAGCTATCACAGAGTGGTCCAAGTTACCAAGAGGGCAGTGTTGCAAAACTTGGCAAGAGTAAGGAGAGGAGGTAAGAAATAAATCAATTAGAGAAGCCTGTTGCTCAGCTTTGCTAGGGAAAGGAGTAGGAATGTTTGCAATTTGAGCCATGGAAAATTTAATGACCAAATACTAGCAACATTAGTAACATCAGAATGTTTAAGCCACATGTAATAGTGAGCATTAAAGGTCACCAAAGACAAAGATATTTGCAGATAGATGGGGAGAAAGTGCCTTTTCTATGTTGTCAGCTATTATGCCTAATATACTGCAGGCCTGGAAAGAGGGGGAGTGACAAAGGAAGAAGATATAGCTAACAGAGTTTAGTAACAGAAGCACATGAAAGAGTAGTCTGAGACCTCGAGAGACAATTCCCTGGCTATCAGAAGATTATCCCGGATGTAAACACCAAGGCCATGAATATGAATGCTGGAATCTTTTCGGCAAAGGGAAAGATAGCCAGGATCAGAATCCAACAGAATGATAAGATAAGGAACGAAAAGAAAATTAATGAAGCTTTAATAAGATAAAGGCAAAATGTGTTAGATTTATAAACATTTCCTATTTGTTCCTTATCCTATCATATATAGAATAATATATATATATATATATATATATATATATATGTAAGTCAGAATTTTTTGTGCATTATGGATATTTACAATGCTTAGTCATGAATCAAGTAGTGGTATCCTTGAGTAACATGCTAGTTGCAGCTTTACAGCAAGCACCTAGTTAAACATTTAATAAACTTATTCATTCATATCTATTTATCTATCTGACAATCTATCTGTTTTTTGTCGATCTATCAATTAACCTGCATATTTATCTCAGTCATTGAATATCTATCTCTCTATCTATCTATCTATCCATTTATGTACCTGTCTATCAATCTATTTATTTCAGTCACTTCATATATATCCATTGATCTATTTGCCTGTCTATCTATCTCAGTCCCTTTGTATCTATTTGACTATCTCTCTTAGTCACTTTATATCTATCTGTCTTTCTATCTCAGTGTTGTGGAGTAAATAAGATACTCCTGAGACACAAATGAACTAGGCAAGATGCCATAAATAAAGAACTCAAAATGAGTCAGGTGAAGTCCTTTGGAGTCAGTCAAGAAGAATTCTAATGACATCATGGTGAGTAACCTAAGCAAGACATATTATAACACTCAGTCACTTTATATCTATCTATCACAGACTCTTCTTATCTCTCCTAGTCTCTCTCTCTCTCTCTCTCTCTCTCTCTCTATGGGTTATCTCATTCAGTTTTTCACACACACACATATTTACAGTTATATAATGTATCTTAGTCTATTCTTATCTATCTATCTATCTATCTATCTATCTATCATGGACTGTTCTTATCTCTCCCAGTCTCTCTCTCTCTCTCTATCCTTTTATCTCAACTTCTAATCTATTTATCTGTTCATATCTCCATCTCTATCTATCTCTCTATTTACCCATCTGTCACTTCATATCTATCTATCTATCCATCTTCCTATCTCAGTTACTTTATATCTATCTATCTATTCATAATTTTTCCTGTTTGTCTGTAACTGTCATTTCATATATATTTATCTATTTGCCTGTCTGTCTACCTCAGTCACTTCATATATATATATATATATATATATATATATATATATATATATATATATATCTGTCCATCTATTTGCCTATCTATCTCACTCTCTTCAGTAACCCTCTACCTTGAGTTGTTTATGGGCCTTGTATTCGGTGAACATTTGTAAAAAAAACAAAAACATGTCTTTGTGCAAGATCCCCAAATATATATAGACTATTGTAAACTATGTCAAGGGTGTATTGAAGTTGGGGAAAACACCTAAACGATAGCACTCTCCCAGTTGCTATGTGGGTAATAGAAAGGAAATAAGATGAAAGGTAACAAAATGATACTGTCTCAGAAGACACAACAACTTTAGGAACAAAATACCCACAGGACAAACTTCACAAGACACCAAGCAACTGGGAAAACTAGCAGTCAGCTAGTTTTCCCCATTGCTTTTATTGACAAGAGACAGATGATGGAAACCTAGATTGAGACAAATTGCAGAGAGATCTCTATCTGAACATGCCTGTCTCACTGCTAATGAGGAAAACCTGGACGTAACTGGTTTTGACAGATATATCTGCATGCAATCCGGGGCCTCTTTTGTATCTGTACTGATGCATGCTCGCTACAAAGAATTTATTGTTAAAACCAATTCTGTTGATTGTTTGAAAGTTAATCAAGAATCTCCATAATAAAGATTCTTAGAATAAATAGTCAGGAAATAATATCTTGGAACTAAAAGACCATTCCGTTTTAATTAGAAATGACTGCAAAGTTTAACTGCTTCAAACTTTTTAACGATATTTTCTATTTTGAGGATTAAAACTCTGTTTGTTTCTTGGAACATACATTACACCCAGCCAATACCTTGTAAATAATTGTTCTATTCTATTTTGACCATGAGGAAAGGCAGAAAAGTGATATAAGAGATGCTCTTTGTTATTAATGAGTAAAAGAAAGAAAGAGAAGATAGAGGAAGTGATAACACTCTCATGCGTCTGCTTCAGTGAAATAGAAAATCTTGTCAGTTTTAAATCTTTTCATTTGTACCCTCTTACTTCTTTAAATAACGACCTGCATACATATTTATTATTGTTCAGTATCTGTCTATATTTCTGAGATGAGGTATTATGTACATTATTTACATTATTGTCCTCATCTTTGTTGCCATATTTCGACATTCAACCACCTGAAGAAGGCTGAAACGTTATGATATGGCAACAAAGATGAGGACAATAGTCCTAATAATGTAAATAGTATATTTATGATTGTTATTGCAATATTTGGTTGAAGTTGTTAAATTCAAATATCTAATGCAATAGGGGAATTTTTACAGGTATTTTTTGTAGTTGTGGAAATTGCAGTGAGCTTAATTAAACTTTAAATATTACAATAAATCAGATAATTAAAATAGAAAAACCAAGTACTAAAATAAAATAATATAAAAAATTTAATCATTAAATAAAATACTGTATCACATCTAACCATTGAATTGATTTTAATTCTAAATTTTATTAAATCCATCCAAAATTCTCAAGTTAGGTTGGACACTTCAATAGCATAGTGAGTTGTGCACTCCTTTATTATGTCCTTGTGCCAAACTCAGTGAAACATAATAAAATGTAGACAGACATTGATAACAGTTTCTCTAGCAAGTTCAATCTCCACTGAGAGCTCAATTATCATGATCTTGTACAAATTTGAGTTAAGCTTTAATATATAGTTCAAAAGTGTCTCCACACCCAAATTATTTTTGACCTGAGAAATCCTTTCTTACAGACAAGATGGCACAAGCCTCTCACTTCTCTGTTGCTATTTCCATGGAGAGGGTTCAGGTGAACTACACCCCTTAGTTCTACCAGTCCTAACCTGCATGGCTAAGACCAGCCTTGCCATGCACATTGTAGCAGACCAACCTCATTCCCTGGCTTAGATGTAATTTCCACTTGAGCAGCTTTTTTCAATGAAGCACTACTTTGTAGAACCAACTCCCAAGAGGATGCTTCCCCAATCACTACACTCTTAACTTTTTCAAGTCTAGGGTTAACTGTCATCTTCCACACATATTCGCATATCATACCTCTTACTTTGTAACGCTCTATCTCAAGTGGCTTTTGGCCCTGTACAAAGTGAACATCATTGTAAAAGAAAAATAGAAATTGTTGATTTTATCACTCCATTAGAAAAATAAACTATTAAAGTTTAAAAAAGAAAAAAAGTTCCTAAAGTCACTGTAAGATTAGTGATGGGGGTATCAAGGGTTTAAAGTAATTATCTAACTCATAACATGTTAACATCCAGAGAGGCACAGAGAGAAAAAGTAGATCATAAGAGGAAAGTGGAAAAGCGACACTACTGACTGAGATAAAAAAAACATTGTCAGTGAACAGACAAAAAGTTTGATACATGTCCATCCTGGGTATGATGATAAACTACATCCACATCCTGGATAAGACGATAAACTATGTTCAGCAGCAAGACCTCTGATCAGGTTTTGAGGAGCGTGGAACTACCTCTTAATTGCTGGCGTTCCCAGATCCACCCTGACCCTGGGTTTTAGCATCTGTTAGGGTCCCAGCTATGGGCAAATAGTTAACTATTACCAGCAATACATTTTTGAAGGAGAAATATTACCAGAAACAGATTTTTGACAAAACAAAATATTACCAGCAATAAAAATTTTTGTCAGTATTAAATAACCCACTGAGGTTGATATACTGTAAAACAAAACAACCAACCAACAGTGGATACAGTGTCTTACACTAACAAACAGGTAAAGTTTATTCAAACAAATAACAGTGAGTTATTAATATTGTATGAATTCGTTAAATGATGAATAGAATATTTTCAAGGTGTTCATAGCAATTTGTTCTCTCTTTTTATGAAAGTCTTCAGGTTTATACAAATTTATAGTAAGAGTGTTTTATTTCATTATAGTGGGAATTTACAAAAAGATTCTTCCCTGACTGCTATCAGTGAGATGCAAGCAAAAGAGATGGGTGCTGTACTTTAGGTGAAGGTACGGTTCACATTTCTTCCATCTTGTCTTCATGTCCAAGTTTACAGTAAAGGAGCATAGTCAAAAGATGGAGAGCTTTGTTGTGGAATTCTGGGATTATGCTCAGCTGATTAAGGTCCTTTCTGGTTCATGTTTGTTTTTGTTTTTTTCCACATGATGAGAAACAGGTATCTTAGTTTTTGTAGTTCCTATAGATTTGTTTTATTACAATTTCAATCATCATTCAACACATTACATAAAAGCACATAAATTATTTTTAACTTAATATAAAAGTAACAAAAAACAAGAAAATAAACAACCAATTGCTAGTATCTCCTGATGAGTGGACGGAATGATTGCTGGAGTGTCCATCTATGAATCTCTAGAGTTGAAATGCTGAAAATGATATCAATCAGCTAAGTGATAAATTTTATATTTGTATTAACCTATATACAGATAAAATAAAAAACTTTTTTTCCAATTTGCCATACTATTTTTCTAAATACTGTTTGTTGATATATAAAATTATATATTGTTATATCATATATATCTATATATATATATATATATATATATATATATATATATATATGATTAATTGAAAATGATTGATAAGGCACTGGAATTAAGCTTTGTACTATATTTTTCTTGCATTCAAACAAAGGATTCCTTTTTTGTCAATAGAGTGTATAAAAATTGTTCAAATGTTCTGTGAATCCAAGTGCATTCGGTTAATTGATTAGCCATTATCAAGTAGGTTTTTTGTTTCTCTGAATATGTAGTTTTTTTATAGAATAGGAATGTTTTAATTTCTGAACACCACACGTTGTAGCCATGTTCTTAATTGATATTATTGAGAGTTGGTTTCTTTTTTTTCAGTGTTAACACTTAATGCAAGAGAAATATAATAAAAAGCTTAATAATAATGCCTTGTCAGATGTCTTAAATGAAACCTGTATAAAAGAAGAATTGCTGCCCAAAATGCACAATTATATATGAAGAAAAATGGTGAAATGAGTGATTTTCATAGCTCCAACTGTTTTTGTTTAGTTTTTATTTAATCATGTTGGTACTCACATGATGGTTTAAGTACTGACCAAGTACTGACATCCATTCACTCCTCCATGCTTGCAGCAACCAGTTCACTTGTATACTTGTAAAATCTGTAACATCTAGTGATATAAATATTGACACCACACATTGTGGCCATGTTCATAATTGGTATTATTAATATTATTAAAAATATAATGAACAGCTTAATAACAGTGCCTTTTCAGATGTCTTCAGTGAAACCTGTATAAAAGAGAGACTTCTGCCCAAATATACAATTTTATATATATATATATATATATATATGAGAAACCGGAGAGTTTAGAAAGCCATGGTAATATTTTTTTTCGCGAAACCAATATTTCACTTCATCAGACCATTCAGTTTCAACATAATTGTTGAAACGTTTTGGTCTGATGAAGCAAAACCGAAATATCAGTTTTGCAAAATAAAATATTGCCATGGGTTTCTAACATCTCCACTTTCATAATTATCACTTGCTCTGTTCTTACATAAAGCTCTCTCTGGATCTATATCCTCTTTGGAATTATCCATATGGATTACCAAATAATTTTATCATATATAATGGACTCTCCCGTCAGTTTTGACATATGAGGATCAGACACCTTAGTTGATTCAGTTATGAAATTTTGTGCGATAATCTTAAGTGACATTTAAGACCTGCTAGGGATTTACAAAGGAGGCCGCATATGGAGCAAGAGTGAGGATTGTGGGATGAGATCACTGTTAGATTGGCTGACCTTTTTATATATATATATATATATATATATATATATATAAGAAAAATGTTGAAATGGGTGAACTGTTTTTTAGAGTTTTTTTTTTTTGGTATTAAGCAAGGTAGAGATAGGGATCCCATATTTTTTTGCATCTACTTGATACTCCATGCTTCTAAATGATTTGTGGATCCAAGCAAATTTGGATAATCTATTAGCATTAATCTATTAATCCATTATCAAGAATGTTTTTTGGTTTGAATATGTAGATTTTTTTTTATAGCTATAAGAATGTTTTAATTTCCAAACACTGTCAGCAAGTTGTGGCCATGTTCATACATGATATTATTGAGAGTTAATTTCTTCCTTTTATTGTTAATGTAGCCATTAATTTTAAGCCTTTTCTGCATTTAGATGTGTTTATTATGCTAGCTTTTTTTTTAGTAATATTTTTTATTTTAAATAATATCAGTATATGAACAAGCTCTCATAGATAAGGACAAAACTAAATAGTTTCTACATCAAATAGATCTGGACAGTTATAATTTGAAGTTCTCTGACATTACCAAACCTACAACTGATAGAAGAATTAAATTAAATTAAACTTATTCACAGCAGGACTTGAACTTATCGATTGTCAAAGCTAATCGACAAAAACTCAGTGTATTCTGCATCAGTTAGAGAATTAAAGTACTTGATAGCAGATAAAAAAAACCCTACACACTATTGACATTTAGTATTCAGTCAGTTATGTGTCATGCGTGATTGTGTATCTTTCGACTTTGACTGACGAGGCAGATTTTTTTCCCGCAGTAGGTTGCCATTTTTTTCTGTAGTAGACCAGTTGCCATCCAAGGCTATAGAACCCGGTCTGTTCCACTACTTACCCATAGCTGGAGGAAGAAGAAGAGGATTCATATCTTTCCCAAGGGTATTAGCATATAAGTGAATGTAATGGATCTGAACTGGAATTCGAACTCGGCTCTCTGATTCACAATCCGAGCCACTATCCATTACTCCACTGTGCCTCCTCATTTAATATATGTTCATTTAATATTATATATCGTATTATGGAGATAACTGATATACAAGTAATGGTAGTCCTGTAAAATATTGATTTACCAGAAGCCTTATCTTAGTTCTAAGTTGTCTACCCAAGTTCTATTTGATATTACAGTAATGTAGAGGAGTTATAATTTTAAATAAATAATGATAAACTCCCTAACATTTATATATACAAGAATACTCTTAAAAATGAGAAACAGCAAGATGAGGAAGCAACAAAAGGTGTATTATTTATTATCCAGTTTTTATGTGATATTGGAGACATGGGAGACAGTAATACTGAATAACATTGTGAGTTTGGGGTCAAATGTAGATCGGAATCTGACAGAATGATGAGATAAATAATAAGTAAAATGTATAGTTTTTCTTCTATGTTCTTTTATAGAGGTATGCAATGTGTGTCTAAATAATTTATTTAGAAAATATAAGAAATGTTTGGAGGTTTCTTAGCTCGAATTTTTGTTACATATTAAGAGATAAATGTTATTATTATGGGCTGAAAAGGAAAAAGAGATGAAATCTTCATTGATGCACATGTTGACAACCTGTCTACGTGAACTGCTTGTCTCATAGTGAGAATGTCACATGCTTGTGTATATAGAGGAGAAAAGTGGGGTCAATTCTCATTGGTTTAGAATAAATGAATTAATGATAATTATTATTGTTTTAATTATTTTATCATAATTATTTTTTTACACGATAGTTAATTTTTATTTATTTACTTTTTAATTTAGTTAGAAAATACAAAAAATGTCTGAAATATTGTTATTCTCAAATTTTTGTTGTGTATTAAGAGATAAATGTTACTATTATGGGCTGGAAAGGAAAAAGAGATGAAATTTTCATTAATGCCCGTGTTAATGCCCGTGTTGATGACCTGTCTCTGTGAACTGCTTGTCTGTGTGTATAGATGAGAAAAGTGGGGTCAATTCTCTTTAGTTTAGATTGAGTAAATTAATGATAATTATAATTGTTATAAGTAAATTATTACATTTTTTTTAATTATCTATTTCTTTATGGACATGTCAGTACTATAGAATTAGGTTAGGTACAAGTACTTGTACGTTAGAGTACCCACTATTGCAGGCATTATCATTTTCTTAGCTAAAGCTTTTAAAGGTAACTTCTGGAAACAATCTCCAAACAAAGACATGGTCATGCTGCCTGAAAGTGACAAGTCTTGTTACTATTTGCCACTCTCATTAATCCTAGAAGTTGTAAAAAACGGATTTGGAGAGAAAGAGAGAGAAAGGTAAATTTTGCGTGACTTGATTACAACCTGTGAATAAAATGGAACCATTTTCTACGGTGGTGATCCAATAAAAAAAGTCAAAGCTTCATAACCAATATGTGGAGACAGAAAAAGATGAAGAAAGGGTCAGCTGCTTCTTTTTATACAATCCTGCAAGACATTCATGTTAGTTCTGCGATAACCTAAATAATGTCTATTTTTAGCCCCAGGAATAGATGCAACATGCAGATTTTAATTTCATACTGGGTAAACATCAACATACAAAACCTCTCGCTTCAACGGTTCGCACGACTGTTACGTCCTGCCACTACCTCATAAATAATGGAATATTCCGTTCTGAATGCCTGGAAAAGACAAGAAAGATACATCAATTAACAATAGACATTTATCTACTTTGAAGAAACCGAGTTTTATATGATATCAAATACAGGTAATAACAAATTTGGTAAACAGGTAATAACAAGTTGCAAAATGTTGCAAGCCTCTTGTTGTTCTATCCTTAGTTTTATTCTGTAGTTTCTGTAGTTGTAAAGAAAAGTAAAAGAAGAAAATAAAAAATCTGTCAGCTTATAGTAGCAACAAACGTCTGCAATGGATTTCTTCTGTCTCTTGACCGCAACACTTGTAGCCAAATCACAGTTCAAACAATAGTCCATCATAACAGTCCAACAAGCAATGTAGAAATGACACATATGGGGTCACACATCCAACCTTCACTTCTCACCAGCAAAAACACGTGTTCGTCCACCAAACTCAGAAAATCTAATGCACATAAGCTAAAAACAATGGCTTTTGTTCACCGAGAAGAGATTTTCCTGATTGGTCATGCTGTTCAGGGGAGGGAAGAACATTAGCATAGATTCTGGTCCTTAAAGTAGATTTTTGCTAACTACTTTTTGGTAATTTTTCTTCAGCAGATCGCACACAAAACAAACTTTTTCTCGAGGTAGCTCATTATCTCTTTTACAAGTTTCACTACTTCAGACCTTTACAGCTAAGACCCACCATGCTACATACACAGAGTTGAATCATCCCTATTGCCTACCTATTTTATTGGGATGAAAGAAATTCCATTCAGACAGATTCTTCCCAAGAACTGCTACTTCGTGGAACAGACTCCCCAAAGGATTCTTCCCCGATCTTGACAGTCAAAAACCTCTTCAAGTCTATGGTCATCCATTACTGTTCCAAAATATTCCCATAATATGTACTTCTTAATTTCTATTCATGTCGATACAACAACCACATTCAATAACACCCTACCTTGAGTGGCTCCTGAGCCATGTATTATGCAAATAACAGTAATAAATTAAAGTAAGTTTAACACACAAAGGAAGTGGTTTTTTTTTTTTATAAAACAGCATCTTTTCTACTTAAGAAGAATAAAACTGATCCTCTTCTATTCTGGAATCGATTGTTTTGTCTGGATGAATTCATGGGATCATAAAATCAGTTATATTTAAAACATTTACATATCAACGATAACATTTACAACTTATAAATCAGAGTATGAATGACACAGCTTGTATTTTATTGTTAGTTCATAGCTTCCACAAAAATAAACTTCTTTGCTAAGATCACTACCCTTGGTTGTCTGTCTGGGAAAATACAAAACTGTATCTATTTTTTTCATTATTGACTCTTACCATCTTTCATGTCCAGATTTAGTGTGTACTAGACTAGCTGTGACCCGTTCGGCTGCTGACAGTTCAAGTTATAAAACATTGAAGTTAATTTCAATTCAAATGAAAATTAATTTTATGGTTCAGTTAGATATTTCAATTCATTCGTGTCATCATTGGTCTGGTTTACAAGATTGTGTTTAATGTTTTACTGATTCTTTACAGTATTTAATAGGAAAAGAACTTCTGGGATAAACTTTAACTCTAAATCAAATTAATTTTAAAAATTTTTTTAATATGCCCAAAAGTATTTTTAAATCATATTCATTTGAAAATATTTTTAAATATGTCAAAAAATATTTTTTAGATATATAAAATATTGTTTGTTTAAAGAAAGCTGAAATATAAGTAATTACTCTAGAAACAACTGGACGAAATAGCAAAGCAGGATCTTTTTGTGTCTGTCTTTAATGAAAAAAGTTGTCTGTTTGAAGAAAGTTAAAATAAAAATACTTACTGCATAAACAACTCATATTTTTTAATCTTATTCACTTAAAATATTTAACTTAAAAATATTTTATTAAAGATTTAAAATGTTGTTTGTTTGAAGAAAGCTGAAATATAAATATTTACTCTATAAACAACTGGACGAAACAGCAAAGCGGGATCTCTTTGTGGCTGTCTTCAATTTTAAAATATTCAAAATATTGTCTGCTAGAAGAAAGTTAAAACAAAAATATAAATAATATATATTATATTAAATAGACATAGAGTGTATGTAAATATAAAAGTGAACATTGAAGTCAACATTCAAAAGCGACAGGCTGTTTCATGCTAGATACAATCATCAGGCCACGTGATGGCCTGATGATTGACTTCAATGTTCATTTATATATATATACACATATATATATATATGTTCACTTCAATGTTCATTTTATATATATATATATATATATATATATATATAGACACATACAGACATACATATATATATATATATATATATATATATATATATATATATATATACATATATATATATATATATATATATATAGACACATACATATATATATATACACATATATATATATATATAAATATAGGTAACTATACTTGTGTCAAAAAACTTTGAATTTGGGATTTGCCAGTGATCAAATGAATCTTGAAGGAAAAAAAGGTTTTTTAAAAAGAAAGAGCCAGGAATATGAAAGTCTGTCGAAAAAATCGCACAGATACAGGTAAAAGCACAAAGAAAATACCCCGACACGAGTAAACAAACTAACTAAAAAGAGCTCAATACAACTGTAGAGCAGACCTTGTCAAACTTAGTGAGCCAGACAAACCAACCCAGGTTTCACCTAAGCGGATCATCAGGAAAAACTGGTCAGCTTTCCCTGACGATCCACTTAGGTGAAACCTAGGTAGTTTGTCTGGCTCACTAGGTTTGACTATATATATATATATATATATATATATATGAAGAAATGAAGTTTTAAGGTGTGCTACATTTATGGGATAAAGTGTTCAATATCAGAAAAAGAGCGTATGTAAATATGAATATAAAAGTGAACATTGCAGTCAACACTCAGAGCCAAAAGGCTGACGATTGTGTCTAGCATGAAACAGCCTGTCAGCTCTGAATGTTGACTTCAATGTTCACTTTTATTTATATATATATATATATATATATATATATACATATATACATACATATATATATATATATATATATATATATATATATATATATATATTTATGTAATAACGTGCTCAATATCAGGGATAGAGTGTATTAAATATAAAAGTGAACATTGAAGTTAACATTCAGAGGCGACATCCTGTTTCATACTAGATATAATCATCAGACTACATGATAGCCTGATGATTGACTGTAATTTTCATATATATATATATATATATATATATATATATATATGTTGGCTTCAATGGTCAATTTTTATATATATATATATATATATATATATATATATATATATACATACACATATATAGATAGACACACACATATTTATATATTTATATATATATATATATATATATATATATATATATATATATATATATATATATAGATAGACACATAGATATATATATATGTATAGGCAAAAAGTGAAGTGCCAGAAATGTCTGCACAAAAACTTGTATAGAGAAAATTTTATTTGGAAAAATATCTTCCCATTCTACCAATGTGACTACAAACCCACCAAGCAAACATTTTTTCTATCAACAAATTTAAACCAAAATTCAATTTTTTTATCTAAACCCAAGGCACGTCCTTCAAAATAAAGTGTATCATATTTTTCTTACCATAAGTAACCACTAAAATCAGTTATGAACTTTGATTTTTTTTCTTTTATTCCTGACTTATGCATCAGCTCATAGTAATACAATAAACATTTACAAACTTTTTGAAAAGCTAAAAGCAAAACTGGTTAAAGTAAAATGATTCTTTCTGAAAATGCACCTGTAAGTCAAACAATATTAATTATTCTCTGTGAATATACATGTATTAGAAATATTACATATAAATATATAAAAATATTAAGTGTTTTTCCAAATTTTATTATTATTTTCTCTCTCTCTCTCTCATATATATATATATATATATATATATATATATATGTGTGTGTGTGTGTGTGTGTGTGTGTGTGTGTGTGTGTTGCATTTCTAAAAAATTTAACTTTCAGATAACACAACAATCTGTCTCTGACAATAATGAATACTATAATATTTATTTTATTATAAACAATACACTAATGATGACAGGGGTATCTCAAAAGTATTTGGAAATAAAACAAATCCCAAAAAACACAGCAATTTTCTCTCATCCTTCAATAACGACATCAATCCGAGAGTATGAAAGGTTCTTATCAAAAATTAGACAGAAAATGTCTAAACTATACTATGAATCATGTCTTATATATATATATATATATATATATATATATAAAAACTGGATGAAGTAATAAAACACCAGTATATAGGAGGGGAGTATGAAAAGCATTTTTCTCATTGGCTGACGCTGACTGATGTATGTCAATAAGTACAGTCAGACTCCCAGCCATGTTGGAATATTTTTTGCAATGAGAAGGTGCATAGCACAATGCTTTCAAGATTACCTGACTCTGGACGAGTCAGGTGAAGCTTCTGTTTGAGCAGATATGATGCAAAACGCAAAATTGTTGATGTGGACTGAAAACCACCCTTGATGCATCTGAAATGTATTGTCCAACTATATATATATATATATATATATATATATACCGAAGTATAGGATTGGTGCATATGGAATAAATTCCAATAACCAACAATTACTATTCTTAAAAGAGTGCTCAATACAGAGTAGAGCAAATATAATTATTTTTTTTGAAAATTATAACATAAATATGTTATAAAATCACTACAAAAATAGCCATTTTGTTCCAACACATTTGGTGTCTGATCAAGTGATGATGTTGAATGTAGAATAAAGAGTTTTAAAAGGTTAAAAAGGAAAAAAGAGATGAAATTTTCTGTCTCCATGAACTGCTTGTCTGATACTTGACATTCTCACTGTTAAGTGTTTGTGTGTGTAGATAAGAAAAGTGGGGTCACTTCTCATTAGTTTAGATTGAGTAAATTAATTATAATTGTTATAAGTAAATTATTACATCGACCAAACACCCCTTTATAGGGGAAACGATGTTACATAAGCTGCAATGACCAATCAAAATACAAATATATGAGAATTCAAAAAACTTAACAATGAACCTTGATTATAATAATTAATGCTTTGATATTACGGTTAGACTAAAATAGAAATCACTATTTTTGTAGTGATTTTATAACATATTTATGTTATAATTTTCAAATAAATTATATATATATATATATATATATATATATATATATATATATATATATTTATATATATTTGAATAAAGTATTTCTGGACAAATTTTTCAACTGATACAGTCTTTTAAATGAAATCACAAAATAAAATCTTGATTTTTTTGGCATTAATACAGGCATCAGCCAGAGCTCTATCCTTGGACTTGTGTCATTTCTAATTTTCATCAACAATCTTCCTAATTCCATCAGTTCTCAACTCAGTATCTATAATAATATCTTAACTTATTTATTCCTGCCTTGGTTTGATAAGACCAAATTGGCAGCTGATCCCAAAAATGACATATATTCTGCTGTGAACTGAGGAAGGAATAGCTTGTTAACTTTAATGCCTCCGAAACAAAACTGCTTTCTATTAATGATCTGAGAGAATCTATTCTCTCATCCATCAGCATGGCTGATGCTAACCGCCAGTAAATTGAGTCATTGAACCTTCTCAGATGAAGTGGAAAGATTATATTGAATCAATTGCTAGGAAAATTAGTTCACTGCGTCATTTTCAACAATTATTTTTGCCAGAATCCATCTTGTACATTTATGTACAGAGGCTTGCCTTTCCATGGCTGATGCTATGGTCCAGAAGAGCAACTCATTTCGGCTTCTTGGTCTTACGCTTACCAATGAGATAAAGTGAAATAATTATATTGAATCAATTAGTTCACTGTGTTGTGCTAGACAATTTTTCTGACCAGAATCTGTCTTACATATTTATATGGCCTGGTGTTTCTGCCATATATTTAGAGATCCTTGATGAAATCCAAATAACAATCTGCAATGTCATTGGTTCTGACCTGGCATCATGACTGTAGTTATTTTCCTATCTCCGTAATGTAGCTTCCCTCTGCTTTTTTCTATAAATACTTTCATGGTAATTGATCTGATGAACTTTACTGTATGTTACTTAAGAGTTTATGAATTTAAGTGCAGTACTATATTGGCATCTAGGTCTCATCATTTTACAATTGAATTGGCTGGATGTAAGTTCTATACAAACAGCTTCTTTACTTACATTTTTCGCCCATAGACATCTCTTCAAGTTTCTTGCTCTCCAGTCAAGTTTGATCTTCAAAAATTTAGATGCAATGTTATTCATCATCTTTTTATCTTCTTAAATCCTATTCTTTTGTTTTTCTCGTATCTTAATAATGGTTTTACTTTTATTATATTCTTCCACACTCAGTAACCTCTTGTATCTTAGTGGCTTTATTGCCTTGCTTGGGAGTGAAATGATAAAAAAAATGAAAAAAAAGTATATTTTTCTTCTATGTGCCATAGAATGTTGATGATCATGGCTCTCCGCAATTTCCTGTTCTTTGAAACTCTTAATAAATTTCCCCTTTTTGCCATCTGTTTTAAACTCTGTTCCAAGTATCAAATTTTCTTAGCCGTCTTTTATCATTGAAAATTTCAACTGTCTCTTTCTGCACTATTTACATTATTCGGACTATAAAAAAAAAATATGCAATGATAACAGCAAAAATTGCAATATGAGCACTGGTAAAAATGGTTGCTGAAGACATTAAGTTTATAAGTCCAAGAAATTCATACACAGATCTCCTTAAGGACATGTGTGGATAAAGGCATTGGTTATATCCAGTGACAGGACCCAAAGAGTTGTGAGTTCAATACCTGGTTAAGGCAGTGGAGAACTTTCAGAGGGGAATTAACAGGAGATAACTGACATCCATTAGACATGGACAGTCTACCCCAGCGAGTGAAATAAAGGATTCAGTTCGACATTCCAAACACTGAAGAAGACCAGAGCATACAACAGCTGAAATATTGTGATAAATATGACAACAAAGATGAGGACAATAGTCCAAATAATGTAAATAGTGTACATAATACCTCATCTCAGAAATATAGACAGATAGTGAAAGGCCAAAACGTTGTAATAAATATGGCGACAAAGATGAGGACAATAGTCCAAATAATGTAAATAATGTACATAATACCTCATCTCAGAAATAGAGACAGATACTGAAGGGCCGAAACGTTGTAATAAATATGGTGACAAAGATGAGGACTATAGTCCGAATAATGTAAATAGTGTACATAATACCTCATCTCAGAAATATAGACAGATGCCTCTTTCTGATGTTAAATATAAGTTTCATTTTTGTTTCTATTTTCTTTAAAACTTTGTCATTGTTCACATGTTCAGTCTCTGGTATTCTCAGCATCCTTCTGTAGAACCACATTTCTGTAGGTTCAAGTCTCTTCATTCATGAAGAGATTGTCCAGCACTCAGTACTCTTTTCTTTGTTTCTCACAAATTTTTTTCTGTTTCTTAATACTCTGCTTAGCTTTTGGAAGGCATCTTTCGCTATCCCACTGCACCTTCGAGTATCAGTGCCACACTTTTCATCGTCTATTAAAACACTTCCCAGATATTTAAATTGTTGGACTTGTTTGATTTTGGTATTGCCAATTCATAATTTGCATTATAAATCTATAAAACACAGATAAACTTGATACTCACTGAATAGATTAAAGACAAGGGACAGAAGAAAAAAAACACATGACCTACCTAACGAGCTCGATGGTAGAACAGGTTTTGGGAGAGATAACAGTTTCAACAGTGAAAGGGTGAGAGCGGGATGCCAGCCTTGTAGGACGCTTGAATTCATGGAGTCTGGGAACCAGAGAAAGCAGCTTGTCGGAGCAATTACCATGAAAGTATTTGTAAAAAAGACAGAGGGAGGCGACGGCATGTCTGTGAGAGAGTGCCTGCAGATGAGAAGGAAAGAATATACATAAAAGGAGTATAGACACAGAAATTAGTACTGCATGGTGGTGACTGACAGTTTCACACCTATGTCATCATCAGACCATCTCTTAAGATGATGGAAACTGACAATTATCATACAGTGTTAATTTCTGTCTACATTGTTTATATATACAAACACACGCTCTCTAACAGTTAACACTCAATCTTCATAAATACAGTAATATATATGTATTTATATAAATTTACTGGAGCTTGTCAATACTAAAACGTTTTAGTATTGACAAGCTCCAAGGAATTTATATTGAGGGTTGAAATGGCCATAACAATGGGGTACAATTGAGTTTCATTTTTATGTAATTCATTTCTATGCTGTATAATAAATATATTGAGCTCTCTATTGTGGATCAGTTTTAATATTTTATATTAATAGGATTCACTTGGATTACTTACCCACTGATTTTTATTTATGTATGTGTGTATTTAGGCAGCAATCCCTCTTTTATAAATGGTTCATTAAAGGCATCTAACAAGGTACTGGGAATATGCTTTTGATTTTAATTTTTCTTGTGTTCGTACAAGTGTTTTCTTTTCTGGACACAAGTTGTATAAAAATTGTCCAAAATTTCTGCATATCTGAGAACTTTCAGCTATTCTTTTAGCCACTATCAAGGGCGATTTATTTTTTTTTTATTTTTAACTAAATATGAGGTTTTTTTAATGCATGTGTCTAAAGTTATAGGAATGTTATTATTAGATCATCTGATTGTCTGATGAGCATTTAAGGTAACCAGTCACTATTAAGTAGTGATTTCTATTTCCACAGTGTTATATATACAAATGCTCCTGTAGTAGAGTAGTGGTTGGTTTTTGTTACCATTAATTAGCATATGTGTATGAGTAAATCTTATGTATAGTATCTCTCTGTTATATAGCACCCGTTGGGGGGGTGGTCATAGTGAAAATGTCAGCTCATTAATTCTTCTCTTGTAGCTGGTGATCACTAGTTGTTTTGAGTCCAGAAATAAAAGAACTTCAACACAGGGAATTTTACATAACTATTTAATCAAACCGACATTTACATCTTCTATTTATCCACTGGGGAGCCATTTCAGACATGAAAGAGAACCCATCTACATTGCTTGATGGTTCTGAAACAACTCCCTGAAAACCCTTTCTCTGTTTATCATTCTTACGCTGACTCAGCCAATCAACATCGACTTCCTTGTTTTGGCTTCCATCTGACCTCAAATGTCAACCTCAGGAAGTCCAAACAGAGATACCATTCCCCCTGAAAATAATAGTCAGCTAAACTTTTATTTAACCATTACCATGTTAATTTCTTTCTAGAATTATTTTCTCTGCCACTTCATTTTTTTTTTTTTGAGGGGGCAAAAACATGAACACCTACTGTTTTAAAATTGTTATAACTTTCTTTGTATTGTGCAGATAGATTTTAATTTTTGTACACTAATAAAAGAATGAATGAGTAATATTTTGACATTGAAAACAAAAAATTGAAATGCAAAATAAAAAACGCATAATAAAAAGAAATACATTGAAAAATACGTAAATAATTCAATGTACTTTAACTTTCATTACTCCTTGTGGAATTCTGAGTGTGCAATAAGAAGAAAAATCGCTAAGAAGTCTTTCATTTTGTCAAAAATGTGTCATGTTTCATTGTGTTTACATATGAGAAGACATTAGCATTTCTTTGTTCTTTCTTTCACCTGACTCATATTTGTTTGTCTTGTTGACGAATAAAGTTATTATTTCATCATTTACAAATAGACAAAATAATTCACCTTCAGAAAGGCTATCAGGTATATCAATAGTCACCAGTAGCTTCCATAAAATTAGGCATGGATGATATTAGCCACTAGTGGTCACCATCGCTTTCCTCTATGTCGCTAGCATGGTTATCATCTTCAACCACTTCACCATCAATATCCACTTCATTAAAGCCTTCAAAATCATCATCGGAGTTTGAATCAAAGAAAAACTCCTGAATAAAATCTTCATTTATGTTGATGTGACCATTTTTGTTTACAAAATATGAAATTAACTAATGTAGGTTTAATTGGTGTTACACCTCATGTAGAGCCTAGAACTCAAAATTGTGTTGAAAAACGGAAGTTTAACCTTGTTCCAAAGCAGTAGTAGGTGATTTCCAGTTTAAAATAACAGAAATAATAGTTGACAAGTGTTTATTTAAGCAACCATCTCAAGGCAACGTAACATGCCTAAAGCAGCAAAGGGAGAGAATTCTACATTGAAAATTTTTGCCTACAGCATGGTAAAGGTTAATGGTTCCATAAGCTAGTAGCAATGGTTCTTGTTCTACTCATACTGTTGACATTTCTCAGTTGTGTCTCTGTCTTTGGGCAGAGCACAGTTCAGTTGTTTCTCTGTCTGTGGGCAGAGTGCAATTGAAATAAATATTAAGAGGTGCCTGGTCCTGGGGAACAGCTGCTCTGAGGCAGTACCCATCACTGAACTAAAGAGGGTGTTCAGTAGCAATAACAAATCCAGCACAACCGATGATTGCATGGCTTGGGCAATCTTTGGCCCTGGCCTGTGTGTACACACCTGGGTGCCCCACATAAAACTGACATTGTGTTAAATCACATCACTGCAGGGAGATAAGTAAATACCATGGTACTTGGACTGAAGTACCAATACTGATTGAACACAAGTGTAACTACCTACTTTGAATATCATAACAATATGACGTCTCTGATAGGATCTTTGTTGAAAATTGGAAAAGGTGCTTTGCAGCCCTTGCTAGAATAAAGAAAATATGGGACGACAAAACATATGGAAATGAAAACAAAATCACAGATTTATTCCTGGAAACTGCTGATTCTGAGCAAGATTTCATTGATGACTTAACCAACATAAGTAGATTAACTGACATTTAACCAAATCAAAGAGATTATTCTAAAAAATATTCAGCCAAAGAAAAGGTTGGTCATTGCCAAACAAACCAATTTTTTTGTGATTAAAACAAGAATGTGAAGAACCCATTATGAAATTTCTGCACCAGTTGTGAAATCCCATCAGATTTCTGTGAATTTCAACATTTAGGACAAGAAAAAATATCTGTTGAAGAGGAATTAATTCAGATAAAACTGAAAAAAGTAATTTACAAAACTTTTCATAAATTTAAAACATTAGAATATTTGTTGTAGGAAAAAGAAAAAAAAATAGTGATGATGGTGGGGGGGGGGTGAAAAAGTGCAGTTCTCGCCAGCAGGCCAGCTGTTTTTTCTTCTTCTTCTTCGGTCACCTCAAGGAAATGGATTGCGTGATACTCTTTCTCAGCTGTTACACTGGGCAGTTGTGAAACAGACACCTATTCAGTCGCACCTACTTCAACTTCCTTTTTGTCCGTCTGTCAATTTGTATGTCCAGCTCTATTGCCTGCAGTCTGCCAGATGACTCCCGATTCGGTTGTGCTGCTGGCACACCACTTTTTATGCTATTCTAATATGGACAAAATTTGTATGTGTGCAAATATTGTCTCGTTTTGGACACATAAATTGCATCTTCAATAGCGGCCATATTTCTTTTTGTCATCACTTTGCAGGCAAGACATGTTCACGCTCGTTTCGAATTCTGAGGTAAGTCATGTTTTTCATCACATTTGTAATAAAACCAAATGCCGTTAGGGGCATGCATCAAAATTATACGACAGGAAGAGTTGATTGGTTGATTGAAAAATACAATAAGGAAAAGTCTGACCCAAAATTATGGACACCAAACATAATAAAGTAACCAACACTAAAATGCAAATCGTGTAACTATGAACCAAACTGAGAAGAATGTCTGGCATGTGGACAGATATGCAAAAATTGAAAAAGGAAAATCATTTTCAATCGGTGTGTAAATTAAAAAAAGTAAAATGGAAGCCACTTTAAAAAGTGAAATGGATATTTTCTCAATAAAGAAGAATAAGAAACAAAATATCATCAGGGAAATGAAATTGAATAGGGTAAATTTAAAAATGCAAATTGATACCAGCCGCGATATAATACTAATTCTGAAGAACTTTTCAGAACAAATGAGTAAACTGAAACTACATAAAAGTTATTTAAAATCAAGACACTTTGATGGCTCATGCATAAAGACGTTCGGATACTTTGAAGGAACATTTGAAATCAACTCCAGGATCAAAATTATTACTATTGTAGTTGTGAACTGTAATAAAAACCATGGCTTAATAGGAACAGATGTGCTTAAGATTAATAGCACATATCTAATTCATGCTAGAAATTCAGTTAATCCTGAAAATGGAATGTTAAAAGATTATAAAGCAAGTATCATATTGAAAGAAAATTGTAACCCCCTCATATTCTGAATTTTTCAGACTTCCAATTCACTTGTTACTCCTTGAAGTTGTGAAACTATGTAAAATGGTGAACAAGATATTTGGGGATATCTTCCCTCAGGTAGAGGTAATGTGCATCACCTGTAGTAGTTCTGAGAAAACCAAATAGTGGTCTTAGAATCTGTGCTGACTATGAAATAGGCAGAAACCATAAGATTTGTTTGAATTCTTCGCCTATCCCAAACCTTGGAAATCTACTGCATTACAAATTGATCTAAAAAGCACATACAATCAAATTCAAATTGATGATAAATTTTAAAGAACTCACCACTCTTAAGCATCTTGGGTATGACGATAAACTACATCCAACAGCAAGGCCTCTAATCAGGATGTTTTGAGGAGCATGGAACCACCTCTTAATTGCTGGTGTTCCCAGGTCCACCCTGACCCAGGGTGGTAGCACCTGTTATGCTCCCAGCTATGGGCAAATAGTTAACCCCAAAACTGGGTTAAAAAGCATTATGAAAGTGTAAAAATAGGTTTTAATACTAGAAATACTTTGTAAAAAATTATTACCAGAAATAAATTTTTGAAGAAAAAAAGACTATTACCAGCAATACGTTTTTGAAAAAAAAAATATTACCAGCAATACATTTTTTTAAAATAATATTACCAGCTATGCATTTTTGAGGAAAAAAATATTACCAGAAATAGATTTTTGATGAAACAAAAATATTACCTTGAAAAAAATGTTGCCGGCATTAAATAATCCATTGAGATTGATATGCCGTAAAACAAACCAAATCAATCCAATCACCATTGTTAACTCCCCAATTGGACTGCTTAGATGGACTCGTATGTCTTGTGGAGTGAAAACAGCAAGTGCCATCTCTCAGAAAGCAATAAAAAATGTTTAAAAAGGTTGACATAAAAAATATGATAATATACTAAGACAATATATGTTTGGATGAAACCAATAAAGAAGAGTTGAAACAAAGACCCAACTAGGTACTAAATTGACTAAGGGTATCTGGAATGAATATTAATGTGTATTTAATTGTGATAAAATATTATATCTTCGGTAGCAAATTTGAAAAGATGGAATTTTTTCAGACCCAAGTTTGAGACAGAAAATATTACAGTTGTGTCCGCCTACCAATAAAAAAGAATTAGAAACCTTTTGGTGTTCGCTAAAATTTTATAATAAATAATTACCCCCAAATATTCAGAACTAATTGAAGTATTTGCCAAGTTGGGTAAAAAGGACAATGAATTTGAAGATGTATTGGGAAAGCCAAGGACACATTCCAAATGCTGGGCAAAGTATTGTGACACAGGAGGATTTCATTAACAAAGTAAAGAGTACTTTATGGCAGTAGATGTTGGACAATCTCCTCAAAGATGAAGAAGAGACTCAAGGCAATGGAGATATGGTCCTACAGATGGATGCTAAGGATATCATGAACTGAGCACATGATGATGAGGTTTTGTAGAGGATGCAAACAAGGAGGAAGCTTATACTTAACATCAGGAAGAGGCAGGTGAAATTTCGGGGACGTAATGAGAAAAGAGGCCTTGGAGAATCTGATACTCATGGGTCGAATAGAGAGAAAGAGAGACATGGGAAAGCAATGCATAACATACCTGGTGGGATTAAGCAAGTGGATGACAGAACGTGGTCTGGGTGAAGTAGCAAAGAGACAAAACTTATTGAGACCTACAAGGGATATGGGGGAAGTGGAGAGCCATGATCGCCTATATCCTGAAGGGACATGGCACATTAAAAGAAAGAAGTTGTGCTTCATGCTTTCTGAAAGTTGTTACTGTCTTCATTTGAGAACACAAGGACTTAGCAATTATATTTAACATCAGGAAGAGGCAGCTGAAATTTCTGGGAAGTGTAATGAGAAAGGAGGGCTTGGAGAATCTGATATTCACAAGTCGAATAGAGAGGAAAAGAGACAAGGGAAAGCAACACATGACATACCTAGCCGGCTTAATGAAGTGGAGACAAAACTTATTGAAAGCTACAAGGGATAGGGGGAAGTGGAGAGCCATGATCACGTCCTGAAGGAACATGGCACATTAAAAGAAAGAAGTTGTGCTTCATGCTTTCCAAAAGTTGTTACTCTCTTCATTTGAGAACATGAGGAAGAGGCAGCTGAAGTTCCTGGGACACGTAATGAGAAAGGTGGGCTTGGAGAATCTGATACTCACAGATCGAATAGAGGGAAAGAGAGACAAGAGAAAGCAATGCATGACATATCTGGCAGGATTAAACAAGTGGATGACAGAACATAGTCTGGGGGAGGTGGCATAGGGACGAAACTTATTGAGAGCTACAAAGGATAGGGGGAAGTGGAGAGCTGCGATCGTCTACATCCTGAAGGGACATGGCACATAAAAAGAAAAGGATATGCACAAACAGCATCTGATAATTTGAAAAACGCTTTTGCAAAAAAACCCATTATCAAGATTTTTTAAACCCCAAAAGGATATTACATTAACTACAGATGCTAGTAAAAATTCTGTATCAACAATCTTAGCTCTGGAAGGAGATCCAGTTATGTATCGTTCTAGAATATCAACATCAGCTGAATCAAATTACTCAGATATAGAATAAGAGTTTCTAGCTATAGTTTGGAGCAATAGTAGAGCTTGTCAAATTATATATTGGGAAGAAAATTCTTCTTTAAGTCTTACAATAATTCTTTAGAATTATTTTTTAACCCAAGGAAGGAATTACCAAAAGTTACATCTTCTAGAATATTAAGATGGGCCATAAAACTAATAGCTTTTGATTTTGTTATCAAATATGTAAAAGGAAATGTTATTTTCCATGTAGATGCATTATTCAGATTACATTTTAAAAGGTGACAAAAAGACACCAATAAATCAATTTGCCTCAGAAACATTGCAGGATCCAATATGAAGTAAAATTGTATCTTAAATAAAAACTAATTGTTGTGGTGTAATACCTACAATGAGTCGGTGGGGGACTCTTCCACTAGGTATAAGACTGATTGTAGCGGTCACCAGGATGAAAAAAAAAGAGTGTACCATCTCACACTCTCAAGTCGAGTACTACTCTTTTGTTATAATGCTACTAATCTGCAAATACTTCTTTTATTATTCCGTGACAATTCATTTAGTCACAACACTAATAAATGGAATAAATGTTGAAAAGCTGAAAGGGCATACAAAGCAATTAGACATAAGTTGACTGTAGAAAATAGTGTTGTATGTAATGGAGATTTAGAAGTACCAACTGAAAAATGTAAAAAAGATGTAATGAAAAATGTGCATGATGATGTGCTTTGTGGAATTACAGCTGCACAACATGTAACAGGAAAGTTCCTACATGTTCCTACATGTTCACTTCATTTATATAAGTCAAATTTCTTGAACATTTGGGTAGTACCTTGTAAATAAATAAATACACACACACAAATATATATATATATATATATATATATATATATACACAAATGTAATGAGAATGAAAATAACATATAAATTCTAACATTTTTGGTTCTCACCAGTCGAAGTGCAACTAAATGCACCAAATCAAGGTTGCATCATTGTAGTGAGTAAATTGTTTTCATCTATATGAAAAAATTATGATATATATATATATATGAGAAAGATAAAATTGGAAAATGCATACATGCACACATAAGCATATCTACTGCACAATCATATCTGAATATAAAATTACATTCAGTATAGCATTCAGTGTATATATATATATATATATATATATATATATATATATATAATTTTTGATAATGGAATGTAAGTATGAGTAAAATTTCAAGTAATCAAATTAACTAATTAGTTAAATTAATTAAAATGACAAAATTAATTTCAGAAAAAATTAAGGAGTTAGAGAACACCCTGAAGGCTTAAAACAGAGAAATTGGAAAATGAGAGAGAGATAAAGTGAAATATCATAAAAGGGAAAGAGAGAGTGTGTGTTAAGAGAAAAAGGAAGGGTAAATAGAAAGAGAGAGAGGGCTATATACAGTAAGAAAGAAGGAGGAGTCAAGACGATGAAAGAAAGTGAAAAGAAGAGTAGGATTGAAGAAAGAAAATAAGAAAAGGATGGATACAGCAGAGAGAGAAAAGAAGAAAAGGAAAAGTGAAAGAAAGAAAAGAAAAAATGAAAGAGAGAAAAGAAAAAGAGAAGAATGCAAGTGAGAGAAAAGAAAAGAGGGCAAAAGAAAAAGGGAGGAACAAGAGAGAGAAAAGAAAAGTGAAGAGAGAGAGGTAAGAAAGAGAAGAGAAGAGAGAAAATGAAATGAATTAGAGGGAGGGAGGGAAAAGAAAAAGACAAAAGAGAGCAAAAGAAAAAGGGAGGAACAAGAGAGAAAAGAAAAGTATAAGAGAGAGAGGTAAGAAATAGAAGAGAAGAAAGAAAAGAAAAAGACAAACGAAGGCAAAAGAAAAGGGGAGGAACAAGAGAGAGAAAAGAAAAGTGAAGAGAGGGAAAAGAAAAAAAAAGAGAGAAGAAAAGAAAGATGCAGAAGAACTGATGCCAAAAGAAAAGCAGAAAGAGATAAAAGGATATGAAAAATAAAAGAGAAGAAAATAAAGAAAGAGGGAAAGTATTGAAAAAGGAAACAACAGAGAAAAAACAGAAGAAATAAATTAAATAAATAAAGTAAAATATAAATGAAAAAAAGGGGGTGATTAATAGAAAACTGATAGAGATGAGGAGAAAGGAAAGAGTATAAAAAATGAGAAATAAAAGAAGTGAAAGAAATGGGTGTAAAATAAAGGAAAGAGTAAGCAAAAAGAAAGACAAGAGGTGTGAAAGGAAGGGGTGTAAAAATCAAAAGAAGAAAAAAAGAGGAAGTGAAAATATAGAAAAACTGAAAGAGTAAATGGTATAAATAAAAAAGAGCAAGTGAAAGGAAGGGGATGAAAAAAGAAAGAAAAGAGAGCAAGTGAAAGTAAGGGGGTGAAAAAAGAAAGAGAGCAAAAATGAAAGTAAGGGATTGAAAACAAGAAAGAAAAGAGAGTAAATGAAAATAAGGGAGTGAAAAAAAGAAAGAAAAGAGAGCAAGTGAAAGGAAGTAGATGAAAAAAGAAAGAAAAGAGAGCAAGAAGTGAAAGTAAGGGGGTGAAAAAAGAAAGAAAAGAGAGCAAGTGAAAGTAAGGGGGTGAAAAAAGAAAGAAAAGAGAACAAGTGAAAGCAAGGGTGAAAAAAAAAGAAAGAGAGCAAGTGAAAGTAAGGGGGTGAAAAAAAGAAAGAAAAGAGAGCAAGTGAAAGTAAGGGGGTGAAAAAAGAAAGAAAAGAGAGCAAGTGAAAGTAAGGGGGTGAAAAAAGAAAGAAAAGAGAGCAAGTGAAAGGGGTGAAAAAAAAAAGAGCAAGGAAAGTAAGGAAATGAAAAAAAAAAAAGAAAAGAGAGCAAGGAAAAAAAAAAAAAAAAGAGAGCAAGTGAAAGTAAGGGGGTGAAAAAAGAAAGAAAAGAGAGCAAGTGAAAGTAAGGGGGTGAAAAGAAAAGAAAAGAGAGCAAGTGAAAGTAAAAAGAAAAAGAAAGAAAAGAGAGCAAGTGAAAGTAAGGGGGTGAAAAAAGAAAGAAAAAGAGAGAAAGAAAGAAAGGGGTGTGAAAAAGAAAAGAGAGGAAAAGAGAAAGTAAGGGGGAAAAGAAAGAAAAGAGAGCAAGTGAAAGTAAGGGGGTGAAAAAAGAAAAGAGCAAGTGAAAGTAAGGGAATGAAAGAAAAGAAAGAATAAATGAAAATAAGGGAGTGAAAGAAAAGCAAGAAAAGATTGTAAATGAAAGTAAGGAAATGAAAAAGAAAAAAGAGAGAGTATCAAAGAAATAAAGAGACAAAAAGAAAATTTTAAAGAATTTTTTTAAAAAAATGCAAGCACCTATTTCTAAAGGCTATTATCAATGATCAGTATACTTATATATGAGATATATAATTGGAATATCAATAACTACATGTGTCATATTCCAATTTCACGATGTTGGTAAGTAACAAAGTAAAAATTGACAGAAAACTTTATGTAGAAAAAGACTGTTCTTTTATCACCTGTTGTCCTTGTCTTCAAGCATATTTTATTCATTTATGTATTTTTGGGGGAATGTATCAAATTAACTGATAATACCTTGAAGACTTTATGTCAGAGGCAAACTCTCAAGGATTTATGCCCCCAAGATCCCAGTTAATCAGATCTCAAATAATTATCAGTCAATCTACAAAATAATTGCCTTGATTTAAATTTTCATTACCTGTGAATCATTTTAGCAAAATTAATTTAATCTCATTTAATTAACAGCAGAAAGCACTTCTTTCATGAAAGGGGTTAATCTATTAATTAAGTTTGAAAAAAAATATTCTCAACATTTTGGGCTTCAAATTATTCAGAAAAGCAAAAGTTAGTATTTTTATGATTTTAGATTTATAATAAAGAAACAATAAGTAATTTTTATGCCAAAAATATTCTGTCTTTTCTAATTTGTAATCAATGAATTTGTTATGCAATCAATGTTTACTTTTAATACTTTCTCTGGCTTCCTCAGGTTAGAATAAAAGAAAGACAAATGTGTATGCGAGGAAAAAAATGATTTGAAATCGCTAAAAAGTGGAGGACCATAAACCAAGTTAAATTAGTTTACCTTATCATATACAATGTTTAGACTCAAGAGAGCGTCTGTCAGCCTGTTTGTTTTATATATATATATATATATATATATATATATATATATATATATATATATATATAGACCTGTCTGCTCTCTCTGGCTTGCTCAGGTTAAAATAAAAGACAGATCTGTATATGAGGAAAATTGAGTTGGGATCTCTGTGGATAAGTGGGGATTATAAATTAAATTAGTTTACCCTATCACATTCAATGACCAGATGCAAGAGAGCGCTTGCTTTATATATATATATATATATATATATATATATATATATATAATTTAAATTTACTAGTTTAAAAATATGGTTCCTTCACTATGCAGAAATTACCATGTTTCAAAAACAGAAACTAAAAACTTCAAATTTAATTACAGAATTAAATTAAAATCCCTAGTACTGTTTCATTTTCAAGTGAATGTTCAAAAATTTGCTTGAAAATGAAATAGTATTAGGGATTTTAATATAATTCTATAATTAAATTTGAATATTTTAGTTTCTGTTTTTGAAACATGGTAATTTCTGTGTATTGAAGGAACCATATTTTTAAATTAGTAAATTTATAATATTTATGCTCTGCAGAATTGTATCGAGTACTGTTTTTTTAAAATGATTAATAAGAACACCGGCTTATAAATCTTACTGTTCTTTCTCTTTATGTTAATATATATATATATATATATATATATATACATATAAGAACTCTTTGGTATCTTTTGGATTTTAAATGATTCCACTAAATGTAGAGAGTGTTTGATTTTTTATGTATATACTTGTACATGCATATACATACACACCCACTCATGCATATGCATATACATATATTAGAGACTTTTTTTCCACTGTGTCTCATCATCTTCTTCACACACACACTTGCCCTTATATATATATTGTATAGCAAAGAGTACACCCCCGGTGACACTATAAACTCATCCATGATGTTAGTGATTGTCATATTGGAGTCAGTCTTCATATTAACTTTACAGGTGTATTGCAATAGCCTAAGCATTACATATAGAGAATACTTTAATGAATTACATTATACCAAGTATGAGTGTGTGTTAGAACTATAACCTTACAATAGGAATTTATAAAGGTTGGTAATGAGGATACTCAAACAAAAGTGCAGGATAAAAATCACAACATTATAACTGGAGTTATAATAGGTGGGTTGACCAGATTTTCAAAACTCATACATGTGCAACAGAAGTTACAAGAATTTCACCCACATTGGTTTTAAAAAGATTTTCTTGCAGATATAGAGAAAATTTGAGCTTCAATAGTTGAAATTCAACAACAACAACAGAAGCAACAACAATAAAATACCCAACAGTTGCTACAGTTGCAAAAACAACAAGAGTTGTTGGAAGTGGTTTTGAAGAAAAATTCTTCAATGTCTCTTATGCCAGACACAGTGCGAAACACTGAATCCAAATTTGTGTACAATCCTGATGACAGATTGACTTTTGCTGCATATTTTTGCAGACATAATGAAATATTTAGTCATAAATGCAGTGGCTGGGAAGAAGATAAAACACCAGGTTGCTGTTAAGAAAAATTACTCACTAGCGTATGAAAAATACTGCAATTATATTTTACCGAAAAAACCAAGTGAAATAGGGTTTGAAGACACAGTACACATTCTGACAAAAAGTTTTAGTCACAAGTGTGCTCTGTTCCATGCTCATTAGAGGTGCATGAAGTTAACCAAAAAAGAATATGAATTTTTGTTATCTATGCAGATACTGTCAAAAATGTGAACAAATTGATATAATGGAATATGTATACACCTGAATTCCCCCTCAATGGAATATGATTGGCTGGTGTCAGTCATAAATACAGACGGATGTGTAGGTATGGCAGAGTTTAAGTCTATGATGATGCCCATTGGACTACGCCATTGGCTATCCTATTGGTCTACACCTATTGCCTAAGCATATTACCTGTGACTACGACGAGTACTGGTCGATTACTGCTACCGTTTACTACTTGGTTACAGTAACCAAAACCACTTAGCTACTTCGATCAAATATATCCCTTTCTGGGACATATCACAAATTAAACTAAAGGATGTGACTCAGGATATGCTCAATGGATTAAATTTTGTGCAAGGTCTAACGGCAGAAAAAGATACTGAAGTACAAATGAAAATTTTAGCAAAGATTGAAAATAATAAAAACGTAACAACACCAGGAATTAATGGACAATTACCAAAAAATGCTGAGTCTGAAGCATGATTCTAAAAAACTCCAGAATAAAAAATGTGCATTGATAAAAGCTAAGGAAAAATGCGCAAAAAGGAATATAAAACCTTGTTTCACATATGGAAAATTGCATCTTGGGAAAGACTGTCCATGGAAAAATGCAGAAAGCTTAAAAAAAAGGACATATCTAATCATACTGCAGAATTAAACCAAGAAATATTTTTGCAAGAAGAAATTAACACAAAATATTACAACAGTCACACGAAAGAAAAAAAATTTGTTAATATGCAAATCAATAATGTTGGAGTAAAAATGTTACTAGATACTGGAGGTGACATTTCAATAGAAAATGAAACCAGATGGAAAGAAATCGGGAAACCTTTATTAAAAAGGTCTTACAAAGTCGCAACTTTAGTTTTTGGTGAAAAATTATTTTGTGGGAGAATTAACATGTGATGTTTATTTTTGAAATAAGCATGTAAAAAACATAAGATTATATGTTAAGAAATGCAGTAAATCTATTCATTTATAGATTAGTTAAACTATTCAAACTGTGTGATTTGCCAATAAATGCTTATTGTAAACATGTAAGTGAACATGTGACAAATTTTAAAAGTCACAGCGAAAAACTGAAGGAAGAATTAAAAAATGCTTTCCTAATGTTTTGTCTAATGAACTGGGTCAATGTCCAAAATTTGAGGCAATTTCTCAAGTAAAAAAAGTTTCAACACCAGTAAACCAAAACAGGACGTACCATTTGCAGCATTAGAACAAGTAAATGAAGAATTGGACAGACTAGAAAGAATTGGTGTATTGCAGAAAATAAACCATTCGAAATGGGCTGCATCATAGATGTACGTAAAGAAAAAAATGACAAAATTTGTGATTGCATGGATTTCTTGACTGGATTAAATAGTTGTCTTGAAACAATTATTCATTACCAAATCCAGAAGAAATTTTTTTTAAAGTTGATAGGAGGAAAAATATTTTCAAAAGTTGGATCTCTCAAAAGCATATTTACAAATTCAGATTGAAAATCAATGTTCTGAATTAACGACCATAAATACACATATAGGTTTATATAAGCTTAATCGATTTCCTTTTGGTATAAAAAGGTGGCAGCAGCTATTTTTCAACAAGCCATGCTGGCAGATTGCAATTTCACATTGGCGTATCTGGACGATATTTTGATCAAGAGTGTGTCAAAAAAAGAACATGTTCGGCATGACAGAACACTTATGCAAAAAGTAAGAGATTACGGATTCAAGCTTTGTGAAGAAAAATGTGAATTGTTTTTGCCAAAAATAAAATACCTGGGACAAATTATTGATAAAAATGGTAAGAAACCAGATCCATTGAGGGCAAATGCGATTAGAAATATGCCTGCACCAACAAATGTAACTACGTTACAAGCTTTTTTAGGACTGGCTAATTATTATTGAATTTATGTACATAATATACATAATTTGACAGCTCTACTTAACAATCTACTAAAAACGGAGTAAAGTGGAATTGGGATCATAAATGTCAAAAAGCATTTGACAAAATAAAAAAAAAAATAATTTACGTCTGATTTATCATTATGTCACTACAATCCAAAAGCAAAAATTGCATTAGTATCAGATGCTAGTGATTATGGTATCGGAACAGTGATTTTATACAAATACAATAGTGGTAAAATGAAATCTTTCACACATACTTCACAGTCATGTCTACTGGCAGAGAGGAATTACAGCCAGATAGAGAAAGGAGCATAAGCAATCATATTTGCTATGAAAAAACTCCATAGATTTATTCATGGAAGAAATTTCACATTGCAAATAGACCATAAACCATTATTAGCAATATATGGTACAAAGAAAGGTATACCTCCCCATACAGCTAACAGATTACAGCACTGGGGGAGCATCCTGTTAAATTATAATTTTATGATGGATTACCAACAGTCTATAAAATTAAGATATGTGGATGAATTATCTAGGTTAACAGCTAAAAATACATAACCATTGGAAAACCTGGTCATAGAAGGATTCAAAATTGAGATGAAAATTAAAACATAGTACAAGAATTACCAGTTACACTGGATGAAATTAAAGAATAATGCAGAAAAGGATATCTTTATTGCTAAAATAAAGAAGCAATCAAAAGAAACTAAGAACATAATCAAGAATTGAACATATACTCAATATGTGATCGTGTTGTAATATATAGACAAAGAATTGTAATACTGAGTATGTTACAGAAATGTATATTAAAGGATATTCATTCCAGACATCCTGGAATTTCAAGAATGAAAGCTCTCATGAGAAGTTTTGTATATTGGACTGAAGTGGATCAAGATATCAAAAAAACAGTAAAAGCATGTAGAGATTGTACTCTAGCAGTAAAGCTACCTATCATAATGATAGAAACTTAACGAAAGACAGATACTCCATGGTCAAGATTGCATATAGATTTTGTAGGTCCTATGGATGGGGCATATTATCTATTGTTAGTTAACAGTTTTACGAAATGGCCGGAAATTTACAAGTGCAAAAATCCTACATCCTTACATGAACTGTTTGTGAGATATGGCATACCAGATACCATAGTATTGAATAATGGAACACAATTTACTGGAAAAGAATTTCAAACTGGACTTATAATAGTTGTCGATCCAGATTTTCAAAACTCATACATGTGCAACAGAAGTTACAAGAATTTCAGCCACATTAGTTTTAAAAAAATTTCTTGGAAATATAGAGAAAATTTTAGCTTCAATAGTAGAAATTCAACAACAACAACAAAATAACCAACAGTTGCTACCATTGCAAAAACAACAACAAGAGTTATTGGAAGTGGTTTTGAAGAAAAGTACAAGAAATATGGTTATAATTAAAACAAAAACATTCACACGCAGGACACCTTATATATATAAATATACTATATATATATATATAACTATATATATCTATTATATATACTAAGATATATATAGCTAGGACCATATATATATATAAAATTTATATATTTATATACTATATTATGAGATATATATTTGTAATTTATAAAAGTTGTTCATATAATTAATCAATTAAAATATCTTTTTTTTTTATTTATTATTTGTCTTAAATATACTATGCCTATATATATATATATATACAATATATATATATATATATATTATAAAATGAAAATATATATATGTACTCACATTATATATATATATTAAAAATATTATCATATATATTCCAAAATATATATATATTAAATATGTCTGTTATTGCATATATATATTAATACTAATGAATTATATATATATATAATTCTATATTTTTACCCATTTGATAAATAATTTTTTATATAAAGATTAAGTTCAGCATCAGCCTCTATTCTAGCTGGTCTTTGAAATTCTTTTGTTTTTTGTTTGTAATCTTTGTTTATAAATATAATGCCCAAAATCGCTTCCATCTTCGCCTCAGAAATTCTTTTCACCTAAGAAGGCAAACCTCTGGCGTAATACAATCTTCAGCTTCCTTTTTTCATTTGGCTTTGTAAATCACAAGACATAAGAACTTTCAGAAAAATTAAAACAAGACCACATTTCTTGAACCCCTCCCTCCGATGAGCTTTGTTCAAAAAGTCCTAAAGATCACAACACAATAAGAATTGGTTTGACAGCTGTTTACCAGGCAAAGCAGTGGCAAATTAAGAATCTACACCTTCTCTCCACTGCCAGCTATTAGTTAATTAGTAAGATGTATCACTAAAAAAAATTTTTTTTTTTTTTTTGGAGATAATAATCTAAAAATATTTTCTGGCTTTAAATAACCTGCAAAAGGTTGATAAGACATAAAAAATGAATCAATCAATCAAAAGCAGATTTAATAAAAAAAAATTAATATAATTTATATAATTTTTATACATTGATCTTTGTACCCTCTACACTATATGACCAGAAGAAAAGGGAGAGAAATATTAAAAGAGAGAATGGTGGAGTAATGGATAGCAGCCGGATTGAGGAATCGGAGAGACGAGTCCACATTCGTCCTAATACCATTGAGAAAAATATGAATCTTCTTTTCCCACCAGCTATGGGTAAATAGCAAAACAGACCAGGTTCTATAGCCTTGGATGGCAACCTACTACAGGAAAAATCTGCCTTGTTAGTCATGTATTGAAAGATACATGATCACCTAAGTATGTATCATGCATAACATAACTGACTTCAATATATATCGCCATTTTCTTATTATGCAGAATATTTAAATAAAATGTTGAAATTAATTGAACTAATTACTAATTTTTGTAACACTAAAATTAAAGTAAAATCAAGTGTTCAATCAATTAACATGAACCATTTTTTCATAGATTTTATTCTTGTTTAATAAAATTATTTTTCTGATGATGCCAGATTACTGGCAAAACACTTCAAGACAATTTTTTATCAAATGTTTCCAATGTATGTAATTGAGGGAGATGTGGAAAAATTCTTAGCTTGACAAAGCTAGTTAAGAGTCTGACATTTTGTCAGATCCTAAGAAATTAACTATTAGTGGTCAGAGCATTAGCATTCTGAACAAGAGACCCAGGTTCAAATCCATGAGGATCGCTCTTTCAAGGAGGTGATATCGAACTGGGGAGTGTGTGGCTCTATTAAGAAGTACCAGAAAAGCATACCATGAGTTGATCTATGACATGTGAGGGAAACTGGGTAGACATTTTTGTTATGCTAGTATGAAGTCATAAATCAGTTTCAAAGGATTTTTTATATATGTTTAGAATTTGCTATATTTATAGAAGACTGCTCAATATGGGAGATAGAATGTCTGTTATATATGCTTTTCATATATATATATATATATATATATATATATATATATATATATATATATATATATATATATATATATATATAGCTGAAACACTCCTTTGTGGCGAAGTTGGTTAAGGCACGTCAAATTTATTAATAACGGTTCCGTATAGGATGCAGGTTCAAATCCTGTCAAAAAAACGAATATTTTCTATGAAAATTTCTCGGACATTCAGCCGACAGCGATAAATGTTATTTAATACTGTTTATTATAAACAGAGCATTTACTTTAATAGTTGTATCTATAAAAAAAAGAACGTTAAACATAAAAATGTCTTTAATAAATAAATTGTTTGACTTTGTCCATTTCTTAATAATAAATATATATATATATATACATACACACACAAAATGATAAAAAATATAGTTTCTATTATATTTCTAGTCAATAGCCTTTAGAATAATTTGAAAAAAAACTGTTGCCACTTACATAATAACTGTTAGGATAATACAATAAACTGGAAATACCTGACCTTGCTACCCATAATACACCACTGACCAGCATACATAAATAGTTGAGCCACCATACAACACACATGGCCCGAATATTGTTCAAGCAGGGAATAGACTGTTGTCACTCAATACTGACCACAATGTTTGCTATATATATATATATAACCTTACAACAGACATAGTAATATCTGCAACCTTCATCAACAAGAAAAATTAGCAATCATAACATTTCCAGACCAAAAAGATCTTTTGAATGAGAGATCGGAAATTATGACTAGTTGCATACACACTGAAAAGTTAACTTTGTGTTTGTATGTACATTTCATTTATCCCCCCCCCACTCTGATTTTTTTTTCCTCCTCCACTTCTATCATATTTGACATCATACATTTATTTTTTAAATAATAAAGTGTTCATTAATTTAAAAAAAAAAAAATAAGCATTAAGAAATCAATTGACTGATATTGCCTGAAGATACCAAAAGGTTGAAACCAAGGTAGCGGAATTGGCAGATCTAATTTTTATACCTAAAATCACTACATGTTAAATTTTTATTTTTTTTTATACATGTATTGAGCGCTTTTTAATACCACTGTTTCCTGGTCTAATTCAACTACGACCATTAACTTTTTTTTATTATATAACACACGCATATAGTGCAGGTGTTAATAAAACAGTGCTTGATGTAATATAGCAGAGCTATTAAGCATATTAAATTTTTCCATATTACAATGCTAAAGGACATTGCTATAATAAAATATCTGAAATATAATCATCAAAGCAATCAGAGGGTAACCACTACAAAGCAGATGAGACGGGTAACCATTACAAAGTTGATGTGAATATGTACCATAAAGCCTTTAACAAGGAAGTTAATAACTTTTACAAAAAATCACCCAATAACTAAGAAAATAACATCAATAGTGAAGCCAAGAAAATAGCCATTAAAAAATTTGATAATAGGATCCACAAATTGCACAAACAACAAGCATATCTAAAAAGTTAAAGATCATAAGGCATATTTTCTAAACAACCCCAATTACTCGTCCCATGTCAAATAAACATTGGTAAAATCAGCAAAACATCCTTGAAGGAGCATGTAAATACACCAAAAATGCTCTAGGAATTAACTAGTTTGTCACAAAACAGCTGAAGTCATAGAATGGTTTATAAAAAGAATTCATCCAATTTTTATTTGTGACTTTTTACCTGTCCATCACTGAGAATCTGCTAATGGCGGCTGTAAATCTAACCAAAAATTACTGTCCTATTAGCAATCATGAAATAAATATTATAAAGCTGGCACAAAAATGTATACTATTTCATAATGGTTATCTGTGAACCAAAAAAAGTAACTTAGAATTTAGTGTTGGTATCTGAGCGTATGACTCAGCAGAAGCATGTGAACTAGTTGGAATTCTATTATTATGGTGACTATTTTTGACATCAAGGACACCGGACTCTACAGAGATGATGGTGTCATTCACCTCCGTAAAACTAGCCCACAAAATATAGAGCAATTGTGAAAGGAACTGAAAACTTTTTAAAGCTCAAAAACTAAATATTACCACCACCAATGCTAAAGTGATCAACTGCCTCAATGTAACCTTAGACCTAAATAATGGTTATTATAAACCACACACAAAGGTTCTATATAACCATAGATGTGTTAGTAAGGAATCAAACCACTATCGCAAAATTATAGATAATTTACATAAATCAGCCCAAGTTAGATTAGCTACCAACTCCAGCA
>CAHIKZ030002013.1:2820000-2940000 GCA_903632075.3 Acanthosepion pharaonis | reverse complement strand
TTAACAAATGAAAATCAAACAATACAAAAATAAAAATACCAGAAACTCTTTCTTCTTTTTCTTCATATCACATTCTCTGATGAAGCTTTAATGAAAGTGAAACATGTTAGATTGATAAAATGTTTCCTATTTGTTCTTTATCTTAGTCTGTCAAATTCTGATCCATATTAATCCCAATTCAATATATATATATATATATATATATATATAATGTCCTGAAGATTGTGTTTGAACATGAAACAGACTCTCACTATTTAGTGTTGACCTTACTGATCATTTTTATATATGCTCTATCTCTGATATTGAAAACCTTTACCCATAAATATACCATACTTTAAAACTATATTTTTGTCATATATATATAACTTGACAATGGTATATATATATATATATATACCATTGTCAAGTTTTTTTGAATTCTCATATACTTGCATTTTGATTGGTCATTACAGCTTATGTAACAGCATTTCCCCTATCAAGGGATGTTTGGTCAATTTGAACCTTTTAAAACTCTTTATTCTACATTCAACACCATCACTTGATAAGACACCAGAAGTGTTGAAACAAAATGGCTATTTTTGTAGTGATTTTATAACATATTTATGTTATAATTTTCAAATAAATTATATTTACTCTACTCTGTATTGAGGACTCTTTTAAGAATATTATTTTTTTGATTATTGGAATTTATTCCATATACACCAATCCTATACTTGGGTATATATATATATATATATATATATATATATATATATATATATAGTCTGTTTATTTTTCTATAAAATTTTTTTTAAAACCAGTAATCCCATTTTATGTTTAATATAAAATAATAATCCCAACTTTAAATAAAAATTAATATATTTTCATATATAGTTTTAGGTCCATCTATTTTAATTTATTTTTTTATTTTTTTTTATAAATACCATTAATCCACGTTTATTTTAAATATAAAATAAAAACTTTATCTATTTTAAAAGCATTATATATTTTTAAAATAAAAAAAACTGGTCTTCATATAATATATACTGTGTGCCAGCATTGCGTTAACCAGATGTTTTTATTAAAAACTAAATTATGTAACAGTCAGTTTCTACCCAGCACCTGACGATTGCACTGTGCATGAAACTCTGTCATGCTTCCAGTGAGGGATATATATATATATATATATATATATATATATATATATATATATATATAGATAGATAGACAGATAGATACATAGATAGATAAACATATATATATATATATATATATATATATATATAGAGAGAGAGAGAGAGAGAGAGAGATAGTAAGAAAATAAAATAAATGATAGTCCGTAGGCAGATGAAATGCATAGAGAGTAGTGATTGCAATTCATACACATTGCCCTATGCACAATAATAAAAAAAAACCTTCAGTTGTAGGAAAGCACTGAAAATCAATAGAACCCCTCTTGTCTTTCTGACTTTCGTTTCTTTTTCATATCAGGCAGAGTCAGTGAAATGGAATATCTAAGCTTGTTCCAGTCTGTTTCAAGCTGTTCCTCTCATTCCATTATTTTGTTTTATCAAGTAAAATGTTTTTGTTTCTATCTCAGCATTTTTTCTGATTCCTATTTATCTAGATCTTTGTCTCTGTTTCTTTGAATATCCATGTAGACCAGCTGTTTTAGAGCACACACCTTTAGTAGCCACAGGTCGAAGATAACTGAATGTTATACAACATGCAACAAATTTTAACATTCACTTTTTTTAGACACATTGAGAACATATTGAGAGAATACTGACAATATTTGACACATTAAGAGCATATTGAAAGGGTACCAAGAATATTAGATACATTGAGAACATATTGAAAGGCTACTGAGTATATTCAACACATTGAAAAGATATTGAAATGATACAGAGAATTTTCAACATATTGAGAACATATTGAGAGGATACTGACAAAATTCAACACATTGAGTACATTTTGAGAAGGTGCTGAGTATATTCAACACATTGAGAACATATTGAAATGATATGGAAAATATTTAACACATTGAGAATATATTGAAATAATATGGAGAATATTAAACAGCTTGAGAACATATTGAGAGGATACAGAGAATATTAGTCACATTGGAAAAACATTGAAATTATATGGAGAATATTTGAAACATTGAGAACATATTGAAATGATACTGAGAATATTAGGCATATTGAAACCCACTGAGAACATATTGAGAAGATACTGACAATATTAGAAACATTGAAAACATATTGAAGTGATATGAAGAATATTCAACACATTGAGAACATATTGAAGTGATATGAAGAATATTCAACACATAGAGATCATATTGAGATGATACTAAGAATATTAGATAATATTGATAAGGAAGAGACAATGTAAGTCATATTTTGAACAATGAGAATGTCCGATTTATTTAGAATGTTAGACATAATGAGAAAATATTGAGAGCGTAAGACAAATTGATAACATATTGTGATGATACAGAAAGCATTAAATATATGGAGATGATATGGAAAATAAAATACATATTTAGAACATTGAGAGGATATTGGAAATATCAAGCATATTTCAAAGATATTATGACTATTGACATATTGAGAACCTATGAAGAAAATATTGAAAACCTTAGATATATTGAGAAAGATATTGGAAACTTTAGGCATATCGAGAAGACATTAAGACCATAATATACTCTGAGGACATATTGAGGATATTAATATGTCAACTTCAAGAATGACACAAGAAATGAAAATGTATACAATACTTGTGACATTTAGTACCAAACCTAGTGAAATGAAAATAACCATTTCTTGAAAGTGGACATCATTCTTGTCCAAGATTAGGAATAAGCAGGGAGGCAATGACAGAGATGTGTCATCCATTGCCAACAAAAAGAAATATTCTAAGATGCCAGGTAGCATATGGATTGTAGGGTTTGTCTATCAGATGCAGAACAACATCCCCTATAACCTCAATAAGTTAATAAGGATCATTAACAAGCAATACAAAGTGAAAGATAACAAAAAAAAAGAGCAGTTTGTATCCAACAAGACCTGAGAGAATTATAAGATCCAAGTGAATAACTTGCTGAGCAAGTTCCAACACCCTGATGAAACTGGTTATGAGCAACAAGGTGCATGTTATACCACCTTTTTGCTGCAGGATCTAGTGGTCAATGCCACCCTTTAGATTGAAGCACTGGATTGAAGGAGTAGCCCAGTGCAAGCTGAATATATTCTAGCAGAACTCTGACCCCTCCCACATGATCCACATGAATGAGACTTTTTATGGCCTCTAAGGAGATCTCATTTGAATGTTCTGAATTACTGTCAGAAGAGGGTACCAATCTTTGTCCCCCAATATACCAGGGTTTGTTGAAGGATGCCTTTATGGATGTAATGGCTGTGCCTATATTAACAGAAACCAATTCATCCATCCTTGATAATTAGGACAGTTTTATTGAATAAATTCTTTCTGTTTTCCTTGTTTGAATATGTGTGCAAAGATTTTTGAAAATATATATTTTTAACAATTGAATTGTTTTTCTTTATATTATAATTCACTGTCAATTACCTGGAACACCTAGTCCTGGGTATGATGATAAACTACATCCAGCAGCAAGGCCTCTGATTGGAAGGTTTTGAGGAGCATGAAACCACCTCTTAATTGCTGTTGTTTCCAGGTCCACCCTAAGTCAGGGTGGTAGCACCTGTTAGGGTTCCAGCTATGGGCAAATAGTTAACCCCCAAGCTGGGGTCAAAACACTATCGTAATTGCTGTTGTTCCCAGGTCTACTCTGGGATCCTGTTATGGTCTCAGCTATGGGCAAATAATAAATCTCCAGACAAAAACAAAAAATTATAAAAGTTAAAAAATACCATTTTAAAGTCAAATCACCAGCAATACATTTAATAGCAAAATGACCAACAATATATTTTATCTGTAGTTGAAGGCATACAATTGTGTTAAAAAAATATTTAGTTGAAACCATAAAATTGTGATCAAAACATTTAGATTTCAGCATTAAAATAACCCATAGAGGTTGATATACTGCTAAACCAACCAAGCAACCAACCTGTCACACCCTGTCACACCCTTTATATATGGCATTGCAGGACTCACCAATTTATATTATTTACATTATTCGGACTATTGTCCTCATCTTTGTCGCCATATTTATCACAACGTTTTGGCCATTGTACGCTCCGGACTTCTTCAGGTGGTTGGAATGCCGAACTGAACCCTTTATTTCACTCACTGGGGTAGACTGTTCTAGTTCCACGTGCCATGTTTGATGGATGTCAGTTATCAGTTATCTCCTGCTAATTTCCCTCTGAAAGTTCTCCGCTGCCTTAACCGAGTATTGAACTCACACTTTTTGGGTCCTGTCACTGGATCTAACCAGCGCCTTTATCCAACGCCTTTATCCACTGTGCCATGTGCCCAACCACCTGAAGAAGGCCGGAGCATACAATGGCCGAAACGTTATGATAAATATGGTGAGAAAGATGAGAACAATAGTCTGAATAATGTAAATAATGTACATAATACCTCATCTCAAAAATATAGAGAGATACTGGAGTACATTTTTGTAATGAAATTACCAGCATTAGGTTTAAAAAAAAGAAAAAAAGAAAATTATAAACCATACATTTTATTCATCTACAAAATATATATCTGAAAAACATACATTTTCCCTGAAAGTATGAAATTATGTTCAAAATATTTAGATTTCAGTATTAAATAAGCCATTAGATATTGATATGCCGCCAACCAACCACCTTACTGCCAAGATACGTAAATGATTTCATATACTTAAGTCTCTTCCCACCAACATTGATAGACATATCTGGGAACTTGTGTGCAGGTGGATTTTGTTTTACACCTTTTATTTTCTTTTTGTCAGGAGTAGCTGGCCTTCTGTTTTCTCAATAAAAATGGTTAGCCTGAAGGTTTTGCTACCATCATTAAAACAATCAACAAGTTCTTGAGCTTCTTCCAGAGATGTTCCTATGAGTGAAGCATCATCTGTTCATCAGGGGATTAGATAGTTCAACTGAATTCATGATGGAATTTTACAATCAGCACTGCAACCAGAAATTATCATTTTTTTTTTTTTTTTTTTGAAATTCATAATCTGGAGTACTTAATTGTAGCAATATATAAAAAAAGAACTCCAGATTACAAATTTCAAAATTCAAAATTTTTTTTACATTTTAAGAAATCACGTAGTCAAAGTATATTTTATTTTGGCCTTTATCAGTTTACAATGAATGTTTTTATCACTCCATACAAGGCCGTAAAGCCACTAAGACACAAGGAGTTATAGGGTGTGGAAAAAATTAGAAACAGAAACATTACTAATGAGCAAGAACAAAAGGAGTAATCAGAACAGTAGATAGCAATTGACATTGCATTTAAATTCTCGAAGTTGGCTGGATGCATGGAGCTGTATGAGAGTTCCATAAGTGAGAAGTCCAAGAAAAGAAACTGTTAGCATAGAACTTATGGTTACATCTAGCCAAGTATGATGAATAACAGTTTGGGATGAAAAAGTGGAGAGCCAAGTACGAATACCATTTGTCTAGTACTGTACTTAATTTAAAAAAATCTAGGTACCATAGTGAAGAGTTCATCCAAACAATTACCATGAAAATTTTTCTAGAAAAGGCACAGAGAGGCAATCTTACAGTGGTGAGAAGGTGATTCAAGCCGAGGCATCAGATCAGGGCCAATAATATTGCTGATTCTCTTTATCAAAGAGCTCCAGATAAATAGCAGGAGCATTTTCTGACCATAACCAGCAGCAATATTCTAAGCGTGGATGAATGGTAGACTTATAGATATGTAGGATAGATTCTATAGAGAAAAATTTTCTTGCATAACACAGTAAACAAACTTTATTAACAGACCTAGAAATAGATTCAATATAATCTTTCCACTGTAAGCTGAGAATGTTAACCCGAGAAGAAGGTACAACAAGTCACTTTCCTGGAGGATAGCATCAGCCATGCTGATGATAGGAAGAAAGGGGTCTCTCAGATGATTAATGGAGAGCAGTTTAGTTTTGAAGGCATTAAAATTAACAAGCCATTTCTTGCCTCGTTTAACAACAGACTGAAGGTCATTTTGGATATCGGCTAACAATTTGACTATATCAAGTTAATTGGATGATAGTAAATGGATGCGTCATCAGCATAGATACACTAAGTTATGGGCAACTTTAAAAAAATTTATTAAATTTTTTTTAATAGTCGTGATGTGGATCGCTTAACGTTTCCCTCCTTTCTTAGGCGACATTCTTAGGCAATCATGTCTCATTGGGTTCATGATTGTCTTGACAGAAGAATTCTCACAATAAGTTGCCATTACTTTTTATTGTAGACTGGTTGTTTACTAAGGCTATATGACGTATCCTTTTCAAAGGTATTTGCACATTAAAAAACTCAAGAGGTATTTGAACTTGGCTCTCCACTTTCTCATTCCAAACTGTTATCCATCACACTACCTGCACATCCAATCTTAAAGCACCTGGTATTCCCAAGTGATCATCCATCTAAGTACTAATTCAATATTATTTCATTTCACTGATCGTATGAAAGCTGATGTTTCAACATGATATGGCCATAAGATATAAAATTGGACAAATGATTATTTCTGGTCACATTACCTATTTTACAGTGCCACAGAATTGATAATCAGATACTGCTTAAAGACAGAATTGATTATCAGATATTGCTTAAAGACAGAATTGATTATCAGATATTGCTTAAAGACAGAAGTGATTATCAGATATTGCTTAAAGACCGAATTGACAATCAGATATTGCTTAAAGACAAAAGTGATTATCAGATATTGCTTAAAGACAGAATTGATAATCAGATATTGCTTAAAGACAGAAATTATCAGATATTGAAAAGACAGAAGTTTATCAGATATTGCTTAAAAGACCGAATTGACAATCAGATATTGCTTAAAGACAAAAGTGATTATCAGATATTGCTTAAAGACAGAATTGATAATCAGATATTGCTTAAAGACAGAATTGATTATCAGATATTGCTTAAAGACAGAATTGATTATCAGATATTGCTTAAAGACAGACGGGATAATCAGATATTGCTTAAAGACAATCGATTATCAGATATTACTTAAAAAAGGCTGCATAAAAAATGTTAATTTTTGACATCAATTTATTTTAAGTTGATTCTTTCTTAATGATGTTATTGTATAATGTGATCTAATCAGAAATTGTTCATTTTTATATAATCAAAGTTTTTCCATTATAGATGGCATAGCATATAAAGAAAACATGATGGAAATACATCAAGTGTTCCAGCTATTTGCGGTTTTGGGATTTTCTCAAAGTAATAAAAATTTCGAATTGAAAATAAGCCCATAAATTCTTTAGAAATTGCTTTGTGTACATTTCAGGCATGAAACCAAGCAGATATGGTCATTTGAGAAAATTGGAGCGAGGGGATGTACATTCCGTAAAAGGGTAAATAGAAAGTTGTAACATTCTATGGGGTGAGCATCAGATCAGATGGTGGTTTGTCCTGCAAAGAAAAAAGAAGGTTCCTACTATGCTGGAGAATACATTTTCTTTATTAAGTTTTCTCAAATGTGCAAGCCAATAGACAGAATTCACATTGTTTATTCAAACTTAACCATTACTATGCTAATTTCTTTCTAGAGTTGTCTCCTCTGCGACCCCATTTTTTTATTTTTTTGAGGGTGCATAAACATAAACACCTACTGTTTTAAAATTGTTTTAACTTTCTTTGAATTGTGTGGATATATTTTATTTTTTGCATACTAGTAAAAGAAAAGATAAGTAATATTTTGATGTAATACATTATGTATTGCATGCATGTTTTAAAAATATTTAAAAATAGCAAAAGCACAAAATAAAAAACAAATACATTAACAATTTAACATTTATTACTCCTTGCAGAATTCTGGGGTGCAATAGGAAGCAAAATAGCTAAGAAGGCCTTCATTTCATTAAAAATGACGTCCTTCCTAGTGTTTACACATGAGAAGACACCAATGTTTGTTTGCACTTCCTTTCAACAGAATACCATATTTATTTGTCTCAACAAATAAATTTATTTTGTTGTTTATAGATAGACAAAATAATTTCCCTTCAGGAAGACTATGGGGCTGGTAGCTTCCGTAAAGTTAGTTATCCATGAATGATAGTGATCATCAACATTTACCTCCACATCACTAGTGTGGTTATCATCTTCAACCACTTCACTGTCAGTATCCACTTCAGTAAAGGCTTCAAAATCATATTCGGAGTTCGAATCAAAGAAAAACTCATGAACAAAGGCTTCATTGGATGTTGAGGAGGCCATTTTTGTTTAGAAAAAATTGCAAAAAAATTAATGTGGGTTTAACCGATGTTACACCTCATGTAGAGTCAAGAAGAATTCAAAATGGTTTCGGAAAATGGGAGTTTAGCCTCATTCCAAAGCAGTAGTAAAGCGATTTCTAGTTTAAAATACTAGAAATAACAGTTGGCAAGTGTTTATTCATAGCATCTATCTCAAGGTGACATCATATGCCTAGAGCAGCAATGGAAGAGAATTCTACAGCAACGATTTTTGCCTCTAGCATGGTAAAGATTGAAATAATGTTTGAAGTACTAGGAGTGTCTATAATGAAAATGTGATGTAAATATACAGTTTTCAAACTATGCTTTTTTTATATTAAATATTTTGTTGGAACAAAAGTACATAACAATTTTATAAGTGAATTTAACAGCAAGTACACTAATCTTTAGGCAGCACATCAGGGTTATTCCATCAACCCTTTAGGTAGCACATTCGATCAGCCATTTTCTGTTATAAACAATGGATTGGGTCTGCCCTGGGGTGTTTTTTTTGTATCATGGAGCCAATGGCATTGGCAGGCAAAGACCTCAGACTTTTCAAAGGTAAGTGGATTTCTTTTGCACAATATTCGTACATAGATTTATTAAACCGTTGTCAAAGGAGCTTCATGATTCCATCCTCCCAGAAATTGGCATCTTTCTGCATAATGAACTGGTTTAAGTAGTTTTACAAGTTTCTATAGAACTGGAGTTCTTCCTATTAAGAGAATTTTGTATGGATTGAAATAAGTGGTAACGTGAACTCTGGCATTGTCTTAATGAAAAACAACACCCTTCTGATTGAGCAAAACATCATAGCCATTCATATGTCCAAGTCACCTGTGGAACTCTCTTTTGGCTTCTTGCTTTCCTATGAGGAGTTTTTCCTGATCATTGCAATCTTAAGCTGTTCAAGTCATAGGTTAACTGTTATGTTTCCAACATATTAAAATAAACTGTAACTCTTAATCTGTAACCCTCTACCTCGAGTGGCTCTTGGGCTTTTTACTGGGTGAACTTCACTGAATGAAAAAAAAAGAAAAAACTGCAATCTTTAAAAATCTAAATGCAATATCAAATGTCATCTTCTCTCTTTTTTAAACCTGTTCTTTTATTGTCCTTTCTACTTAACATTTTCTTACTTTCTTTCACATTCAATGAACTTTTTATGCCTTAGTGGCTTTATCTCCTTGCTTGACGGGGGTGAAATGATTAAATAATAATAAAAAAAAGGTGTTTTCAAATACCTTACAATGACTTCAGTAATACTGTGTGTCATGTGATCTAGATTATTATTGATCAGTGTTTCAATTTGGTCATTATCATTGATTACACACCTGCTGGAAATTTCCTGTTTCTGCAGATCAAAATTTCCACTTCTGAACAGTAATTCTAATACTAATACAATTACTTGTTTTAAAAAAAAATATAGTCTATTAAAAGTTATAAGTGAAAATATTTTAGAATTGTAGTTAAATAAAATGTATACTAATCCCCAAAAAATCTTTAAGTACACAAATAGAAAAAATGCCGTAAGAATTTTTGCCATTAACAATAAAATTTAAAAAAAAAAAAAATTCCAGATGACATGTATTTAACGGATGTCAGAATTCGTTGAAAAATATATCCCTACCCCTACCTAAACGTAACCTCATTTTCAAACATAACTAATAACTGATACAACAAAAGTTAATGAAAGTGAACACACTACCATGCCTTGTCTGGATGAATTGATTTTTCTGTATCCCTGGAAACTCTAAATTATGATTTTTTGCCGTGCCTTTAAAACCCAGTAAATTTAAAAATAAGTTACTCCAAAATTCGCTTAAGGATGAAATGGAACTGATGTCTTTAATTTAATTACAAAATTAAATTCAAAGCTTTTAGCTTCCATTTTTGAAACATGGTTAGAACAGTGTAGCAAAAAAAAACATATTTTAAATCAGTTAATTTATAATATATATATATATATATATATATAAATATCCCATGACTAGGTGTGTTCATAGGTTCACTGTGCAGATTCGCATCTGACCAGCTCCCTCCATGTGTCTCAGCTGCATGCCAGTATCTGGTTCTCTGTGTTTAATCTTTCAGTACACTCAACGATATTGTCAGAAAAATGTACAAGGTTATATATGTGAAGAAAGGAATGGAGTTTTCTTCATGAATCCAACAGATTTTTATCACTTTAAACATTATTTCTAGTGGATACTAATATTTGAGTAGACCCTCCGTTTATTTTATTAAACAATAGATTTATTTATTTTTGTCTACGAGCCTGAATATTCAAGAAATCCTATTAGAGAAAAATATGCGCTCTTCAACAAGATTTAAATATGCCTTTTCCTAGTTGGAAAGGATCATTAGATCTGATGAACTTTGACCTCTCACCTACAGAGTGCTTTGATGAACAGGCAAAGGTGAATAGTGCTTTTAAACACAGATTTTTCTATGACTCTTGAAATTAATTTTGTATCGAAATGTAAGCAAAGCAATTTGTAAAGAAAGGAATGGATTTTTATTCATTAATCCAAAAGATTTTTATGACTTAAACATTATTTTTAATTGTATTTGAGTAGAAACTCCATTTATTTATTAAACCTAATGCTACATAGTGCATCAATGACCAACAATGTTTAAGTAATAAATATATATACACACACACATATATATATATATATATATATATATATATATATATATATACAGAGAGAGAGAGGGAGAGAGAGATAGGTAGATAGATGTATATGGATGTACTGATAAAAATATATATATATACAGAGAGAGAGGTAGATAGATGTATATGGATGTACTGATAGAAATATATATATATATAGAGAAAGAGAGAGAGAGGTAGATGTATATGGATGTACTAATAAAAAATGTATATATATATATATATATATATATATATATATATATATAGAAAGAGAGAGATAGATGTATATGGATGTACTGATATATATATATATATATATATATATATATATATATATATATTTATATTATATATATATATATATAGAGAGAGAGAGAGAGAGAGAGGTAGATAAATGTATATGGATGTACTAATAAATATACATAGAGAGAGAGAGCGAGGGAGGGAGGTATATGTATATGTATGTACTAATAAATATATATGTAAAGTGAGAGAGAGTTAGATAGATGTATATGGATGTACTGATGGAAATATATATATATATATAGATATATTTGAAAAGTGTATATAAATATAAATAAATATATATATGTATAATTATTTATATATTATATATACAGTACTTATTAGATAGCTGCAATATCAGAGATATAGCTAACATATTTGGTTGGATAGATGTAAGTTTGTGACCCTGGGTTTCACGCTTTAGCGATCGTCAGACAAACATATATATAGAGATATATATATATATAGATATATATATATATAGAGAGAGAGAGGTAGATGTATATGGATGTACTGATAAAATATATATATATATATATATATATATATCAATATTTATATATATATATATATATATATATATATATATATATAGAGAGAGAGAGAGAGAGGTAGATGTATATGGATTTACTGATAAAAAAAAATATATATAGACAGAGAGTGAGAGGTAGATAGATGTATATGGATATACTGATATATATATAGAGAGAGAAAGAGAGAGGTAGATGTATATAGATGTACTGATAAATATATATATATATATATATATATATATATATATATATATATATATGTAATAGAGAGAGAGGTAGATAAATGTATATGGATGTACCAATAAATATATATATATATATATATAGAGAGAGAGAGAGAGGTAGATAGATGTATATGGATATACTGATAAAAAAAAAATATATATATATATAGAGAGAGAGGTAGATAGATGTATATGGATATACTGATAAAAAAAAAATATATATATATATATAGAGAGAGAGAGGTAGATAGATGTATATGGATATACTGATAAAAAAAAAATATATATATATATAGAGAGAGAGAGAGGTAGATAGATGTATATGGATGTACTGATAAAAAAATATATAGATAGAGAGAGGTAGATAGATGTATATGGATGTACTGATAAATATATATATGTATGTATGTATGTATATATATATATATATATATATATAGAGAGAGAGAGAGGGAGAAAGAGGTAGATAGATGTATATGGATGTACTGATAAAAATATATATATATAGATAGAGAGAGAGGTAGATAGATATATATGGCTGTACTGATAAATATATAGACAGATGGATTGATAACATTTCAACATTCACTTTTTAACTTCCAACAAGCCTGTTTCTGGACTGGTGGTGTCTTGCCTTACTTCATTTGTGATGCAGTCCACATAAACAAACCTTCTGATAATTCTGTATCATTTCATTTCTAATAATTGGATGCTTCACTATAATACTGCTGTTAATATTCAAAATTTGAACATTTAGAAAATGATTTACAAGGTTTTGTGTGTATATATACATATATATTAAAATTATGGAAAATAAAGCATAAATTGTTATTCTGCTGTTAATTTCAAAATTTGAAGGCTTTTGTTGTATATTCTATGTATGTTGTATGTATATTATAAATATATTATATATATATATATATATATATATATATATATATTTTGTATGTATGTAAACCTGTATATATATATATATGTATGTATGTATATATATATATAAAAGAAATATGTTGTATGGTTCCAACGAGAGAAAGTGTATGAAGAGGGGTAAACGTTTTTGGTTGTAATGGATATATATATATATATATATATATATATATATTAAAAATATGTTCATGTATGTATTTTCTTTCTAGAATTGTCAATGAAGAGTATATATATATATATATCGTATTTTAATGTTTTAGTGACTGTATATATATATATATATATATTTCCTTATATTCGTAAACTTATTTGTAATACACGCATACACACACACACGCACACAATTGAACATAAGAAAAATAAAATATGTAAAAATTCCACTCACTTCAGACGGTTATGTGAGACCAGACCAGAAACACGGTCGTGAAATTATGTAAAACAAAGTATAATATTTTTTTCTCAATAAATATTCAAAAACGTTTGATATATATATATATATATATATATATATGTATGTATGTAAAATGATTATATATATATATATATATATTAAAATTATAGAAAATAAAGTATATTTTTCAACATCACTGTTTTCTGTGTTAATATTCAAAATTTGATAAAATGATTCATATATATATATATATATATATATATATATATTAAAATTATGGTAGATTAAGCATAATATTTTTTTTAAATCCACATTACAACCAAAAATGTTTGCAGTTTCTCTCTTCTTTTTAATATACACACTTTTCTCTCATTGGAACTACTATAACCTCTTCCTTTTATATATATATATATATATATATTATTTTCTGTTCATCCGTTATTTTTATAGATATAATTTATTGAAGCAAATGTATTACATTTACCAGCCTGAATTTTCAAGAAATATTGTAGAAAATATGCATTCTTCAACAGGAATTGACCCTGTAACCCTATTGGGAGCCATAATTTGACCTGATGTGGTGTTAATCATCCAGCCACAGAGAAGCATCTAGTTGGCAAAGTCCAACTTACTGTTTATAAACACACATCTTCGAAATTTTTCTTGATTGATCATTTCTGATCACGAAACATATCTTCACATAAATGACAACATATGAAATGGATAAGTCTGAGAATTATTTAATATATTTTCTGTTTATATGTTATTTTTATACATATAATTTAGCTAAGTAAATGCTCTGTTTTTTTAATTAAACAGTATTAATTACATTTACCAGCCTGAATGTTCAAAAAATTTCTTAAATAAATTATACCTATAAAAATTTTCAGATAAATAAACTCAAAGTTATCTTACATACAACAAGACACTGAAGATGATATTTTTCTAATATCAAAAGTACTCGGAATAAATGAATATGCATTAATATGGTAACTTTCTTTCTTCCTTTAATAAGAAGCTTGTCTGTGAATATAAGAGGATCATATTAAAAATAAGTAGACAAAACTTCTCTAAATTATTTAATGAGACATGTCTTAATGAAAACATGCTGACAAAATATTCGATATATATATATATATATATATATATATATTATTAATAGAAATCTTATAAGTATAAGAAACTATACTCACTCGGAAAACCTTCATTGTATTGATCTGCAAATAAGCCAATACCAAAGTGAAAAAAAAGGTACAAAAAAAAAGAAAGAACCAAGAATATGTACATTAAACAAAAATAATCGTCCAGCATACAAGTTCAAGGCCCAAAGAAAAAAAATCCCGATGTGAGTACTCAAAACAACTAAATAAAGTGCTCAATACAATGAGTAGAGCAGACCTAGTTAAACCTGGAGAGTTACAAACCTACCAAGGTTTCACCTAAGTGGATCGTCATTCCCTGACAATCCACTTAGGTGAAACCTTGGTAGGTTTGTCTGGCACTCTAAAGGTTTATATATATATATATATATATATATATATATATATATATATATATATATATGAGTAGGAGAGTGATTGGTAGATATGAAGAGTGAGGTATACTGAATGATAGCGCATTTTGTTGCACTTTGCAAATATGTTTCTTTTACAAATTGAGCATTTTGTTTGTAGCAGTTCTGCCTTGATCAAAATAATCCATACAATTTTATCAATAGCACTTCCTCATTTATTCTCTTTGCCAAATTTTGCTAATTCTCACAAAACGTCAGAATTTTTTTATTATTATTATTATATTGATATAATATTGCAAAATAATTCATGGTGCTTGTTTTATTGTGATATTCACTCTATTGCAGTGATCAGGAACTAAAAATTCAATATCTCTGAACTATGCCAAGAGAAAGAAACAGAAATTTAGACTTGTACCATATAAAACTAAGTTTGGTAAGTATGTATCATTTCAAAATATCAGAGACATTATACATTAGGTTGAGGCAGCCTTCTTCTCTGTAAGCAGAAGGAATGGCTGCTCAGACTTAATATAATTGGAGTGTATATATATATATATATATATATATATATATATATACATATATATATATATATATATATATATATATATTTTTCTGCTGATTCACTGGAAGTTTTTACTTATTGTTTTTTAAATGTTGTGGACACACTTATGTATTTGTCCTTGATTTGATGCAAAGTGTGAGGATTGAAAATTGGTTAGCATTTTTTTTGTTATTGTTTGTTGTTTTGTTTTTTTGTTTATTGTTTCAATTTATTTTCTTTGATCTTCTTCCCTGTTTGTTATATTTCTTTTCCTATATACAATTTTAATATGTATGTTTTGTTAGCATTAATATGTATATTTGTTTTTAACTGCCATATCTCTTCAGTATATAGGGGATCATTGCACTTTACCTTTCTTTATTATCTGTGAAATTCTTTGACTTCTTAGTAAAGATATTGGAGTGGTTTGCTGTTGCTTTTTACTATATAGTTATATATATTTCTGTATTAACAGACAAATATATTTGCCAAGCTCTGCTGAGTCTGGTACAAGGCTTAATTAGGTGGAATTAATGAGTCAAAGGGTTATGCTGCACTATTTTTTTCAAAATGGGGTGGACATAGCTCCCTACAAAATAAGCTTTTGAAAATAAAAAATTCAAATTTTTATCTTTGAACAAGAAAGCCTGCATCAAGTAAGAAATATTCAACTGATTTTGCCAAACACACACGCATATATATATATATATATATATATATATATATATATATTTAACCGTATAGCTTCAATGCAAATGAACCCTGTAGGTCTTAGCAAGAACCATCCTTCTTTGAACCTTGTGCATTGGCACTAAAGCATCACAAACAAAAACCTGCACCAAATAACAGAAACCACATCACTTAAGAATTTTCAGAAGTATCAACAACTAAAATGGATAGTACATGTAACTCAAAGAGAAAATAATGACATAATCAAGATGTTGACATTCCACACTACTTCAAATAAAAGGTTAGGAAGGAAATTCCCATCAATACTGGAAAGAGCAATAACAGCTACTGGACTTGAGCAATCTATTTTCCAGTAAAAATGTTTTAATAGAAAGATTATAGAGATTTCAACTGGAAGTAGCACTGGCTCTTCAATCAATTAATGCCAAATGTTCCCATGTAAGGAAACAGCTAATCAACTGAGCTGATATTGTAAGACCCCTGGCAGATATTTAAAACCATTGATATTAACAAACCCAACATGTACTATGTTTTTTCCTATCTAAAAGAGGCTGATTGACTTTATTTTGTCATAGACCAAAGATTTGCATCTATATTTGGACATAGATCAGAAATTCTTAGATACAGAATATCTCCAGTATTTATTATGTTTCATGAAATTTATAAACGATATAAATAGTTTTTCTTTATTTTCAAGACATAACCCTCACGAGGCATATTGTTGGCAAGAGAGGTAGGAGGAAAGTAGCAAGACATTTACCTAACAAACTTGTAGGAATGGATAGGGGGGGGCTTAGGAAAAGGAGAAAAACTGCTAAGCGTAACATGAGATAGAAAGGTGTGAAGAGCCATGATCACCTCTGTCCTGAAGGGATGTGGCACATAGAAGAAGACCACTTCACAAAAGTCTAAGTTTTGTAGTGAAAAAGAAATAGAAGACTTTTAAATGAAACAAATTTTATCACTAAGTATTTCATAATACTCATTTAACTGAGTATTTCATGAAACTCATTTTACTGGACATTTCCAGAAACTCATTTAACTGAGTATTTCATGAAACTCATTTTACTGGACATTTCCAGAAACTCATTTAACTGAGTATTTCATGAAACTCATTTTACTGGACATTTCCAGAAACTCATTTAACTGAGTATTTCATGAAACTCATTTAGCTGTGTATTTCATCATACTCATTCAGTTGAGTAATTCATTATACTTGTTTAGATGAGTATATCATAGTGTTAATTTAGCTGAGTATCCCATTGTGCATTTTATGGTACTCATTCAGCAGTGTATTTCATGGTACTCATTTAACTATTTCATTATGCTCATTCAGCTAAGTATTTCATAATGTTCATATGATTGAGTATTTCATGGTGCTCATTTAGTAGTGCATTTCATGATACTCATTCAGTTGAGTATTTTGTGGCACTCATTTAGCTGAGTATTTTGTGATACTCAGTTTTAGAAGATAGGTTCAAGTACAAAAGTTTTCAGAAGATGGGAGATTAAATTTTATAAAATTTAATAAAAAATATTTGTGATCTGGAGTAATTAATTTAGAGTAATATGAAAAATAAATTTGAAATAAATGATTATGTCAGGTCACAGTGCCTATTGTAGAATTTACATATACATAAAAAAGGAAAAGCCTGAATTCAAACCATGTCTGTCCTGGTATGGTCATGTTAGAAGACATGTGAAAAATTTGACACTATTCCAGTGATTAAAACATGGAATTGTCCCACCTTGTCTGCCAAGATGGCCACTCAATGTTACTCTATTCAGGACTATAAAAGGAAAGCATTTACTCTCTCTTCCTCTTTTGACAGTGGAATGTACTAGCAATAACATATGAGTCTTCCTCCTTGGGAAGACACACTACAGCAAACCGACTAGTTAATTTCAAGCAAACTACATGGACATCACACATATGTCCACACACAATATGGCTAAGTATATAAATGTTTTCTTTTTTGTAAGTATACATGTGAATACAGGTTTCTCTTCTTTTATTACCTATCTTGTACTTTATGTAAATATGTATAAAAAATTCCCCCTTGTGTTGAAATTAATTTCTTTGAAAATTGTTGAATTGTTTTCTTTTGAAATTTCTCAACCTTTTCGTCACAATTCTTAAACAACTGCCTCTGATACAATGTAGTACGTCCTGCTACAAACTCCATAACAATAAAACACAAAGAGGGCTTTTCAGAGATCTTGTGGCACACTGTGAAACATCACTCTATTAAAAGTTTTTTCCTAAAAGTGTGGGTGGTTCTACACAAGCCTTTATCATTATAAACAAATCATCTGCGTGGTCGTGTCAAAGGGCTGTTGATTTTTTTTACCTGGATTAAAAGGCATTCTAGAGATTCAGGAATAAAAGCTAAATGCTTTCAGAGCATTGATGATTTTATGCTTGACTGCTCCATTGCATTCAGAAAAGATCCGTTTAAAATATGTTTCAAAAACTGCTGTTTGATGAAGTTGCCAATTTTGCTGTTCAACACTGTGGAGCATTCCCGAAGAGGAAGGTCTATATTAGTAATTTGAAACACTATTCTAGACACTGATTCATATGAAGAAATACAAGAGCACCTGAAAATCAGTTGAGAACATGTATTTCACATGAATGCTGTTTGTGTTGTAACGTTTGTTGTCTCTGCAAATACACTGTTTGTAGTTTTCTCTTTAAAACACTTGTTTTTTGTTGCACAGCTCTAATTCCAGCAGAAGATTTCTGGAAGTTTCACTAATGTGGCAAATGGTGTGAAACTTGGAAAATTCATAAAATTATTGTGAAATCTTGAGAGTAACGTTTACATTATTCGAACTATTGTCCTCATCTTTGTCCCCATGTTTATCACAACGTTTTGGCTGTTGTGCACTCCAGACTTCTTCAGGTGGTTGGAATGTTGAACTTAACCCTTTATTTTGCCCACTGGGGTACACTGTTCTAGTTCCATGTGCCATGTTTAATGTATGTCAGTCATCTCCTATTAATTCCCCTCTGAAAGTTCTCCATTGCCTTAAGCAGGTATTGAACTCACACTCTTTGGGTCCTGTCACTGGATCTAACTAACACCTTTATCCATGATCCCTTTCTTTACATTTCCAAGGCCCTTTATATCAAAATCAGCCAACCAGCACTGAACAAAATTTATTACAAGTGTAGCAGCAATGTTTTGAAATGCATTTAACCAACATTTAATGCCATTTTGGATTTCTAGTTAGCTCCCTTATATTGGGATGCTTGTTTTGAAAAACACCATAGCTACAACTGATAAATTTAAAATATATCAGAGCAAATTCATAGGTGTTTTCAAAAATCACCATTACAACAATCACAGTTACAATAAGATTGACTTTGCAATAAACACCTGAGGACGATTTCAGTGAAGATCGAAAATACTTGGATAAGAAAAACACCAGCACCTTCCTTGATGAATTTCATCTTAACATCAAGGAACTGATCAGAAAACTAGAAAATATTATTATAAAAATAAATAGAAAATACTATGTCGATATTATTTAGTGAAAGATGTTTGAATGAATATATGTGTATTGATATATAAATTAGGTACTATATAAAAGGCAGTATCGCTATACCTACAGGAGAGTTATCTTCTCTTGGTGAGACTATATCTGTCAGAGAGAATACCTATCATAACAATATGGCATCACCAATCAGTTACTTAGCCCTGATGGAGGATCCTGAATATGTGGAAAACTGGCTTAAGTGTTTTGCAGCACTGGTGAGAGTTAAAAAGACATAAAAGGTAGTGGAGGAGAAAATAGTTACAGATTTGTTTTTGGCCTCGGTGGGGTGTGAGGTCATGAAAAAAATGTCCATCATGGTCTATCCCAAAGTGTTGGAAGAGTTAGCATATGAAGAAATTGCTGTCATCATAAAAGTAAATATACAACTAAAAAAAAGATTAGTCATAGGTAAAAAATTAAATTTCTCAAAAGTAGACAGAGATTGGATGAAACTATTATGCAATATGTACACCAATTGAAAGAAGAGTCAATATATTGTGAGTTTCAAAGAGTGGATTTGGAACAAATGTCTAACGAAGATGAGCTTGTAAAGTGTCGATTAGTACGTCGGGTTGATCAATTATAGAATGTACTGCTTCTCGACTGTTGTGGTCACCAATGTTGAATGGGTTAAATAGATAATGCGGCTGCGTGTTGAGAAGGTAATCAACATTCATACATAATACTTAAAACATCAAGGAAAAAGAACAATGAGAACCAATTTTGTTTAACGAAGAAATATGTATATTAAATTCAACAATAATACAAAGTAGTTGCAATATGAGTGAAAAAGGGAGAAAAAAGTAGCTTCCCCTTGACTGTAAGGAAATGTCTTAAAGAAGATTTGTCTGAGTAAAATGTTCAGAGTTCAGTGTTAAAAAAAATAGAATATTTCTTTCAGAAAATTGTTCATTAGTTGCAACTTACAAAGTTGATTTAACTTGGTGTGTCCACTGATAATTGGTGGTGTATCAAATAAAGTTCTGTATTGTGTATGTACGTGCGGAGTAAGTAGGATGAAATACACAAGGGAGTAAATGAGAACTATTGTCTCTGGGTACCTCGACTGTGGTTCCAAAATTACTACTGCTGGTTTTTCAGAATGCATCCAATATTTATACTATCTCGGGTGGCTCCCAGCGCAGGCGCTAGAATATATTTTTGAATATACATGAAAAATATCCAACTGGACGAAAAATGGACCAATCAGCGATTTTGTAGCAAAGCTTGTTTTTGAACAAAGTGTAGGAACAAATTTACTATGGTGGAATGCAATAGATAAATTGTCCTGTTGTTTTTTAGTATGTATTTATTGACCAATTAGAATTGGGGAAAATGTAGGCGTGGCACTACAAGCTAATTGTGCTAAGACTAATTGAAGGAATGTTTGACATCTCATACAAGCATAAAATTCTAGAGTGGCTTCAAGCTCATTATATGAATCTGGAAGCATGTATAGGAGTTCTTACAACAATTGGAATTGATTCAAAAATTTAATGCCTCGAAAGGCAGCATGGAGACTTACAGTGCGACTAAAAGTTTACTTGTATGCAGATATTGTAATAAGGAACATGAAAAGAGCAAAAATAAGTGTCCAGCTTTTGGGAAATGGTGCTTTAAGTGTAAAAAGAGGAATCATTTCCATATGAAAAGTAAGTGGAAAATATAGATCCACTGATTGAAATTGTGGAAGTATTTGAGATAAAAGCACAGGATAAAAATAGGGAAATGGTGAAGATGAACGGAGTAATTTTACTCATGCAAGTTGATAATGAAAGTGATGTTATGTTGATACTAAAGAATTTTATGGAAAGAATGGGTAGACCGAAGTTAAAGAAAAATAATCTCCAGTTGAAACAGTTCAATGGGTCAATCATCAAAATTTTAGGATGCTTTGAGGGCATGTTTGAAACAAAAAATAGATTCAAGATAACACCAATCATAGTAGTGGAAAATGTCAAAATCCATGTTCTTTTAGGAATTGACATGTTGAGAGAGGATACATCAAAGCTGGTAAATTCTATGAAGTTGGTAGAACCGGATATTGGATTATTAATGGGAAACGAGGCATGTATTTGGTTTAAAGAAAGCAGTTAACCCATGTATTTTCAAGCCAGAAAAGTTCCTGTTCACATGTTACCCTTGGTGGTTGCTAGGCTGAACAAAATATTGGAACAAGGAATATTAAAAAAGTCAGTCAGGGTGGTAGCGATTGAGCTTCACCCATTGTGGTGATATGCAAGCCCAATGGAGATTTAAGAATTTGTGGCAATTATAAGGTCGGTGTGAATCACCAGATCTACTCAGATTCATTCCCATTGCCGAACATTGAAACAGCATGCCATGAGTTTACTGGTATGAAATACTTTGCAAAAGTTGACCTTAAGTCGACATATAATCAGATAAAAATTGATAGCAAGTTTCAAGAAGTCACCATAATGAACACCCCTATTTGATTAATAAGATGGACTCGCCTGCCATTTGGAGTAAAAACATCAAGTCATATTTTCCAAAAAAGTCATTGAAAAAGTTTTAGAAGGGATTAAAAATATAATTGCATATCAGGACAACATTGGCATTGGTGCACACAGTAAAAAAGGGCTCAAAAGTAAAATGGAGCAAATTTTGTGAAAATTAAATAGCACAGATATGACATTTAATCTTGATAAATGTAAAAATTGTGAAAAAAATTTTTACTTAAGATACCAAATACCCAAAGATGGCATATTGATAGATGATAAACTCATTAATAAGATATCAGAGCCAGCTGCACCCAGAAATAAAAAAGACCCTATGGAGCCATTTAACAAAATAAGGAAGAAGAATACTGAGTTTCAATGGACAAAAAGACAGGAAATTGCTTTCAAGAAATTAAAAAATGCACTCATAAACAAATCAGTTGTTAAAACCTTCAACCCAGCAAAAGAATTAATGTTAACTACAGATCCTAGAGACTACTATAGCCACAATATTGTCACAAGAGGATCACCCTGTAATCTGCTTATCTAGAAAACTAACATCAGCGGAGACAAATTATTCAAATATTAAGAAGAAAACATTGGCAATTGTGTGGAGCACATAAAGAGCTAGGAATTTTTTGCTGGGAAGGAAATTTCTATTAAAATCTGATCATAAGCCTTTGGAATTTATATTCAACCCCAGAACAGAGTTGCCAATGGTCACATCTGCCAGAATATTAAGATGGACAATTAAGTTTATGGCATTCAACTTTGACATCGTACATATTAAAAGAAATACTACTCTATATGTGGATACATTATCTCAGTTAAATTTTGAGAGTAAAAATTTTGAAGCAAGTGAAAATTGTGAGGATAGGATTTTACACTGGATAGAAATGAATGTATTACCCTTAAATCAGCTTAGGTTGGGAACAAGGCAGGATCCTGTGTTGAATAGAATTATGGAGAAAATAAAAAGGAATACATGGAGTAATTGCTCTATGGCTGAGAGGCCGTAGAAAGAATCAAGACACAAATTAACAATAGAAAAAGAAATTGTATGTAATGGAGATGTCATAGTACCTCCACATTCTCTGAGAAAAGAAGTAAAGCTATGCATGATGATATACATGGAGGTATATTGGCTATGCAAATGATGTTAAAATTGTAAGAATGGTGGCCACGCTATTTTGAGGGGATGTGGAATAGTATGTCAAAAATGCCCTGAGTGTGCAGAAATTTAGGTAAACTAAAATTCACTCTTGGCTAAAGAAAATGAAGCCGTAGACACAAGTACATATGGATCATGCCTACATTAAAAGTATAGGACTATTTCTGATATTAATTGACTTGTATTCAGGTTGACCTAAAGTTATTAAAGTCACGGATAGGAAAGCCACTATTGTGAAGCTTGTGTTGAGGAAAGTGTTTTTACGAAATGGAGTTCCAAAAATCTTGGTCTCTGACATTGCACCTGAGTTTTGTGAAGAAAGTTTATATGCATGGTTAAAATATATTGGTTGCATTCCTTACAAAACACCACCTTACCACCCACAATCAAATGGACTTGCAGAGAAAATGGTTCAAACAGTAAAAATGGGATTAAAAGCATTCTCTCCAGTGGATTGTGATATAGGGAGTTATTTACCCAGACGACTACTAAGTTATAGAGCTATTCCACATGCAGGCAGAAAACAAAGCACATCCGCATTAATGGGAAGACAAATAAGAGCTCTGATAAACATGACATTTGCAATTAATGAAAGTTTGTGGTACAGAAAGGACAAGAATTCAAGTCCTGAAAAGGCAAATTTTGTGATACAAAAGGGATTTAATACAGGTGTGTTAACAAGGAATGGACATTGCACACTGGACCATGAAGACCAATATAGAACCACAAGAGAGCATGAAATTATAGAAAAGGAGAAGAAGGAAGCAGAAGAACAGACAATGCATGAAAGGATGAATGAATCCAGTATTGCGATTGGTCAGGAAAACCACCAGGGAGATAAATGTGAAGAACAGGCGAGGAAGGAGAGAATTAGCATATTCAATAGTAGTGAGGAACAATCTAGGGATGAGAGTGACCGGAGATATCAGACAAGATATTCAGACAAGGAAAATCAGTTAAGACCTACATCTCCTATAAAAGAAATAAACTCACTCTGAGAGAGAGAGATTGTCTCTCAGAGTTATTCATAGAAGGTAAAGGTCAACTAAAGCCTCTTAGGTTCAGGGTGATGTAGTGATATGTAAATTAGGCACTGTATAAAATATATGTCGCCATACCTACAAGAAAGTTATCTTCTCTTGACGAGACAACATCTGTCTGAGAGAATACCTATCATAACAATACGCTGCCTAGATATACATATACTCGACTCTCTCCCGTCGAATTCGATGTATGAGGGTCAAGCAGATCAGTTCCTAGGAAACCAACAGCCTGACGTCAGCACATAACATTTGATTATAGTGGTAAAGGTTTTGTGAAGAACCATTCACACTTTTTGAAGGGCTGAATACAGAGAGCTGGTGCACTACATGCCACAGGGTCCTCAAAAGACCCTCTGAAGGTTTTGAATACAGATTTGTCTTTCTCCTAGACCAGTTGCCATCCAAGGCTATAGAACCCAGTCTATCCTGCTATTTACCCATAGCTGGAGGGAGAAGAAGAGGATTCACATCTTTCCCAAGGGTATTAGCACATAAGTGAATGTAATGGATTCGAATGGAATTCAAACTCGGCCTTCCGATTCCTCAATCCAAGCCGCTATCCATTACTCCACTGTTCCTCCTATATATATATATATATATATATACATACATACATACAGGATGCAATGGGTAAATTGTTGTCATTTTATATTTTTAATTTTACAAATTCATGTCATTTTTTTAATTTTGTCAACTGCACAGTCTAGTAGGGTCAATTGGGCACAACCAATCATAAGAAAAAGACTACCATGAAGCAATTCTCACTTCACTAAAAATTTAGAAATGACATGCGGTACTGCTTGGCATTCGCTCCAGAAGCTCCAATATGAACATTTCAGTGCAGAGGATTCAGAAAGAGTTGAATGAGTCTCATGGTGAATACAATGGTGTTTGGAGTTATCACAAGTGACAGTGATATAATTCATCTTCCCACAGGGACTCAAACTCAACACGGGGCCTACATCAATTGCCTTGAGAAGGTAGTGCTGCCCTGGATCAAGCAAATGGCTGTTGGAAGACCCAATGTCTGGCAACAGGACTCTGCACCATACCACACAAGCAGGAGAACCCAGTCATAGCAGTCAAAGAATTTTTGTTACCACACCACCCCTAACATCTGGCCATCTAACTCCCCAGACTGCCACCCTCCTTGATTATTATGAATGGGATGCAGTTGTACTAGAAACCAATAAAACTCCTTGTGTAAGACTAAAGTTGAACTGAAGGCAAGGATTATAGCAGCATTTACCAACTTTAACAAAAGAGACTGTTCAGAAGAGTTACAAGAGATTCCAAAGTCACCTGGAAGCCATGGTTTAAGCCAATGCCAATTTTATTGAATAAATTTACTCTTTAGTATTTCAAGGTATTTTTGTGTAATTTTGATAAATATACCTGTTAAAATGAGATGTCAGTGCATTATTTTCATTTTTGTATCATTTAGACAAAAATTTATCCATCACACCCTGTATATAATTGCATGAAACAGTGAAGAACAAATGTATATTTATTATTAGTATAATTATTTTACATTGAGCCCTGTTTTATTACAACCAGCACTATCATATATATATATATATATATATATATATATATATATATACACTAATAATAATAATAAAATTTAGCTCTGTTATACATCCAGCACTGTTATAGGAACATCATTACTCAATGTGCAATACTTTATATATATATATATATATATATGTATAATCGACTCTCACATCGAGATTTGATGTATGAGGGTCAAGCAGATCAGTTTCCAGGAAACCGACAGCCCGACACCGGCACATGAGATTTGGTTATAGTGGTGAAGGCTTCGTGCAGGACCATCCACACTTTTTGACGGGACAAATACAGAGACCTGGTGCACCGAGTGCCACAAGGTTCCCAAACGACCCTCTGCAGGATTTGAATTCAGAGTTGTCCTTCTCCTAGACCAGTTGCTATCCAAGGCTATAGAACCCAGTCTGTCCTGCTATTTTACCCATAGCTGGAGGGAGAGGAAGAGGATTCATACCTTTCCCAAGGGTTTTAGCAAGTAAGTGAATGTAATGGAATTCGAACTCGGCTCTGCAATTCCTCAATCCAAGCCGCTATCCATTACTCCACCATGCCTCCATATATATATATATATATATATATATATATATATATATATATATATAAAATATAAAATATATATATATATATATTACCTCATGTGGGTATGGCCTATTTCAACCAGTGCATCTTTTCACCAGTCTTCTTCAAGTCTAGATTGAATTTGTCTCTGAATCAGGGATTTAGAATTTAATTTAGATAGCAGTCAAGGAAAACACACCAAACCTACCCAAAATGATGCCTCCGCTAGATAAAAAACTCGAGTTGATGGTAAGGGGAGTGGGGGAGGTATCTCTCTAAGAGAGGAAGATGTTCAATGCTCGAATCAACCCCAATATTAACCTTATAATACTTAAGTTGGGTTTATATGAATAATGAGGTGCTGAATTCAAAGTAAAAGAAGGGCCAAAAGGGAAGTTTTTCATCTCGCAAAGATGTCATTTTGGGTATGTTCGGTATTTTTTCCTCAACTGCTATCTAAATTAAATTCTAAATTCTTTGTTTCTGAGACAAATTCAGTCTAGGGTTGAAGAAGACTGGTGCTAGGTTGTGCTGGCCAGAATAAGCTATACCCACATGTGGTAATTTTGTATTTTTTGCTGTGTAATTTATATGCTCTGTTATAATAAATACATTGAGCTCTCTTTGTGGATCAGTTTTAATATTTGATATTACTAGGATCTACTTGGATTACATACCAACAGATCTATTATCTGTACTATATATATATATATATATATATATATATATATATATATATATATATAAATATATATATATATATAATTAAAAGTTTATATGTATATAAATATAAAAGCGCTCAATATATATATAATTATTTTGGTTGGATATATTATATCAGACAATTGTCTGAGTACTAAAACCCAGGGTCAATATCAAAGATATATATATATATATTTATATATATATATATATATATATATATATTTGTGACCCTGGGTTTCACGCTTAGCGATTTAATTTTTTCTTGTCAGACAATTGTTTTCAAAGGATGTGTAAGAACTGTCCGAATGTTTTATATTTCCGAGCGATTTGGCTATACCTTTAGCCATTATCAAGGATGATTCAACAGTTCTTACACACCCTTTGTCCAGAAAAGAAAGCTCTTGTCAGAACACAAGAAAAATTAAATAAAAAGCTTAACCGTAGTACCTTGTCTGTCGTTTTTATGAAACATGCATAAAGGAAGGATTGCTGCCTAAATATACAACTATATATATATATATATATATATATATATATATATATATATATATATATATATATTATATATTTTTTATGCATTCACACAATTCTCAGGCAATGGAAAAAAAAGAAAATTTTTCTAAATTGAAAATTGTTAGGCAGTTATTCTATATATTTAAGAAGTCAGAAATTGAGGCAAATACTATTAAAAATAACAGACATTTTGTAAGGCTGCAAAATGCACTTATCTCCCTTTGGTGGAGATAAGTCATGTGATGGCCACTTAGCGACGTCGTTTCATACAGTGACAACAGCAGCAGTCAAATTTAGTTTTGTTTACAGCAGCCAAGAGGAAAGATTGCTTTTTGCCACCCCCGCCTGCACAGAGGCTAAATCTGCCTCCCCAGCAGCTCAAAAGGCCATGGTGCCATTTCCCTTTAGGTATATATCTTGCCCAGATACAGAAAGAAACTCCAGCTTACAGTCCACAATTTGGGAAAACCCCAGGCTCGAGACATAGATGAATCCACTGCATTTGAGTCCTAAACATGACTTCTCCAGACACAAGAATATCTCCATACTATATGTAAGTTTCTTCTTTATTTTTTTCTCCTTACATTCTTCTTTGCTGTGTAGATATATGTGGTATAATATTCTCCATGTGGGATGCTTATATATATATGTACAAGCTTAAAAGCCACCCTATTGGGTAGCATTTAAGCTAGCTCCTGTGGAGGACTTTTGGTTTGGCCGTGTTTGCAATAGTTAGAGGGGAGCAAATGCAATCGGCAGGAATAAACTACAGAAGAACTCAAAATTAATTGCTGCATTTAAGTATTGAAATAATATTTAAGCTTACCTTTTAAAAGTTCAAGGATAATTCTTCTGCTGCCATTTAATTTAAAGACGATTTGATGTATGTAGATCCTTATTTCTCATACAATTATTTTTATTTCATAGGTGACAAAACAGGGGACAATTTATAATATAAAATTAATATAGTGTAAATATGTGAAAATAGAAATTAGAATTAGTTAAACATTCAACATTTGAAGAGTTAGAGAATAGCTAATTATATTCCATAATATAGGTTTTACTTAATTAGCTATTATATTTCTCTAAATTCAATGCTTAAATGCAGTGATCAATTTTGAGTTCTTCTGTAGTTTATTGTTGCCTATCACATTGATAATTTATAGTTGATAAGTCACCACTTGTTTTGTTGCTAGATTTAATTTTGTGATGGTGGTTTGAATCATTACTAACATAATTATGGTTATGTAGTTCTTTTGTTTGTGGTTTATGGTATCCATTATCTAGGTCTGATATAACATCTAGAAAATTAATCACTTTTGTAGTGGTGGTGGTAATGTTTAGATCATGATCTTTAAAAAAAATTATAAGTTCTTTTCTCAATTGGTCTGTATTGTGTGGGCTAGTTTTACAGAGGAGAATAACACAATTATCTCTATATAGTCCATTGTCCTTAATGTCGAACATAAATCTAAAACACCACAGCAACAGAATTCCAACAATATTACATGCTTCTGCAGAATCATACACACCCATAGCAATATTAAACTCTGGGTTGTTTCTCTTAGTCCAGAATCGTCATGGAAAAGTACTGGTGTTTGTGTCTGCTTTATGATATTAATTTCTTGATCACTTATAGGGCAGTAATCTCTAGCTCGGTTTATAGCCACCATTAGTAACCTCTCAATGATAGACAGGTAGAAGTCGCAAATATTAAATTATATGAATGTGCATTCATATTTCTCTTTTGTTATTAAACCATTCTATGGCATCAGCTGTTTCTGCCACTGGTTGATTCCTAGAGAATTTCTGGTTTAATTGCATGCCCTTTCAAGATTCTGCTGATTTTACCAATATTGCTTTTTGTAGGTCTTAGTAATCAGTATTGAGGGTTATTAGGAAAATTAGCCATATGGTTTTTGACTGAGATAAATGCTTGTTGTTTACGTAGATTCTATCATCAATTTTAAGTTTTGTGGATATTTCTTTGGCTGCCTTATCGATGTTGTTTTCCCAGTTTTTTGGTGTCTTTTTGTAAAATTTGTTGACTTCCCTGTTAATAACTTTGTTGCATGCATTAACATCGATATTGTAGTGTTTACCTGTTTTATCTGCCTTGATGTTTATTATATTGGTTTTGTTAATCCTAGAAACATCCTTTCAAATTTGTAGCTGCAGATCATTGGGATTTTCATCAAATTTAATTTTCTCTATTGACACAAATAGTGCTTTTTCAAAATCCAATAATTGTGGTGCTTTTTTTGGGATTTGAATCCATAGAGCTCAGCATCTTTTGAGTTGTTGCCCTCGTACTTGTGTTTGGAAAAAAAATAGCTTCCACCTCATCCATTTTCTTATGCTTTCGATCTAGAGTAACAGGGTCAGTTTCTAAGATCTTATATCAGGAACAATAATATTCCAGGTTGATTGGTTCTACATTTAAATGCTGGTGAGGCTTTAAAGGATAAATGCTTAACACCACCTATAATAGTGCTCAACATAAAGGAGCAAAATTTATATATAAATATATATGTAAATATATAAATATATGAATTGCATATAAAGTGCTGGTGTTAGTGAAACAGTCCAAAAGTTTGAGACAAGCCCTGGTAATTTTTGTTTTATACTTTAAATAAGAGAAAATTATTATACATGGTTATAAAAAAAGTGTGACATGATTTTTTAATAGAAAATTTTACTATGACAAAAAAAAAAAAAATAGAGCATTTTATGATTAAATTTTGCTCTCGTCAAAATATCCTCCTTTAGCCTTGATTACTGCAGCACAAATTTTTGGCATGTATTGAAAAATTTCTCAAAGTATAAGTTTGATAATTGATCGCATTCATTTTTCAATGACTCTAAGAGTTCTTTTTCATTTTTTTCCAATCTTCTTTCAAGTTCATTCCATCCTAATTCTGGAGTTGGCTTCAGACTTTGGAACTTTACCATATATATATATATATATATATATATATATATATATATATATATATATATATATATATATATATAAAATTTGGAAATTTTTCAACAACCCATCTTCCCTCATTAGTGGAGTAATCCAGGTTGATTGGTTCTACATTCAAATGCTGCTTAGGATTTAAAGGATAAATGCTTAACACCGCCTATGATAGTGCTCAACTGAAAGGAGCAAAATTTATATATAAATACATATGTAAATATATAAATATATGATTTGCATATAATTTTTGTTTTATACTTTAAATAAGAGAAAATTATTATACATGGTTATAAAAAAAGTGTGACATGATTTTTTAATAGAAAATTTTTTCTATGACAAAAAGAAAAAAAAGCATTTTATGATTAAATTTTGTTCTCGCTAAAATATCCTTTTATAGCCTTGATTACTGCAGCACAAATTTTTGGTACTCACTGCAAAAAATTCCCAAAGAATAAGCTTGAGAATTGATTTCATTCTTTTTTCATTGACTCTAGGAGGTCTTTTTAATTGTTTTTTTTTTTTTTTACTCTTCTGTAAAAATTCATCCCATGCTAATTCTGGGGGTGGCTTCAAACTTTTGAACTGTAGTGTATATATATATATATATATATATATATATATATATATATATATATATACAGAATAGCTAGTCATTTGTATTTGAGGATACCCATATACTAGAGCAGCCAGCCAATCCCTATTGTAGACTCTTGCTCAGATATATTTGTGCTTGTTCAACACCCACAGAGCCCACCTGTGCATTATACTGCAACTATGCTGAGCAGACCTTAGTTACAGTTTCTAGGAGAGAGACCATGTTATCTAAAATGATCAACAATTGGAACAACACCAGCACACTCAAACCCTCGCTCACGATGACTTGTGACTTTGTGCTATCATAGCTATTAACAGCCCCAATATATATATATACATATTTATTGATATTGTAAGTTTTTACATATACACATTCACATAGATGAATATGCCTCAATGATATATTTGCACACATGCACATTCATTTATTTATGTAACCAGTTGCACAGAATCAGAATCTATTCTTTATAAGGGATTACTTCTCTTGCGGGTTCCACCATTTTATTTTTCAAGGAAAAGCCGGTGAAGTGGAGGAGGGGGTCACTGAACTTCCTGCCATTTAATACCAAACATATTTTCCCAATTTTTTACGGTTTTTCACAATATTCAGCTCAGTAAACAGCAAACAGAAATTGGGTGGAATCATTTGTGCTGGCATCTTTACATACATAGATATGTCTGTATATGAGTGTATAAAAGATACTTACGAATAGATATGAAATGAGAGGTACCTATGAATATTCAGATAGATATGAGCAGACAGAGATAGATAATGGTAGACAGATATGTATCTTTACACTAACCACCTTTCCATATATATATATATATATATATATATATATATATATGGCCACAGTTTTTAATTTACATGAGTTTATTTACAGACCAACAAAATGTCTTTGTTAAGGATATTTTTATTTGTTTTTTCTATATTTCAAACCATTTTCCTGGTTTCTGCTATATTTATTTGTAAAAGTGCTTAGTATCAATAATAGAGTATGTAAAAATATAAAAGGGGATACTGAGGTAAACATCGAGTGGCGACAGTCTGTTTCCCGTTGTAACATAATCTTCAGATTAATACATACATATATATATATATTTATATATAGTACATGTAATCAATCCATTGGTATATAATCAGGGTGGATCCTAGTAATATTAATTATTAAAACTGATTCACAGAATGGCTTGAAACAGAAAATGTTGAGGTAATTTTTTTTTTTTTGCTGTAAAATATATATATATGACATATATATAAATATAAAAGTGAACATTGAAGTCAACACTCAGAGGTGACAGTCTGTTTCATGCTGGACGCAATTGTCAAGCTGACAATTGCGTCCAGCATGAAACAGCCTGTCGCCTCTGAGTGTTGATTTCAATGTTCACTTTTATATTTATATTTACATACGCTCTATCTCTGAACACTTTATCTCATAAATATAGCACACCTTAAAACTATATTTCTTCATATGTGTGTGGGTGTACAGATTTGCTCATTGATTCCTTGTAGTGAGACGGTGTGTATGTATGGAGAGGGGATATACACATATATACACGCATGCTGACAAAAACTCACAAAAATGGAAAGAACACACATGGGTCATTAAAAGATAAGCATGCCGATAACTACTCCATCATTTCTCAAACTAATCTCAATTGTTTTATAACCCTTCACACAGAACTTTTCACTGCCAGTTCAAGAAAAACATTTGGATCACTAACACAAAAAAGAAAATGTCTCATATTGAGAATATTTAACATCGAAAAACATAAAGAAAAAAAGAAAGAAAAATAATGAATTATTTTTAATAATATGTGGAAATCTCCACCCTTTGCCTGATGATGGCCACAAGACCGGAAACCCATGTAGCAAAATTATGGAAAATAAAACATAATATTTTTTTAAAATCCACATTACAATCAAAAACGTTTGCAGCTTCACTCTTCTTTTTAATATTCACACTTTTCTCTTGTTGGAACTACTATAACCTCATCCTTTTAGATATATATTTATATATATGTTATTTGCAGACAGTACTATTTCGCTGTATCACAGCTCCTCAGTGCAACTAGACATCCGAATGCTTCAAGCCAGGATTAGAAACCCAACTGATTTGGTGTCAGTCAGAGTTTCTACCACTGAGCTATCTTCATTCGGCAGAATGAGCCAGCTAAATCTGGCATAATTGTCATCTAAATTACACAAAAATGAAAATAACAGCAACATCTCATTTTAACTTTATAGATACCAGTTATATTTACCAAAATTACACAAATATATCTTGAAATACTAAAGTGTAAATTTATTCAATAAAATCACCATTGGCTTCAACCACGGCCTCCAGATGATTTTGGAATCTGCTGAAACTCTCCAAGACAGTTTACTTGTTTAAGTTGGTAAATGCTGCCATAATCTTTGTCTTCAGTTCATCTTTGGTATTGCAAGAAGTTTTCTTGGACTCTCATTCAACTGTGCCCAACACATAATTATCAAGTAGGTTGCAGTCTGAGAAGTTAGATGGCCAGATATAGGGAGTGATGTGGTCGCAGAAATTATTTGACAGCCATTACTGAGTTCTCCTGCTTGTGTGGTATGGTTTAGAATCCTGTTACCAGACATAGGATCTTCCAGCAGCCAGCCTGTTGGCACACGGCAGCACTTTCTCTTCAAGGCACTTGATATAGGCCTTCATGTTGAATCTGTGGCCTTGTGGGAAGATGAATGGAGGCATAACGTAACCATCACTAGGGATCACTCCAAATACCATGATGTTGACTGGATATATCATACAACTCTTTTTGAATCCACTGCACTGTCTTCAGATTGACACCAAAACATATTGAAATGTTCATATTGAATTTTCTAGCATGAATGCAGAGCAGTACAGCATGGCATTTCCAGATTTCTAGCAGAGTGAATTGCATCATGGTGCTCTTTTTCTCAGTGACAGTGCCCAGCTGACACTACCATACTGTGCAGTCAACAAAATCAAAGACAACAGACATGCATGAAATTAAAAAAAATATAAAATGGCGACAATTTACCCATCGCACCCTATATATATATATATATATATATATATATATATATATATATATATATATATATATATAATTTAGTATTAGGGCAGCAGATCATTTATTCAAACATATATTGTTAAATATAACAGACAACAAATGTCTATTATGTTTTATCATGAGCCGTTCTAAGCGTCATATAATGGCTTTAGTTTCAATAGAAAATAAAGACAAAACTGTCCAACATTTGAATATTTCTTTATTATATTGGTTGTCAGTCTATGCTTTTGACTCACATGAGCCATCATCAGAGTGGTTATATGGACATTACAACAGAGATGTTCACTGTCAAAAATGACATCCTGTTTTATTTACTTAGAAGTAATATATATATATATATATATATATATACACACACACGTGTGTGAATTTAAAAAATTAGGAGATCAGCCAATCATGCTACCTATCAAGTGATATGGGCCAAATGATTTCCTAACACTTTATTATTTATATATAAATGCAGAACATGAAGTGTAAAAGAAGGGGAGGAGAAAAGCAAGACTATTGAAACTCTATTGGAGGGGAAGTAAATAAAATGTACATGCTATCATCCTGGTTCATAAGAACTCAAAAAGTACTTTTGGTGTGTATGAATTATGTTATTATTTCCAATCTTTCATTCTTGGTAAATTTTTGGGGTCTGGAAATGTTATTATTGATAACTTTTCCTCTTGGCACAGTTTGCAGATATCACAATGATTGCTGTAAGGTTTGACTTTTTTGTTTAATATTTTCCAGTATACACTTCTCCCTGCACTCTGGCTTGTCACCATACACAATATCAGATTTTATTTTTCAAGCCAACATTTTTCACAGTAAAATTCTTATTAACCAACAAATGTTACTAAAGTTTTCACAGTGTACTTATGTGAGAAATGCACAATGTGAATTTCAGCTGTTTTGCTGGCAAATATTTACATTACTTATTTGGTGGTGTGAAATTTTATTATGAAACTTGAGCATTTTTCAGCATATCGCGAATAAATACGGATAATCATATAGTTATTTTCATTTCCTTTTTGCTTGTAGATATAAAAAGATTTTGCCATGTTTGGTTAGACATGACGACAAAAGAGAAAAAGTCATTGAGTGATGGGAAGAGAATTTTATCAATTGGGAAAATGCTAAACAGAGATCTCAGAATAATAATAATAATAATAATAATAATAATAAAGAAAATTTTAAGCATTAGCAGAATATGAGCAAGAAAAAGAACTGGTTTTGTCACAGAAAATGATCTGAGAAAAATTAAAAAGGGGAACAAGCAAGAAAAGTGAATTGACCAGCAAGAAAATATTGAAAGAAACTATCATTGCGAATGTAAACAGAGAGAAAATACACAGAATGATAAAGACATTCACAAAAGGCATGAAACCAACCCAAACTATCACAAAAACAAAGAGAAATGTATAATTTCTGTCTAAATTTCTAAGATGAGGAGATATCATTATTTACACTATATATATCTGGACTATTTTTTTAATCATATCACTCTATGCAAGGCCGTAAAGTGAATAAGACACTAGGGGTTACTGAGTGTGAATGAATATGAAAAAAACAGAATTATTAAAGAGCAAGAAAAATATTGTCTACAGGACAATAGGCTAGTGGATTAAAGCATTGGTTTGTGAATTTGGTGACATATTAATAATTGTGAGTTCAATCCCTTGGCTGGGTAGTGTGTACTTGGACTCAGTTGAAATGGGCAAGTAATAACGAAGCAATATTAAAAATAAGGGCTAGATGAGATATCCCTAAACATGAAGGTAATGGATTATGAGCAGTCGACTTACATAGATTAAATAAATGGTTCAATTTAAGCAGAATTACCAATACCTATTTATAGCAGAATTGCTAACAAATAACTATTTATAGCAGAATTACCAACAATACCTACTTATAACAGAATTGCCTAAAAATACCTATTTATAACAGGTATTGTTAGCAATTCTGCTATGAATAGGTATTGTTTGCAATTCGGGTTTAAATAGGTATTGGTAATTCTGCTATGAATAAGTATTGTTAGCAATTCTGCTATGAATAGGTATTGTTTGCAATTCTGCTATAAATAGGTATTGTTAGCAATTCTCTTATAAATAGGTAATTGTTGGCAATTCTCTTATGAATATGTAACTGTTGGCAATTCTGTTGTAAATAGGTATTTGTTGGTACCTATTCATAACAGAATTGCTAACAATACCTATTCATAGCAGAATTACCAACAGCTATTTATAACAGAATTGCAAACATCTATTTAGAGCAGAATTGCAATAAATGGCAAACAATACATATTTATTGCAGAATTGCTAACAATACCTATTCATAGCAAAATTGCTAACATTACCTATTTATTGCAGAATTGCTAACAAATACCTATTTATGACACATTGCAAACAATACCTATATAGCAGAATTGCAAACAATAACTCTTTATTGCAGAATTGCCAACAGCTATTTACAGCAGAATTATCAACAATACCTATTTATAACAGAATTGCAAATAATACCCATTTATAACAAAATTACAAATACCTATTTATAGCAGTATTCCAAACAATATCTATTTATAGCAAAATTGCTAACAATAACTATTTATTGCAAAATTGTCAACAAATACATATTCATAGCAGAATTATCAACAATACCTATATTTCTGTAGCTGAAGCTATTTGATTGTGTTCAAAATATTTAGTTTTTGACATTAAATAACACATAGTTTGATATGCTGCTAAACAAAATCAACCAATCAAAATATTTAGATTTTTTAGATTTCGACATTAAATAACCCATATGGCATTAAATAAAGCAATCAAAATATTTAGATTTTGGCATTAAATAACCCGTAGAGGTTGATATGCCTCTAAACAAATTCAACCAAATGAAACCAATCAAAATTTTTAGATTTCAGCATTAAATAACCCATAGAGGTTGATATGCCGCTAAACAAATTCAACCAAACCAATCAAAATATTTAGATTTCGGCATTAAATAACCCATAGAGGTTTATATGCCGCTAAACAAAATCAACCAAACCAAACCAATCAAAATATTTAGATTTTGGCATTAAATATTAAAAATTAGCTTGATATGCTGCTAAACAAAATCAACTGGCCAGTAGAAAAATGGAAGAATATTTATGGTGAGTAGACAAATTGTTATTCATTGATGTACTACACATTTTCTGTTTATTACTGGCCAAAACTGTTATAAACGCTTATGGTTGCACAAGCGCAATGCCAGTGAGGCATATATCAATATATATATATATATATATATATATATATATATATATATATATATATATATATATATATAATAAATTTTTTTTTTAATCTGAAATTATCTTTATTATTGTAAACTTTATATTTCATGGGTGCATATATTTGAGTTGATCTCCTTGATGTTGATTTTTGGTAACAACGAAATTCATGTCTACCTGTGTAAGCAATCAAAATTTTATTTTTCATGATTAAATATAATGATGTTATTGTTAATAATAATAATAATAATAATAATAACAGTAACAGTAACAGTAAAATAAATAAATAAATAAAAATAAAATAAAAAAAATAAATAAATAAATGTAAAATATAAAAATAAATAAAAAATAAAAAATAAAATTTAAAAATAGATAAATCAATAAAAATAATTAAATAAAAATAAAAAATAAATATTTATATATACATATATATATATATATATATATATATATATATATATGTGTATGATAACAATATATATATGTGTGTATGTGTGTGATAACAATATATAAATTTTTATATATCAAGAATAATTTGGGAGCAAAAATATATGACAAAGTGGAAAATTTTTCATGCGCCGTTAGGACTTCATCAGACTAGGTTTGTTTACATTGATGCAACTCCACATGGGAAAAAACAAGTGATGCTGGGAATTTTAAATTTATAAAATTATGTATTTTCGGTCTATAATCTCTCTGATTTGATTTAAACTCTTTTCCTTTTAGCTTTACTCATCTTTGTTATTAAATATCCCACATTTTGATAAAAGATCTGCCAAGAATGGTAAAACATTGTAAGAACCTGGATGCAAATATATATATATATATATATATATATATATATAGATAGATAGATAGATAGATAGATTATTTTGTCTCACTAAATCTAATCTCTTTGTTTTTGTTTTTGGAAAATATTCTACCCCCAACCTGTCACCTTCCCAAACATATTCTTAAGCTGAGAGAGATTAATTAAAAAAAAAAAAAAAAGGAACAAATAGGGTCAAAGAAACAATATACACGATGGAAGCAATAGAAATGGATTAGTGAAAATTCCTTGAAAAGGAAAAACTAGAAAATTAGTTCAATAAACAAATTCGGAGCATAATAAGATGGAAATTATTATACAGAAATGAAGGTATAGAACTGGGGGAGGGGCCGCATCCTATAACCCATTTGAACAAAACACAATTTTTCCTTAATTATCTTTAAAAAGTTTATAAATTAAAAATGACTAAATAATCACAAGTAATCTTAAATTAATCTTTAAAAGAAAAAAAATTATTTTGTTTTTCATCTATAGAAGATTAGAGCTGTTTATTCTTTATAAATTTTATTTTTATTGGTTCTCTTGTAAAATTTTTAATTTGTTCTCTGGTAAATTTTTAATTGGTTTTCTGGTAAAATTTAATTGATTCTTTTGTAAATTTTTAATTGGTTTTGTGTCATTTTTTTATTGGTTCTTTGGTAAATTTTGATGGATCTGTGGTAAATTTTGATGGATCTGTGGTAAATTTTTTTTTTATGGATCTGTGGCAATTTTTTTTTTTGTGATAAATATGGCAAGAAAGATGAGGACAATAGTCCAAATAATGTAAATAGTGTACATAATACCTCATCTCAGAAATATAGACAGATACTGAAAGGCTGAAACATTGTAATAAATATGGCGACAAAGATGAGGACAATAGTCCGAATAATGTAAATAGTGTACATAATACATCATCTCAGAAATATAGACAGATAAAAGGAATATTTTTATTGCTTCGCTGGGAAAATTTTTATTGGTTCTTGTGTAAATAATTTATTAGTTCTCGGGTAAATTTTTCATTTGTCCTCTTGGAAAAATTTTAATTGTTTACATCTTTTAATTGTTTACTGATGATTTTTTAATTGGTTCTCTGGTAAATTCCTTTGGTATTTTTGGAATTTACTCTTTAGCCAATTGATGTGATAGCTTAAATGTTAGTGAAATTTCTTTTGATTTTGGACCCGACTCTGCACCAAATCCTGAATCTTAACCTGATATAACCTTTAACTTTCAAGCAACCTGTACTTACGTGTGCTCATTTGAGAAAATTCCCTTTTCTGAAGGTGGAAATATAAATGTAACATATTGCAGAAAATGATTTTCTCATCTTTCCTGCAAGTTCCCATATTTCGAGATGAGATCAGAAGGGAATATTCATTCATTGTGTTTATTGTGTTTAGGTGGAACGCATGACTGAGATGATTTTCTCATCTTTCCTACAAGTTCCCATATTTCAAGATGAGATCAGAAAGGAATATTCATTCATTGTGTTTATTGTGTTTAGGTGGAACGCATGACTGAGATGATTTTCTCATCTTTCCTACAAGTTCCCATATTTCAAGATGAGATCAGAAAGGAATATTCATTCATTGTGTTTATTGTGTTTAGGTGGAATCTTTCCCGTTCATGACTGAGAGATGATTTTCATTCATTGTTTTATTGTGTTTTGGTGGAACAAGTTCCCATATTTTCAAGATGAGATCAGAAAGGAATATTCATTCATTGTGTTTATTGTGTTTAGGTGGAATGCATGACTGAGATGATTTTCTCATCTTTCCTACAAGTTCCCATATTTCAAGATGAGATCAGAAAGGAATATTCATTCATTGTGTTTATTGTGTTTAGGTGGAACGCATGACTGAGATGATTTTCTCATCTTTCCTACAAGTTCCCATATTTCGAGATGAGATCAGAAAGGAATATTCATTCATTGTGTTTATTGTGTTTAGGTGGAACACATGACTGAGATGAGCAGCACCTCCCCTATTACACAAATGCAGATGGGTCCTACATAACCTTATGACGAATTTTGCCTTTTTAAAGTAATGGATAAATCTTCACCAAAGTTAAGCATCATCAAGCCTGGTCAATTCCAGATAGGTGATTACTTGGGAATACTAGCTTCTATGAGGGTTCTTATAATGGCTCAGAATTTTTAATTGGTGAGCTGAATTCCAATCCCCATTAGGTTTGTTATATTCACTTACATTCTAAAACCTCATCTTCCCCCCAGCTATAGGTTAATTAGTAAGATTTGTATCACTAAACCATTATTATCTTAAAAAAAAGCAAAAGTTCTTACAATCTAAAAATATTTTCAGGCTTTAAATAACCTGCAAATGTTTGATGACCTATAAAAAATGAATTTATCAATCATTCCCTATAAAAAATTTTGCACTAAAGAATTGAATTCATGATCTACAAAAAACAAGAAACTGTTTTATCCACAGGGTGATATTTCACAAAAACTTCCTGATGCAGGGTTTGAACTCACAACCTTTAACACGTTGACTTGGATGTGTTGCTGATATCATGGATAATCGCTCAGAATTCATAATTAGGGAGCCAAGTTCCAATTCACGTTTGCTTTATTATATTCAATTACGCAGAAATACCTTTGGGTCCGGTATGAATCCACTTCTTCTCAACCCCCCAGGTATGGGTTAATTAGTAAGACTTGTATGATTAAATCATTATTATCTCCCCTGCCCAAATTCTTACAATCTAAAAATATTTTCTGGCTTTAAATAACCTACAAAGGGTTGATAAGCCATAGAAAATCATTCAAGGAGGGGTCTTTCCACTGTTTCTTTGTCTCTGGCTCAAAGTGATGAACTCAGTACTCATCCTGGGCTAGAAAATGTTCAAGGAAACCACCTGAATCCACCTCAAACAATGTCAAATTTCCCCATGATGAGATCAGACTGGTGTGCCTTTGATCAGATGTCAAAGGTTATGGCACCCACCAAGCAGAAATCTTCTTCATGCCAAGTTCATTGTACAGAAGATTCTCAACTCTCCTACAGGATATACTAATAGCATTGGCTATTTGATTTCTAGTCAACTGCCTGTAATCCAGCATTGTGTGGTTAACAAAATCAATGTTTTCCTCAGTTGTGGCAGTTGCAGAATGTCCAGACTTTGTGTCATTTTCAAGACTCTCCCTTCCCCTTGTAAATTCAGCTGCCCACTTTTGCACCATTGATAAAGCTGGAACATCATCCCCTAATGTAACAACCATGTCAACATGAATATCCTTGGGGGCTAAACCCTTTTTCTTCTGATACTTCACAACATTACAATGCCAAATTTTGTACATTTTCAAGAGAATCTGCTACTAGTTAGATCTGAAGTCTTCTTTGACCAATCAGATGTCAGTTTACCTGAAAAGAAAGAATGCATTTATTAATAAGTTGAAATGAATGCATGCAAGATTTCACAGCTCTAGCATCATTCCTTTATAGTCAGCCTATGAACTTTTCAGTCCAGCCAGCTCATAAAGTGATGCTGCAAGGAAATTCTGCTTAAAACATGGGAAAAGAGTGTGTTCCGAATGAAAAACAGCTTTAATCATTTCACCCCATGCAAGGCAATAAAGCCACTAAGATACAAGGTTTGCCATATCTTATAACTATTCCTACAATTTTAGTTATTTCAATTGTCTTGGAAAAATCTATTCTCACCAGTTTTAAATATATATACTGAGCTTCTCAGTTAATGCTGTAGTAAGTTCAATCATCTCTGGATGCTCTATCCTTATGGCCTTGTTCCCAACTAAGCTTATTTACATTATTTGTATATGGATTGTCATCCTCATCTTTGTTGTTGCTATCGGCTATTGTGCCCTCGGGCCTTCATCAGGATAACCTTCAGTGGAATTCAAACTGAACCCATTATTCAATCTAAATGGGACAGGTGTAGAATATTCTTGGGATATCTCATCTAGTTCTGATGTAGTACTGTTAAGTTTCTGTCTCTATTTCTGAGATGAGGTATTATGTACACTATTTACATTACTAAAGAGTGTGTGTACATCATCCCGTGCAGCTGCATAAAGAAATATAAAGGGGAGACAGACCGCCCTCTTAAGGTAAGGCTTCAAAAACACCAGAAAGCTGTAACATGAGGGGAAGTGGAAAAATCAGGCGTAGCTGAACACATATGGAGAGAAAAGGGAGATCATCGCCCTCTGTGGGATCAGGTTGAGATCATAGACAAAGAACATCATTGGAAAATTCGTAAACTTAAAGAATCAGCATTATGCTAGGCCACAAAAATCTCCTGAGCCGACAAAGCATAGAAATGAATACAATATGGGAACCAGTAATAAGGAGTGCCAAACACAAGCAATAATAACAATGAAAATTGCAATATGAGCTCTAGTAAAAAAAATATGCAATGATAACAGCAAAAATTGCAATATGAGCACTGGTAAAAATGGTTGCTGAAGACATTAAGTCCCAGAAATTCATATACAGATGTCCTTAAGGACACATGGCACAGTGGATAAAGGCATTGATTAGATCCACTAACTGAAGAACTTGGAGAGGGGAATTAACAGGAGACATCCATTAGACATGGCATGTGTTACTAGAACAGTCTACCCCAGCAAATGAAAAAAAGGGTCGACATTCCAACCACCTTCAGAAGGCCGGCTTGTACAATGTACAACAGCTGAAATGTTGTGATAAATATGGCGTCAAAGATGAGGACAATAGTCTGAATAATGTAAATAGTGTACATAATAGCTCAGAAATATAGACAGATAAAGGGCGAAACATTGTAAAAACATGGCGACAAAGATAAGGACAATAGTCCGAATAATGTAAATAGTGTACATAATACCTCATCTCAGAAATATAGCAGATACTGTAAGGCCGAAACATTGTAATAAATATGGCAACAAAGATAAGGACAATAGTCCAAATAATGTAAATAGTGTACATAATACCTCATCTCAGAAATATAGACAGATACTGAAAGGCCGAAACGTTGTAAAAAATATGGTGACAAAGATAAGGACAATAGTTCAAATAATGTAAATAGTGTACATAATACCTCATCTCAGAAATATAGACAGATACTGAAGGGCCGAAACATTGTAATAAATATGGCAACAAAGATGAGGACAATAGTCCAAATAATGTAAATAGTGTATCGCTCAGTTATTGCTCACTTCATTTCCAAGTACAGACTGCCAGGCCCAGGAATTGAACTCAGACTTATTATATCACTGAATTCATAAACCAAGAATAAACTAGGCAATGGGAAAATTCTGAGTGAGAATTTGGAGCCTTAAAACTAAACTGATGGATGCTGCTGCTACTTGTCACACTTGAGTGCACTCATCAAGGGTTTGCTTTACTGCTGCTACTGAAGCTTTGCTGTCATTTTTCTTTATCTCTTTGCAGATTGATAAGCACCTGATGAAGGCCAGAAAGCAAAATGGTCGAAACATTGTGATAACAATAACAAAGATGAGGATAGTAGTTCACATGCAAATAATATCAATATTGATAACTGTTAATCCCAAAAGTTCAAATAGATATAATCTTAATTTAGTATATCCTTAAGTTACAACTGCTTATTGAGTTTGGTCCTCACTGAGTGATCCACGCTTACTAATCTGTACCAAACTTAGATTACGCTTAGTAAATAACCATTACAATCATAATAAGTTCAATCTTCACTGGGTGCCCCACTTCTGAGGCGTTTTGTCAGCTTAAGCACACTCACATCCAGGCAAGCTGTATTTGAAGAAATCTTCCTCTAAAGTTTTGAGATGAAGAATTATCATCATTGTACACTGATTTACTTCGACTGTTGTGCCCTACAGCCTTCTTCATGTTTCTGTCATAGCTTCAAGTACCAGAGAATTTCAAACCAAACCCTTTATTCAATCCCCTGGAGTAGATTGTTCCCATCCTGCTGTCTGTACTTTAGAGAGAAAATTAATTCAGAAGAATTAACAGATACAAGATTATCTCCTTGCAGGCTCAGCAGAATGAGAACAACTGAGCCCATGGCTGGAATAAAGTATAAGTTTCAAAATTCCCAGGCTACCAAATACAAGAGACTAAAAGGTACAACAGAGAAATTGCTGTAACTATAACAACCAAGTTGACAACATTAGTCCAAGTCATTCAGTGTATAATAAATATCTATAGTAGTTTACAAAAGTCTTTGCTATTCTTTACTTGATTTTAGCAACATTAAAACGAGCTGTTTGATATTTATTTCTTCTTCTTCTTCTTTCTCAATGTGCCGTATCCCTTCAGGACATAAGTGATCATGGCTCTCCACAACTTCCTGTCCTTTGTAGCTCTTGAACAAACTTTATTTTTTTGTTATCTCTCCTAAACCTTCTTTTGCCAGCCATTTACTCAAGCTCATTCTTCTTCTGTGCCAGTCCCTTCAGGACGTTAGCAATCATGGCTCTCCACAATCTCCTGTCCTTTGTAGCTCTTAACATACTTTATTTTTTTGTTATCTCTCCTAAAATCTTGTTCTGCCATCCATTTACTCATAACCATTCTTCTTCTTTTTCTATGTGCCATGACCCTTCAGAACAGACAATTATGGCTCTCCACAATATCCTCTACTTTGTAGCTCTCAATAAACCTTGTCTTTTTACCATCTCACCCAAATCCTTCTCCAACATGTGCTTGCTCAAGCTCACCAGGTAGCTTATGTGTTTTCCTCTCTTCCTCTTGCCTTTAGTCTGTCCTGTGAGTATCAAATTTTCAAAGCCCTCCTTCCTCATTATGTGTCCCATAAATTTCAACTGCCTCTTTCTGATGTTAAGTATAAGTTTCTTTTTTGTTTCCATTTTCAGCCCATGGTATTCTCAACATCCTTCTGTAGAGCTACATTTCTGTTGCTTCATGTCTCTTCTTCATCTGGGACGAGATTGTCCAGAATTCACTGCCATATAGAAGCACTGATATTGCATAAGAGTTCTTTATTCCTAACGATATTTTTCTGTTTCTTAATACTTTCCTAAACTTTCTCGATCTCAATGCACCTTCGGATTTCAGTGTCACACTTTCCATCTTCAGTTAAAACACTTCCCAAATATTTAAAATTTTGTAATTGTTTGAATTTCATATATCAAATTTGTAATTTACATGTTGGGCTATTGTTTTTGCTCACAATCATACATTCCATCTTCTTGCAATTGATGTTTAGTCCTTTCTTCTTGCTTTCCTTCAATACCTTCCATAGGAGTTCTTGTAGTTTCCTTTCTATGTCTGCTATCAACACTGTATCATCTTCATATGTTGTTAAGATTGTGCCAATCAACAATGAATCCTGGTAGGACTTCTAATTCTCTCAGAATCAGCTCGTGTATAGGTTGATGAGGTCTGGTGAGAGGATACACCCTTGTCTTACACCCCTCTTAATTTTTGTATATTTACTGAGCTCATTTTCTGTCTGTATGCAGGCAGTTTGCTGCTAGTATAGGTTCTTGATTATTGTAATATGTTTCAAAATATTTCAAGGTTACCTAGCAGCTACAACAGTTTTTTGTGACAAACTTTAGCAAGTGTTTTTGCATAATCTATAAAACACAGGTACACCTCCTCCATTTGTAATTCTCTTTCTGATATAATTCTGAGCACAAATATTGCATTCCTAGTTCTGTTATCTTTAATGAACCTACACTGTTCTTGTCCTATTTCTGGTCTGATACTGCTGCACACTATATTCATCAGAATTCAGATGTTTTATTATATGGCTCATTAGGCTGATTGTCTAATGGAATTCACATTTGTTTCCACCTGGCTTCTTAAGCAGTGCTATGACAATAGAGCTACTTAAGTCTTCCAGTATATCACCACTGTTGTATATTTCATTTATTATTTCTGTAATCTTGTCAATACTGAAATCATCTAAAGCTGCCAGCATCTCTATTACAATTCCATCTGAAACCACTGCCGCTCTGTTTCAGTTCAATTTGGTCAGTGCTGATCCCAATTCAGACTTTAATATTTCTGCTCCTTTGATATTTCTGTATTTTGCCTGTTCCTCTTTAGGCCTAGAAGGATTTGCCAATGTATTTGTTCTATCCCTAAAGTATTTTTTCTTTTTCTATTATCAGTGACCCATCCTTGGATTTTATGCATCCTGCTGATGAGCAGGTCTTTTGTCCTGTTAATTCTATTTTTTATGTATATCTGCTTCATCTGTGATACACGTTATTTCTATTTCTACACATTTTTTGTTGAGCCATTCATCTTTCAGGGGTGGTGGATACATGGATTTATACCTTTCCCAAGGATATTTGCACATAAATAAATATAACAGTCCCAACTGGAATTGGAACTCAACTCTCCAATTAATAATTCTGAGCCATTAGACCACAATACACCACCCACAAGTCCAAACTTAAAGCACCTGGCATTCCCAAGCAGTCACGCATCTAGGTACTGACGAGCCTCATTGTTGCTTCATGTACAGAAACTATATTATATAGTTATAGTATAATTATATAAATATATTCAAAGACTAACATGTGCAAAATTTCTTATTGTAAGAACTCAACAAAATCTGGTGTCATTTTTTCTTTATTGCATGGGTAAACAATAATAAGATTCTAGTGAACGTGAAGTGGGTGATCGATTTACTACTGTTATAAAGTAATAAACTGATCCCCCACTTAATTACTATATATCAATATAATAATATAAATAAAATACTTAAAATATATTCAAAGGCTCACGTTTTCAAAAAATATTTATTTACTATTATGACAATAATAGGTTATGTTTTGATTTGATTTCTTTCTTTAATGGCATATCAACATCTTCATGGGTCATTTAATGCTGAAATTTAATTTTCTTAGGAGTTTTGAAGTAATAAAAATATATATGTTATTCTGCTTTCACAATTGAATACATGGTAGTTGATATGCAGCTTTTATGTATATACATGTTTGTGTGGACATAATTGCTAGAGGCATTGATATTTGTGTTTTATGTTGTAGTCTTGTTAAAGTTTTATTTTGAAATAGAGTTTGATTTCTTTAAGAAATTAGTAGGATATTATATGGACGACTAGCAGCATGGCCCGGCGTTGCCCATGCTTGATTCAAAAATCATACGACTCATACAGCAATCACTATCACTTGACTTAAAATATTTTTGCCCTTCCTTGCCTTTAAAAGAGTGCCCTTTGCCGTGCTGATGTTGCTACATGCCTTACTTCTTGCCTATCTCACATTGTGAATTTTTTCTAAGCTCTATACTAAACATTAAATCTGTTACGAAAAAAAGAACTAAACAAAATGAGCACAAAACAATCAGCTTTAAAAAAAGACTTGTAACTGGAAAAACTGAATGAAAAAAGAATGTTAACAACAAATACTTTTTCACACCCAACCCAGTTCTGCGGAATCAGAATCAACGTTGAGTTTAAGCAAGAGAATGAGCCAATTGGAGTTAAGTGCCATGCAGATTTAAATTTTTCCCACTTGTGACAAATGCAAATTTTTTTTTTGCATGCTAGCAAACATTCGTGTCAGTCAGCTGTTGGCTCTCACACTGGCCAATAGAATCTTCCTGCCTATTCATGGCAACCAGCTATAGGCTCTCACTCTGGCCAGTAGAAAATGGCCGCAAACTACATGAAAACTGCCATAGAAGCATGAAAAAATCTATTATTTCCACTATTGATGGAAGTTGGGAAATGCAAAGTTGGTCTTAGCCTTCCTGCTAACTTTGTGCATGTAAATTTTGGTGCAAATCCGTCGAAAATTGCGGCCGTGCATTCGTTACACACACACACACACACATACATCCTGCATTTTATAGATAGAGATTATCATGGAAGAGTTCTTTCATGTTGATTGATGTACTGTTGGTAATTTTACTATAAATAGGTATTGTTGGTTATTTGTTTTATATAAAAATGTATTTTTAGTCTTTTGTTTGCATGTTCACTATATGGCCATAGCTGGGACCCTAACAGGTGCTACCAAACCCGGGTCAGGGTGGACCTGGGAACAACAGCAATTAAGAGGTGGTTATACACTCCTCAAAACCACCAATCTCTCAATCAGAGGTCTTGCTGCCGGATGTAGTCTATCGTCATGCCAAGGACTAACAATAACAGGAAGAGCTCAAAAAATATACTATCAAAAGATTCTGTTGCTCATAAAATGGGGGATCATTTTTCTATTGTTATAAAGTAATAAACTGATCCCCAAAGAATTTATACTTATTAATATAATACTTTGAAAATTATATGTAAAGATTGACACGTGAAAACATTTTAATGATACAAAGAACTCCACAAAATATGCTATCATTTTCTATGGCATGGCCAAACAAGCAGGAATATAAGATTGTGGGGGATTATTTTTCTATTGTTATTAAGTAATAAAAGAAATTTTCATTTTATGCCTGTAAGCAGTGGATTCTTTGCAGAGACTAACTTTACTATGAGTAAATTACTTGGGCTTTTTTTCTGAAATAATCTCTGAAGATTCTTTGATGCCCAAATTCATTAAAAAAACATTTCAGATTTTTAAATCATCCAACCAGAACAAAAGATAACACATATTGAAATTAAATGCTTTAGAAAGTTTCTAATGAAAACTTGATATAAAATTTAATATGTATATATAATATCCCCATATAAAATGTAATATATATATATATATATATATATATATATATATATATATATATATATAGCGAGTCTTCGATAAAGCAAATTGAGTCCTGTCGGTCACTGTGTGTTTATCTAAAAATAAATACGCTAAAATTCACCTTCATCCCTGCCGTGTGCCGACAGCTCAGTGGTAGAATCTTCACCTGATGCCAATTCAGTCAGGTTTCAATCCTAGCTAGAGGCAACCAGACGTCTAGCCACATTGAAGAGCTGTGATACAGTCTGTCTGTGGATGACATTATATAGGCTCCTGAAAAATTAATTTCGGTTGAGCTCTCTGGGGGAGGAATGTGGGTTTGTAAACAGTGACTTTTACGGCTGATAGAGCGAGACACTTTGGTAAATCGAATTGAGTCTTATCAGTCACTGTGTGTTTACCTAAAAATAAATACGTTAAAATTCACCTTCATCCGTGCCGTGCGCCGAGGGCTCAGTGGTAGAATCTCTGACTGATGCCAATTCAGTTGGATTTCGATCCTACCTAGAGGCAACTGGACATCTAGCCACACTGAAGAGCTGTGAAACAGTCTGTCTGTGGATGACATTATATATATATATATATATATATATAAAAACTTTCAGTCTGAAGTGATGAATACAAAAATATACATGAAATAAATGATAACCAAGATGGATTTTTAAGGTTTTTCTTGATTTATCATTATATATATATATATATATATATATATATATCCTCTTTGGGTCTACCCATATGGATTACCTATTTTTCCATGAACTAAATATATATATATATATATATATATGTATGTATATAAAGAGAAAGAGATTATATATATATATATATATATAAAATATAAGTTTGCCATTGCAATGCATTGAATATTGCTGCCTCATCTCATCTGTTGCTTCTACTGTAAATTTAGAGGTTCTTGATAAAAGTTGCTTATATAAGAAGGTACCAACATATTCTTCTGAAAAAAATAATTTTTAAGAAAATAAAAAATAAAATTTCTTAAAAATTAATTAACCATCAGTCACTTACCATTGCCTGAAGAGGTACAACATAGTGCCGAAACACAAAAGCTATGTTTTTGTTATTATATCTCATAATAAAAAAATATACTGCTCTACTTTGCATTGAGCACTTTTTTAAAAGTAAATACTATGAACATAGGAATTTTACTTCATCTGTTCTTTCTCTCACCTGGATATATACATATATATATATATATATATATATATATATATATATATATATATATATATATAAAAACTTCCAGTCTGAAGAGATGAATATAAAAATATTCATGAAACAAATTATAACTGATATGGATTTTTAGATTTTAAGTTTTTCCTTCCTGATTTTTATTTGTTCCTTTTATTTTGTTGTTTATTTTTTTCATTCTTCCGCCTTCCTATTTTTTTTTTTTTTTTGTTCTTTTTTTTTTGTTCTTTTTTTTCCTTCTTACTTTTCTTCTTTATTTCTTTCATTCTGGTCTTCCTTAATATTTTGATCCTTCCTTCTTTTTTCTTCCATCTTTTGTCCTTTATTTGTTTCCTTCCTACTTTTGTTGTTTATTTTTTTCATTTGTTTCCTTTATTTTTTCCTTCTTTCTTTTTTTGTTCTTTTGTTCTTTATTTGTTCCTTCATTTTCCGGTTCATTCTGGTCTTCCTTAATATCTTTGATCCTTCCTTCTTTTTTCTTCCATCTTTTGTCCTTTATTTGTTCCTTCCTACTTTTGTTGTTTATTTTTTTCATTCCCGTCTTCCTTCCTATTTTTGATCCTTCTTTCTTTTTTGTTCTTTCTTTTGTTCTTTATTTGTTCCTTCTTACTTTTGTTCTTTATTTCTTTCATTCCGGTCTTCCTTAATATCTTTGATCCTTCCTTCTTTTTTCTTCCATCTTTTGTCCTTTATTTGTTCCTTCCTACTTTTGTTGTTTATTTTTTTCATTCCCGTCTTCCTTCCTATTTTTGATCCTTCTTTCTTTTTTGTTCTTTCTTTTGTTCTTTATTTGTTCCTTCTTACTTTTGTTCTTTATTTCTTTCATTCTTTAATATCTTTGATCCTTCCTTCTTTTGTCCTTTATTTGTTCCTTCTTACTTTTTTGTTTATTTTTTCATTCCTTCTTCCTTCCTATTTTGATCCTTCTTTCTTTTTTGTTCTTTCTTTTTTTCTTTATTTGTTCCTTCTTACTTTTTTGTTCTTTATTTCTTTCATTCCGGTCTTCCTTAATATCTTTGATCCTTCCTTCTTTTTTTCTTCCATCTTTTGTCCTTATTTGTTCCTTCCTACTTTTGTTGTTTATTTTTTTTCATTTATCTTCCTTCCTATTTTTGATCCTTCTTTTCTTTTTGTTCTTTTCTTTTGTTCTTTATTTGTTCCTTCTTACTTTTTGTTCTTTATTTCTTTCTTCCGGTCTTCCTTAATATCTTTGATCCTTCCTTTTTTTTCTTCCATCTTTTGTCCTTTATTTGTTCCTTCCTACTTTTGTTGTTTATTTTTTTCCTTTTCCTTCCTATTTTTGATCCTTCTTTCTTTTTTTTCACTTTCCTTTATTTGTTCCTTCTTACTTTTGTTCTTTATTTCTTTTCATTCCGGTCTTCCTTAATATCTTTGATCCTTCCTTCTTTTTTTTTTCTTTTGTCCTTTATTTGTTCCTTCTTACTTTTTTTTGTTTATTTTTTTCATTCCCGTCTCCTTCCTATTTTTGATCCTTCTTTCTTTTTTTTTCTTTCTTTTCCCTTCTTACTTTTTGTTCTTTTTTTTTTTCATTCTTCTTCCTTAATTCTTTTTCCTTCCTTCTTTTTTTCTTCCATCTTTTGTCCTTTATTTGTTCCTTCCTACTTTTATTGTTTATTTCTTTCATTCCCGTCTTCCTTCCTATTTTTGATCCTTCTTTCTTTTTTCTTCCATCTTTATTTGTTCCTTCCTATATTTATCCTTTGCTTCCATTGATCTTTCCTTTTTTTCTTTCCCACTTTTGTTATTTTCTTCTTTTTATCCTTTCTGTGTTCTTTTCTTCCTTTTCAACTTCTAATCTTTCCTTCCTTTGTTTTTTATTTGTTCCTTCCTACTTTTGTTGTTTATTTCATTCATTCCTGTCTTCCTTCCTAACTTTGATCTTTCCTTTCTTTCGACCTTTGTTCCTTCCTTCCTTTATTTCTTTCTTTCTATCTCTGATCTTTCGTTTTGTTTTTATTTTTTCCTTTCTTTTTTTATTCCTCGCTACTTTTGATTTTCATTTGCGATGTAATGGAATAACCAGTCACCCTCATGAATGATTACACTGTAGGTTGTAAGTACCTATAAAGTCAACCGTCTACGAGAGACTTGGGGAATAGTGAGAGTGTGACAACGCAAGCACATCTGACCTTCCAATAAGTGACACTCACTACTAGATTCACCTGTGTGTATAACTCTACCGTATTTTATATTGTACTGGTTGTGTACAATAAACCTTTCTTCTAGTATCCACCTGGTGTTAAGTATTTATTCCCTTAGCATAGAATATAACAGTTTGTTTTATTCTTTTCATTCTTCTTACTTTTGATCCTTCCAATATTCATTCTTTCTATCTTTTTTCTTCCTTCCTTAATTCCCTTATTCTTTCTTTCATTTTTTTCTTTCATTATTTGTTTTTCTGATAAACTTTTTCTATTTTTTCCCATTGTGAGCTCCGTACAGTAAATCCCAAAGTTCTAACACTGATTTATTTCACACACACACACACACACACACACACACACACACACACTTTTCCATATTTATTGGCATCATCTCTTGCAGGATTGCACTTCTGCCTTCGTTACATGAATCTTTCAGTATCACCAAGAATCCTGTCTTTATATGCTTCTATTCCACAATATATGAGACAGATAAGCAACTGCCTCTCCCTAAACATCCACATATACATCATTTGAGTTTCATAAAAAGGTGACAATTCTTACTCTTTGATACATTTCTAACCTCAGTCCAAGAGACTGATACTAACTGCCTTCACTTCAGTCTTTGAGAAAGAGAAGTTACATTGGAAATAACATATTTTACCAACCATTTTCAGAACTTCTAAGACTAATGATTTTCATTGATTTCCAGACTACTATCCTCATCTTTGTTGTTTTCAACATAAAACTGTACTGTTTTCTAAAGATTTGACATGAAGCTTTTTCATTACTGAAGATATCTTTTGGTTTGTTGTTTCCATCTTTACCGCCTGAGGTCACACAAAAACCAATTCTTTAAAAAGAACCAACAAAGTTTTTCTATGTGTCATGTCCTTTCAAGACATTGGTGATCACAGCTCTCTACAATGTCCTATCCTTTGTAGCTCTTACTAAGCTTTGTCTTTTCGCCATCCCTCCCACTGTCCTGGGCAAGATGATAAACTACATCTGCATCCTGGGTAAGACAATAAACTACATCCGACAGCATTGCCTCTGATCAGGAGGTTTTGATGAACATGGAACCACCTCTCTTAAAGGCTGGTGTTGCCAGGTCCATCCTGACCTGGAGTGGTAGCATCTGTTAGGGCCTCAGCTATGGGCAAATAGGTAACCCCCCACACACATAAACTGGGGTCAAAACACTATGAAAGTGTAAAAATAGGTTTTAATACCAGCAATAAATTTTTGAGGAAAGATGATTTCCAGAAATACATTTTTGAAGAAAAAATATTGCCAGAAAACAAAACAAACCAAATCATTATATACTGATATAGATAGATAGATAGATAGATAGATAGATAGATAGATAGATAGATAGATAGATAGATAGATAGATAGATATAGATAGATAGATAGATAGATAGATATGAATAGATATGGATAGATAGATAGATATGAATAGACTGAGATAGATAGATAGATAGATAGGATAGATATGGATAGATAGATAGATAGATAGATATGATAGATAGATATGGATAGATAGATAGATAGATAGATAGGAATAGATGAGATAGATAGATAGATAGATATGAATAGACTTAGATAGATAGATAGATAGATATGAATAGACTTAGATAGATAGATAGATAGATAGATAGATAGATAAGAATATTACCAGCAATAAAAATCTTTTCGGCATTAAATAGCCCATTGAGGTTGATATGCCGTAAACCAAACCAAACCAAAGCATCCCTTCCACTTCTGCTAACCAACACAAGCATATTCAATAGGTTACTTGCAGTTTTCTTCTGCCCTCTGGCATTTAGTTTGTCTTCTCCAAGCCCTCTTTTTTCCTTATGGGTTCTAGAAATTTCAACTGCCTCTGTTTTGTAAAATTATTATTATTCTTTTTGTTTGCATTTCCCTTAAGTCTTCCTTGTTATTCACATGTCCAGTCCATGATATTCACAGCATTCTTCTATTATAGTGATTTTCTAAGCATGGTAGTGTTGATGACAGACATATAAAGGAAAGTACAAGAACTCCTACAGACAGTATTGAAGGAAAGAGAATAGAAAGGATTAAACATCAATTGCAAGAAGATAAAATGCATGGATGTTAGCAAAAGGGACACCCCCAACATGAAAATTACAAATTGGTGATAACAAAATCAAATAAGTACAACAATTTAAATATCTGGGAAGTATTTTAACAGAGGACGAAAAATGTGACACTGAGATCCAAAGGCGCATAGGGATAGCAAAAGATGCCTTCCAAAAGCTAAGCAAAGTAGTAAGAAATTGGAAAAATTTATCGGAAACAATGAAAAGAGTACTTAACTGTTATGTAATATCAGTCCTCTTTTACAGCAATGAATGCTGGAAAATCTCAAAGAGGAAGAAGAGACTTGAAGCAACAGAAAGGTGGTTCTACAGAAGGATGTTGAGAATACCATGGACTGAACATGTGAGTGACAGAGAAGAGAAAATGGAAACAAAATGGGCACTTATACCACATCTGAAAGAGAAAGTTAAAATTTGTAAGGCACATAATGAGGAAAGAGGGTCTTAGAAAATTTGATACTCACAAAGCATATTGAAGGTAAGAGGAATAGAGGAAAACAACACATTACCTATCTAGCGAGCTTGTGTACTGATTTCAGAGTGAACTTTAGATGTGGCACAAGACTGAAAGTATCCTATTATAAGTGATAGAAGTTATTAGGAGGATTTGAGATAATTATAATTAAGTAATTCATCAACTCTAGAAGTAACCTCGACAGAATGCAGAAGGCACTGGACAGCCATTTCATCCTATATTTGGGACTCATCAGCAGTGCACATCCACTACTGATATGAGGCAAATGTCATACCAACTGTACCAATGGGCCCCGGTGACGAAGAGATAATGAATTAGACTTGATATAGTGCCATTCAATCACATATTCCATGGTGGAACTCCAAGTTTCCTTACACACAGGACTGTGCCCCCATGAGCCACAACTACTATCCCCAGGCCACTCCAACCAGAGCATTAGAAGCTGGTTCAATCAAGGATATACAAGTGATAGAAATTATTAGGAGGATTTGAGATAATTGTAATTAAGTAATTCATCAAGTCTAGAAGAAACCTCAACAGAATGCAGAAAGCACTGGACGGCCGTTTCTTCCTATATTTGGGACTCATCAGCAGTGCGCATCCACTACCAAGAATTGAAACCTGAACAGGAGGCAAACGCCATACCAACTGTACCAAAGGTTGTCAGTAACAAATTAGACTCGATATAGCGCCGTTCGATCACAAATTCCGTGGTGGAACTTCTCCAAGTTTCTCTTTTACCCAGAGGGCTGTGCCTCCCCAAGCTACGAATACTATCCCCAAGCCGCTCCCTCCAGAGAATTAGAAGCTGGTTCAAGCAAGGATATACATAGAGAAATAATTAGGATTTGAAATAATAATAATTAAGTAAATCATCGAGTCTAGAAGAAACCTCAACAGAATGCAGAAAGCACTGGACGGCCATTTCGTTCTATATTTGGGACTCATCAGCAGTGCGCATCCACTATCGAGAATTGAACCCGGACAGTTATGATACAACGCTTCTATTATAGAAGCACATTTTTAATGCCTCAAGTATCTTCTTCATCTTTGGAGATATTGTTCAATATTCACTGCCATACAAGTGAAATGATATTACATAACAGTTCAGCACTCTTTTCTCTGCTTCTAAAGAAATTTTCCTGTTTCTTCATAATTTGCTTAGCTTTGAAAGACGTCTTTCGTTATTCTCATGTGACTTTAAATTTTGGTGTCACATTTTTCTGTTTTCTGTTGAAACACTTTCTAGATATTTAAATTCTTGTACTTACTTAATTTTTATGTCTCCAATTCATAGTTTTCATCCTGGGTAATTCCTCTAGCAACCATAGCATGGACACAAGTTTTTGTTCCAATTTTTTAGCAAAATATTTAAACTTATATTATCCCACAAGAATCAAGTCATAAAGAAAGAGTCGGCAATACAAGGCATTTATGTTGTAGTCTCTGTCAGCTATAAAACCTTCTGCTGCAGTCCATGCGGAAAACAAGCATCTTCTGTACAGACCTTAGTAACCATATAATGGATGTGAAAGATCTTCACTAATTTTTTATTTTTATTTTCCCAAAGCCAAGCCATAATATTTAAGAAATAAAGAAGCAAAGATTACATTCCCTTTTTTTCTCTAAGTATGAGTTTTTTTTTTTTTAATCAATTCACCTCGAGTAAGGTGATAATGCCACTAAGACACAAGGATTTACGTGGAGTGAAAGAAAAGATAAAAGACTTTAGAAGGAACCAGAAACCCAATCCTGAATAAGAAACAAGAGATAAACTTCTACTCCTGTTTGAATGACCAGGGAGGAATGGGTACCAGAACCAGACGATAAGTGAACCTTGTTTTCTGTTCAGGATTTAGTTTCCAGTTTTTTTTTAAGTCTTTTATATTTTCTTTCACTCCCAGTAACCCATTGCAGTGGCATTACCTTTTTTGGATATCTGAGACATTAAGTTTATAAGTCCCAAAGATTTACTCACAGATGTCTCCAATGACACAAGGCCCAATGGATGAAAAAAATGATGGTTAAGTCATCCAAAAAGTGACTTGACTCAAACGGCTTTGAATTCAATACCTGCACTAGCCACAGCAAAAAGAAACAAAAACTTGGAGAGTTCAGTTATTAAAGGGAATTAACTGAAACTGAGATATCTTAAAAAAAAAAAGTTATGGCACATGGAACTAGATCAATTTACCCCTGTGGGTTAAATAAAGTGTTCAGTTCAAAAGTCCAACATATATCACCTGAAGAAGGCGAGAGCATACAACAGCTGAAATGTTATGAATATGGCAATAAAGATGAGAACAACAGTCAAATAATCTAACAAATCTTATACATTGAGTAGCCTTTTACAATTTTTTTATGGTTTTTACTTATCGAATACAGTAAAAAAATTGCATATTTTTGCTTCTAGTGATTCATAATTAGAATTCTGGTTTGAATATATTTTCTATTCAATGTATCTAACACAAAAGATATCAACTTTATTTGGATTTATTCTTGAAATAGTAAAATTTTGAAGTTGGTTTTTAAGCAAAAACCTGAAGAAATTAGGTATTTCTGTAAATTCTTTAGACAATCTTTAAAACTAAATTCTCAAAAATTGGTAAAAGTTATGAATCTAATTTTTGGTATTAGTACTTATCACATCAAACCCCAGCTTAAATGCTGGATGCAATTTCGATTTTCTAAATAAAAGTGAAAAGTCAACCTCTAATCTGCACTAATATCCATATCTACTAGTTTCTTTTCCAAAACATTTGACACAAACTCAAAGTATTCTACTGTCAACATAGAGCAGCTAGCATCTCATTTAACAATGTTTCATTTGCATCATGTCATTGAAGGCCACTGTGTGGTTTTATTAACACTATATTTTACCTGCTCGCTACAATCTTTACCTGTTCAAGTCTAGGTTTAACTGTTACTTCTCCACATATTCCCATAAACTGTGCCCCTTACCTTTTACTCTATAACCCCCCGCCCCCAAGTAGCTATTGGGCATTGTACAGGTTGAACATTATTGTAAAAAAAAGTCAAACAAAAATTTTGCATTATTTCTTAAAGTAATTATTTCTACTCAGGGTCGACACTAGGGTCTCCCCCTACAAAAAAACCCTAAAAAACTTTGATACAGAGCCCCTTCTCTACTACATGGTGGGGGGAGCACTTTTTTAAATTACCAAAAATCAGGGAATCATACAATTTAAAGGAAAATTTTAGTACATATTTATTAATTATTTACTTTTATAATGAATAGTTTTTATTTTTATTTTAAAAACCCTGAAAAAATGTTATTCTTTTTGTAGTAACAACCAATATTTTCATAACTAAATTTTACTCCAAAAAAATGTTTAAGTCACAAATTTTTACATCTCCATAAAGATTAATCACCGATGCATCTCCACTGAAAAAAGTTTTACAAAGATTCCAACACAACACAAATGGGATTGTCTTCAAAATTTGTTTTAAAAACAGTATGACAGTTTTCGGGAAAATTTTCATGTAGTTGAAATCTTTAAACATTTTTATTCTTTAAGCGATCATTTTCTCGGTTTTATCTTTCTAGAAATGTAAAAAATAGGGACTAGAAATTTTATTTTAATTACTAGACGTGGACTTCTGGTTTGTATTACTATTAGTAAAAAATCAGTAATCCTCCTTAATGGATGATCACAAAATGAAAATTGATTTTACCGATATATATTTTATACACAGGAACTGTTCAGAAAGAAAATTACAATTTAAAAAAATAAACACTACTGAAATTAGCACTTCTGCCTTCACCCCTCCTCCATTAGGCATGGGGGCCCCCATGTGGTTGAGAGGTTCAGGGTAGTAAGCACCCAGTCAGGGGTTTTGGGGGTAAGACATACCTGCCCTGTTTCTATTTTATTTGAAATTACAATTTTGTCTTTTCATTCTTTCTATTCATGTATATTTGGACAGGTGGTAGGATTTTCTTTATTGGAAACTTTGGAATAAAATGAACTGGAGCAAGGTTATAAAATATATAATATATTTTTACTTACTTTCTTGAGACTTTTTTAAGTCCTTAGGTATTCAATGTAGGAAAATGTTTGTTTATGAGGTGGATATTAATAGCAGTCTGGAGAAATGTCCATTGGTGGTAATTTTGAAGTCAGACCACAATAGAGATAGTATTATTAGAAACAGGTCACTGTCAATTTACTGTTTTTCTCAGCCTTAAGCAGGGCAGAAATATGATTAGCAGATGATCTCTAAACTACTTCTTCAAGCGTCATGTCTATCTAGCAACTGTGTGTCTGTTTGTTACTCTCACCATCTCTTCTTCTAGCTCAAAGGTGTCAGGTTTATATCCTTTTGACCAGGCTCCAAGATTCTGATGTGGATATTGGTTTTGGCTAACATCAAAAGTTTCTTTGTGTCAATTTTTTTGATTTGCTAAAATTATTTTATTTTCTAGCGTTCTTTTCTTTTTCATTTTTTATAACAGAACTTATAGATGGAGCTTCCCTGATTTTTGATATTTTTCAGTCACAAATAAGTAGGCTCTGATCCTGCAAACCTCCTGCATTTTTTGACTAGGTTCAGTCTTTTCTTCTTCCTCTTTTTATTTGAGGATTGACATCTCATTAATTGAAAGAAGTATAGAAAGAGAAGTTTAGGGAGAGAGAGAGAGAAAGAAAGAGATAAGGGTTTTAAAGGAAAGCACTTATGCCTTATTTTATTTTGCATTCTTTTTATTTTTGTTTATATATTTTACTTTTATTGGGACTCACCACAATGGAGAAGGAAAATTCTGACTTACTACAGCCTTGCAAAATTATCTTAGACACTTAAATGTAATGATCAATATTTATTAAAAGTTTTCAGTTATCTTTTCAGGTTCTGTCTATATTTCTGAGATGAGATATTATGTACATTATTTACATTATTTGGACTACTGTCCTCATCTTTGTTGCCATATAAAGGGGAGACAGGCATCCTCCTTAAGGTAAAGCTTCAAGAACACCAGAAAGCTGTAACACAAGGGGAAGTGGAAAAATCAGGCATGGTTGACCACATATGGAGAGAGAAGGAAGATCACCACCCTCTGTGGGATCAGGTTGAGATCATAGACAAGGAACACCATTGGAAAATTCGTAAACTTAAGGAATCAGCACATATGCTAGGCCACAAAAATCTCCTGATCCAAACAAGCATAGAAATGAATACAATATGGGAACCAGTAATAAGGAGTGCCAGAGAAAAGCAATAATAACAACAAAAGTTGCGATATGAGCTCTGTTAAAAACATGGGATGATATCAGCAAAAAATTGCAATATGAGCATTGGTAAAAATGGTTGCTGAAGACATTAGGTTTATAATACCCAGAAATTCATATCGAGGATACATGGCACAGTGGATAAAGGCGTTGGTTAGATCCAGTGACAGAACCTAAACAGTGTGAGTTCAATACCCAGTAAAGGCAGTGGAGAACTTGGAGATGGGAATTAATAGGAGATAACTGATAACTGACATCCATTAAACATGTCTACCTCAGTGAGTGAAATAAAGGGTTAAGTTTGACATTCCAACCACCTGAAGCGTACAACGGCTGAAATGTTATAATAAATATGGCGACAAAGATGAGGACAATAGTTCGAATAATGTAAATAATATCTTTTCAGGTATTATTAATTTTAAATATTTTCTCTTATATCTTTTTATTATGTAGGTTATTATTATACTCAGCCACTGTGACTAAATCAGTTAAAAATATTTTTTGTCTATTGTTTTTGGAGTTAAAATAATTTTTAATCTTACTAATATAAAGACCCCTAGGAAAAAAGTTTATTCACCCTAAGGTAATCTATTGATAATTATAAATTTGGATATAAATGAGATTCAGGAAAAAACTCTGTGCAAAAAAGTGACTCAGATATCGCATTCTAATGATTAAACTGGTAAATTTAAAGAATTTTTGACAAAATATTAAAAACTATTTTACAATACACTCAGAACAATATTCTAGAGAATTCTAGAACAGCTTAAATTAAATCTAGAGTATTCCAGAATATTCCAGAAAGCCTCATACAGTATAAAAACAGCTTGAAATGAAAGGGTACAAACACACATCAGAACCACTTAAGGCATCTATTATTGCCCTCTCAAAAGCAGGCAAGTCTACAAGAGAACTTGCAGAAATTGCTATAACCTCACAATGAACTGTCTCTCGAGTGCTTAGGGTACATAATGATGCCACTCCTGCTCTAAGGACGGAAACAAGGGGACGAAAGAAAAAGATTGATGATAAAACTGGCAGGGTAATCAAGAGAGAAGTTGCAAAGAATAGGACTATAACTAGCCAAGAAATTGCAGCCAGTCTAAGCGAAGAGCAAGGTGTTAGTCTTGCCTCTTCAACAGTCCATCAGAACAAGGTTACAAATCTTGTACACGAAGGTTTAAACCATTAATAAGCAAAGCCAACAATGCCAAGAGACCTGAATGGGCTCACTATTACAAAAATTTCACCATAGAAGATTGGAAGAATGTTCTCTTCTCCAATGAAACAAAAGTTGAGCTAAATTCAAAGGATAAGTTGAGTCACTTTTATCAAACAACACTGTAAGTTAGTTGAGAGAGAAGGATAGAAGAAGAAGTTTAGAGAGAGAGAGAAAGAGAGAGAAAGAAAGAGATAAGTGTTTCAAAGGAAAGTGCAAATGCCTTATTTTAATTTGCATTCTTTTTATTTTTGCTTATTTATTTTATTTTTATTTGGACTCACTACATATATGTTAATCTTGATTGCTAAAATTTAATTTCAACCTCTTTGCATTAACTCAACTTTGACATGGCTATATTTTTGTAGGCGGAAATTGATTTATTTGGACTCATATATAAATAAGTGCCATATTCCTACCGAGAAAGAAATAAAATATTTTCCAAATCTTAAAGAGTTTTCAGTATTGAGTAATAATTCTGAGATATTATGTGATATCCACTTCTTTTCCCAGGCCTTTTATACCAAAAGGTTAGCATAAATCTATTTTTGATGGCCTTCATTCATGGTATCAGATCATTTATTAGCCTAAAATGGATAGATTAAAAAAAAATTACCACTCCATTCAGCACATAATGAATCAGGTCCATAATTATGTCCCTATAAATATCTTTTAATGTGCATCGACTGTTCAACTTGTTGGATTGAAGCTTAATCATTAACTGAAAATTACTGAACATTTAGTAGCTAAAACATTTGTAAATACATAGATTACGATATTTGGGGTTTTACTTCATGTCGTGACAGATAGAGGAAGTGAATTTAAAAATGAGTTGTTTTTAGAACAATCAAAAATTGTTGCCTTTCATATATTTAGAACAACTGCTTACCACACATAATCTAATGGATTAATAGAGAGAGAATATATGACAATTAAAACAGCAATCATAGCTCATAAAGAATTATGGTTCGCAACTCTACCACTTGAACTTGTCGTTATACACAAGTACAGTAGACCAAAACGAGTCAGGCTCCTTATTTTTTTGTGATTTAACTGCTTTATAAATAAACAACAAGCATCAATCATTCATGATTTGTTTGCAATCATGAGATATGATCAATTTATGATTTCATCTTGTCTCAATGATACGGGCATCATTTATTTGTGATTTGAGGCTATATGCCTAATTGGCAACTCTAGAATTCATATGATTCCTTTTTAATAGAATTCATTCATTTCCTGGAGTATCTTCCTGCAAATAAAACTGGAAGAATAATCCAAAGACAATGCAATGTCTCTATGCATATTTCTTCAAGAGAAAAAAGATGAAAATAGGTGACAACTAGGAACAAAAAATGCATAATTACACTGTGCACAACAAGTACCATACTTAAAAAGAACTATTAAATTTAGGAAATTTGTTTTATTTCCATTTTTTCCTTATTTTTTAAATCTCAAAAGTGTTTAAATGACATTTTTATGACTTTTGTATGTAATTAAGGTTCAAATAAACATCGTCCTGGGTATAGTGATAAACTATGTCCGACAACAAGGCCACTGATCTGGAGATTTTGGGGAGCATGGAACCACCTCTTAATTGCTTGTGTTCCCAGGTCTACCCTGACCCATGGCAGTAACAACTGTTAGGGTCCCAGCTATAGTTAACCCTGTAATTGGAGATAAAACACTGAGATTGTAAAAATAGGTTTTTATAGTAAAAATACCAGTAATATATTATTAAAAAAAAAAAATTATTAACAGCAATAAATTTTGGGACAAGAATAGAAAATAATACCGACAATACAGTTTCGCTTTTTTTTACTTGTTTGGTGTGCCAATTACTGCAGCCTACTGCTTTCATTTAAGAGTTAAATAATATATTTCCGATGCTAAAATTTGATCTAAATGACTTTTATAAAGGATTTGAGTAACTCATTTTTTATAGGTTATCAGCCCTTTCCAGGGTATATAAACCAGAAATTTAAAGCCAAAAAACATTTTCAGATTGTGGGAATTATTTTTTCTAGATAATAATTTGATGATACAAGTTTTTATCAACCCATAGCTGGAGGGGATGAGGTGGATTCATACCTTTCTCAAGGGTAATTGCACTTACGTGAATATAATGAACCCATGGAGAATTAGAACTCGAATTTTCTAGAAAAGAATTCTGAGCTGTTATCCACTACACCATCTGCACATCCAACATTACAGCACCTGGTATTCCCAAGGGGTCACCCATCTAGGTAGAATCCAGGCTCCACATTCCTGATTATATACAAACCAATGCTTCAACATGATTTGTCCATGACAATGTTCTGAAAATATCGGATCCAACAAAATGAAAGACAGCATGCATCTCAAGTAAAACATAATGAAAGGCACCATGCATCTCAGGTACAACTTAATGACACACAGCAGACATCTCAGGTATGACATAATGAAAGACAGCACACATCTCGTGTCCTACAAAATGAAAGACAGCCTGCATCTCAAGTACAACTTAATGAAAGCCATCATGCATCTCAACTACAACATAATGACACACAGCAGGCACCTCAGGTATAACATAATGAAAGACAGCACACATCTCGGGTCCTACTAAATGAAAGATAGCCTGCATCTCAAGTACAATATAATGAAAGGCAACATGCATCTCTGGTACAACTTAATGACACACAGCAGACATCTCAGGTATAACATAATGAAAGACAGCACACATCTCGGGACCGACTAAATGAAAGACAGCATGAATCTCAAGTACAAGATAATGAAAGGCATCATGCATCTCTGGTACAACTTAATGACACACAGCAGACATCTCAGGTATAACATAATGAAAGAGAGCACACATCTCGTGTCCTACAAAATGAAAGACAGCCTTCATCTCAAGTACAACATAATGAAAGGCATCATGCATCTCTGGTACAACTGAATGACACACAGCAGACATCTCAGGGATAAAATAATGAAAGACAGCACATATGTCCTACAAAATGAAAGACAGCCTGCATCTCAAGTACAACATAATGAAAGGCATCATACATCTCTGGTACAACTTAATGACACACAGCAGGCACCTCAGGTATAACATAATGAAAGACAGCACACATTGCGGGTCATACAAAATGAAAGAGAGGCCTTCATCTCAAGTACAACTTAATGAAAGGCATCATGCATGTCTGGTACAACTTAATGAACACACAGCAGATATCTCAGGTCCAACATAATGAAAGACAGCACACATCTCAGGTCCTACTAAATGAAAGACAGCATGCATCCCAAGTACAACATAATGAAAGGCATCATGCATCTCTGGTACAACTTAATGACACACAGCAGACATCTCAGTTACAACATAATGAAAGACAGCACACATCTCGGATCCTACAAAATGAAAGACAGCATGCATCTCAAGTACAACATAATGAAAGGCATCATGCATCTCTGGTACAACTTAATGACACACAGCAGACATCTCAGGTACAACATAATGAAAGACAGCACACATCTCGGATCCTACAAAATGAAAGACAGCATGCATCTCAAGTACAACATAATGAAAGGCACCATGAATCTCTGGTACAACTTAATGACACACAGCAGATATCTCAGGTAAGACATAATGAAAGAAAGCAAATATCTCGGGCCCTACAAAATGAAAGACAGCCTGCATCTCAAGTACAACATAATGAAAGGCATCATGCATCTCTGGTACAACTTAATGACACACAGCAGACATCTCAGGTACAACATAATGAAAGACAGCACACATCTCGTGTCCTACAAAATGAAAGACAGCATGCATCTCAAGTACAACTTAATGAAAGGCATCATGCATCTCTGGTACAACTTAATGACACACAGCAGGCATCTTAGGTACAACATAATGAAAGACAGCACACATCTCGTATCCTACGAAATGAAAGACAGCATGCATCTCAAGTACAACTTAATGAAAGCCATCATGCTTCTCAACTACAACATAATGACACACAGCAGGCATCTCAGTTATAACATAATGAAAGACAGCACACATCTCGGGTCCTACTAAATGAAAGACAGCATGCATCTCAAGTACAACATGATGAAAGGCATCATGCATCTTTGGTACAACTTAATGACACACAGCAGGCATCTTAGGTACAACATAATGAAAGACAGCACACATCTCGTGTCCTACGAAATGAAAGACAGCATGCATCTCAACTACAACATAATGACACACAGCAGGCACCTCAGGTATAACATAATGAAAGACAGCACACATCTCGGGTCCTACTAAATGAAAGAGAAGCCTTCATCTCAAGTACAACATAATGAAAGGCATCATGCATCTCTGGTACAACTTAATGACACACAGCAGACATCTCAGGTCCAACATCATGAAAGACAGCACACATCTCGGGTCCTACTAAATGAAAGACAGCATGCATCTCAAGTACAACATAATGAAAGGCATCATGCATCTCTGGTACAACTTAATGACACACAGCAGACATCTCAGGTACAACATAATGAAAGAAACAAATATCTTGGTCCCTACTACATGAAAGACAGCATGCATCTCAAGTACAACATAATGAAAGGCATCATGCATCTCTGGTAAAACTTAAGGACACACAGCAGACATCTCAGGTACAACATAATGAAAGAAACAAATATCTCGGGCCCTACTACATGAAAGACAGCATGCATCTCAAGTACAACATAATGAAAGGCATCATGCATCTCTGGTACAACTTAATGACACACAGCAGACATCTCAGGTACAACATAATGAAAGACAGCACACATCTCGGATCCTACAAAATGAAAAACAGCATGCATCTCAAGTACAACATAATGAAAGGCACCATGAATCTCTGGTACAACTTAATGACACACAGCAGGCATCTCAGGTACAACATAATGAAAGACAGCACACATCTCGGGCCCTACTAAATGAAAGACAGCATGCATCTCAAGTACAACTTAATGAAATGCATCATGCATCTCTGGTACAACTTAATGACACACAGCAGACATCTCAGGTACAACATAATGAAAGACAGCAAGCATTTCGGGCCCTACTAAATGAAAGACAGCATGCATCTCAAGTACAACATAATGAAAAGCATCATGCATCTCTGGTACAACTTAATGACACACAGCAGACATCTCAGGTACAACATAATGAAAGACAGCACACATCTCGGATCCTACAAAATGAAAAACAGCATGCATCTCAAGTACAACATAATGAAAGGCACCATGAATCTCTGGTACAACTTAATGACACACAGCAGACATCTCAGGTATAACATAATGAAAGACAGCAAGCATTTCGGGCCCTACTAAATGAAAGACAGCCTGCATCTCAACTACAACATAATGAAAAGCATCATGCATCTTTGGTACAATTTAATGACACACAGCAGGCATCTTAGGTACAACATAATGAAAGACAGCACACATCTCGTGTCCCTACGAAATGAAAGACAGCATGCATCTCAACAAATATAATGACACACAGCAGGCACCTCAGGTATAACATAATGAAAGACAGCACACATCTCGGGTCCTACTAAATGAAAGAGAGGCCTTCATCTCAAGTACAACATAATGAAAGGCATCATGCATCTCTGGTACAACTTAATGACACACAGCAGACATCTCAGGTATAACATAATGAAAGACAGCACACATCTCGGGTCCTACTAAATGAAAGACAGCATGCATCTCAAGTACAACATAATGAAAGGCACCATGAATCTCTGGTACAACTTAATGACACACAGCAGACATCTCAGTTACAACATAATGAAAGAAACAAATATCTCGGGCCCTACTACATGAAAGACAGCATGCATCTCAAGTACAACATAATGAAAGGCATCATGCATCTCTGGTACAACTTAATGACACACAGCAGACATCTCAGGTACAACATAATGAAAGACAGCACTCATCTCGGATCCTACAAAATGAAAAACAGCATGCATCTCAAGTACAACATAATGAAAGGCACCATGAATCTCTGGTACAACTTAATGACACACAGCAGACATCTCAGGTACAACATAATGAAAGAAACAAATATCTCAGGCCCTACTAAATGAAAGACAGCATGCATCTCAAGTACAACATAATGAAAGGCATCATGCATCTCTGGTACCACTTGATGACACACAGCAGACATCTCAGGTACAACATAATGAAAGACAGCACACATCTCAGGTCCTACTAAATGAAAGACAGCATGCATCTCAAGTACAACATAATGAAAGGCACCATGAATCTCTGGTACAACTTAATGACACACAGCAGGCTTCTCAGGTATAACATAATGAAAGACAGCACACATCTCGGGCCCTACTAAATGAAAGACAGCATGCATCTCAAGTACAACATAATGAAATGTATCATGCATCTCTGGTACAACTTAATGACACACAGCAGACATCTCTGTTATAACATAATGAAAGACAGCAAGCATTTCGGGCCCTACTAAATGAAAGACAGCATGCATCTCAAGTACAACACAATGAAAAGCATCATGCATCTCTGGTACAACTTAATGACACACAGCAGGCATCTCAGGTACAACATAATGAAAGACAGCACAGATCTTGGGTACCACACTTATTTGAACTGTTACCCTTCAGGTTTCATTTATTTTCACTTATTTCTATTTCCCAGAGCATTTCAGGGACAGGCTCTGCTTAAAATGAATGCTTTCACATGCTCAGCATTTGCAATATATTTTAAACATATTACTTTTCTTCATTTAATGTTGTTCATTGATGTCTGGGTGAGTGTGAGTTTGTGGGTGGTGGTATGTGTGTGTGTGTGTGTGTGTGTGTGTTGGTGCACCTGTGGACTGTTGTCCAATTTCATTGATCATTGCACAGTGACAAGAAGAATAAATGAATTAATACAATACTACAGTAGATGATTAATTTTAATTTCAGACATTTCAAGTATATTAGGAGTTGTAAGAAATAGATAATTTTAAAAGATATTTTCGAATTATTGATTGATTGAGCGAAAGTTTATAAGATATAAGATAATGCTCACCAAATAATCAGTTGTTCACTGTCCTTCTTGGAGGTCATTTCTAATTCTCATTCTCACAGTAGAGCAGAAAACATACGTGAGGCAATATGCATTTTGCGTACCACTTGTTTGTAAATTATATTCACATAGTTTCACCAGTCATTAGGTGGCACTATCAATCACCTGTAAAAACAGGACACTTCCTGTCTTCACACTTTTGTTCTTCCTTTTCTTCCAGTATGCTGGAGTGTCAACCCAAATCAGAACCTTTTCCCTGAGCATTAATATATCTTTCTCCTTAGTAATTATATTGTTTTCACTGAAATACTCTCACAAATTTCTACAGGCTAAATTTATTTTTTCACATCAACTTTTAACCAAAATAATATCCAGTGGGAAAGGACTTCAGTGTTATTTCAGAAATGTAACAAAATCAAACAAGAAATTTAAATATCTGGGAAGTGTTTTAACAGAGGACAGAAAATCTCACACAGGTCCGAAGTTGCATTTCAAAAGCTTAGCAGAGTACTAAGATGCAGAAAACTTCACTAGAAACAAGGAAAAGAATACTAAACTGTTACGTGATTTCTGTCCTCCTGTATGGCAGTGAGTGCTCAACAATCTCCATAAAGATGAAGAAGTGACTTGAAGCAATAGAAATATGGTTCTACAGAAGGATACTGAGGATACCATGAACTGAACAGGTGGGCAACAGCAGGTCTTTAGAGAAAATAGAAATGAAAAGGACATTTATACTTAACAATAGGAAGAGAAAGTTAAGGTTTCTGTGGCACATAATGAGGAAGGAAGGCTTGGAAAATCTGATACTCATGGGCCAAAGGGCAAGAGAGACGGAACAGGGCTTAGGAGAAATAACAGAAACATAAACTTTATTAAGAGCTACAAGGGACAGGAAGTTGTAGAAATCATAGTAATGTCATGGCAACAGTTATTCTTGTTGTAGGAATGGAAAGTGTTATTATTTTTTTGCCTTCTGGTAAATTTGTCCCGCAAACAATACTTGGTGGACTCATGTGAGTCTGGGTAAAAATAAAAAACAAAAAATGGAATTCAAACAAACATTTAATAAAGGTATTAATAAGATATGTTATAGAAGGATGAATAAAGAAACAAAGTTGAAGTTATGAACAGTTCAATAAGATCTTCAGTCTGTGTCTTTGAAGTATTTACATGCCTCCTGTCTATTGGAGCTAAAGGAAACTTTTGTTGCCATCAAAAGGGAAACAGAAAGATATATTCAAATATTGCGCCATCTGTGATTATTGTCAGGGAGTGGAGGGCAGTAACCCAACACCCTTAAGTAATGTTTTAATTCTAGGACACAGCACTTACTTGAGGGACACCTTTTATCATTGGGCCTTGCATAAAATGAACACTGTCGCATGATGATAATTTTCAATGTATTTTAAACATATTACTTTTCTTCATTTGATGCTATGCATATTTTTGTTTGTTTTTTTTTTTGTTTTTGTTTTTTTTGTATTGTGTGTGTACATATTGGTGCACCTGGGGTCAGCAGTTTAATTTCATTGTACATTGCACAATGACAAGAAGAATAAAAAAATAAATAAATACAGGTTGCTACCAAGTTCTATGGTGTTTACAAAAACATTTACTCATCAAGATGAATGATACTTTATCAGGTATATGATAATTAATCAGGTATCTGTGAACAGACTGAAACCTTATGTTGAAACATCCATAAATAAAAGTATTTTAAGAAGAATAAAAATAAGATCAATTCTACAGATAATATATCTATGAACATGATAGTTTATATACAGATAAGAGGAATAATTGTTTTCAAAGACAAATGGGAAATGATAAATTCTTACAAATCTAACTTAAATAATACGAAGAGTATAGTTCTAATGATGGATTACCCCACCCTTGGTAACAGGCTTTTTGGTAAAGAAAATGTCGAAATGAAAAATTAGTATTATTCTAATTTATAACAGTTGATATTTTTTAACAAAGTCCTATTTTAATCTAGTCAAAAGTCATAATAATAGAAGTAATATTTTATTAAAATTCCGAATCCATTACATTCACTTACGTGCTAATACCCTTAGGAAAGATATTAATCCTCTTCTTCTCCCTCCAGCTATGGGTAAATAGAACAAACTGGGTTCTATAGCTTTGGATGGCAGCTGATCTAGGAGAAGGACAACTCTGAATTCAAAACCTGCAGATAGTCATTTGGGGACCTTGTGGCATGTAGTGCACCAAGTCTCTGTATTCGGCCCATCAAAAAGTGTGGTTGGTTCTGCACGAAGCCTTCATCACTGTAATCAAATCATATGTGCTTGTGTCTGGGTTGTCAGTTTCTAGGAACTGAGCTGCTTGACCTTTATACCTCGAATACGATGGGAGAGTCCACCATTTTCTTAAACTACTGAAATAACTACATGTTTACTTTACCTACCTCCCAAAAAAGCGAAGCCTAAGGTTTAAAATGCATTTTAAAAATGAAAAGTCTTTGTTGAAGTTTAAAAATTTCCAAGTTAATTCCAAGCTAATAAAATTAATAGTTCCAATAAGCAAAAAACTTTGCTGTATTTCAAACCAAATTTAAATTGATTTGAATATGGTTATTTTTAATTGCTAAAATCGCCCATATAGACAAATCTGTCAACACAGCATTAGTAAAGCATTTTTTTAACATGGATACGTGTTTCTTTATGATTTGTTGATAGATAATGTTTGACATTTTTAACTAAAGGACACATTTTTATATACAGTGTAACTCGGATATAAGAGAGTTGTCGGGACCGGAGAAGAAGTCTCTTATATCCGGGTTTCTCTTATATTCGGGTTTGGTCTATTTTATATACATTAACACAGGCTCTAATTTGGGACCAGAGAAAATCTCTCTTATATCCGGGTTTCTTATATCCGGGTTACACTGTAGTGTAATTATTAATTTTTTTTAACTACCCAGTATTGTTTAAAAATTTAGAAAAATATTCAAATTAATGAATATTTTATTGAATTTTAGGTACTTTGGTTTTATAGTTTTACGAAGACGCTTTGTAAAGAAATGTTACAAAATTACCAATAAATTTACTATAGTTACCGAGCACTTATTTTCTGATAATGTCGTGTACAGTATATTGGCGTCCATATTTGCTTACAAAAATCGGCACGTTTATACAAATATAAATTCAAAATTCTTTTTCTGGGTGTCACTGAATTGAATTGTAATAAGTTTTTTCCATTTATGATTAGAAAATATAGTTTTTTACTTAACGATATCACTACAAATTAATACGGAATTTTTAAAAAAAATCAAACTTTATGAATTAATTAAAATTTTAAAAAAAGGAAAACAATTTTTGTACAAATTCATTATTTATCAAAAAACGTTTTTCTTAAGATAGTGTCTCTAATTATTCATAAAAAATAACAATTAAAAGCTTTTCTATCCAAATAATGTTTTTTAGATTTATTATTTAAGACATTATTTGATTAGAAAAGCTTTTAATTGTTTTTTTTATGAATAATATGGACACTATCTTAAGAAAAAGGGATTTTTTTTATGAATAATGAAAAATTTTATATTGACTTGTTATTTTAATTTTACGATTCAGAGCAGATTGTCCCGTTTCACAAAAAAAATGAAATTATTCTCCATAGACTTGACTTTTACTCTTTAAACAAGCAGTACATAAATGAATTTCTCTAAATAAATTTCATAAAATTAAATAATTTGTAACAGATTTCAAAAAAAAATTTTTTTTACCAAGATTTTGTAAAAAAAAGAAATTTTCTAAAGTAAGTCCTCTAAAAGTTTAATTAAAATTCGACAATTATCTGATTTTTGAAAGAGTTTCCAAATCAATATTTTTCACCGCAAAATAGCGCTCAATTTTCCTATGGTCACTCGTTGATTGACACAAGAAAAACAAAAAAATTAACCAAAATTTCGAAGGTCCTAAAAAGAATTAGAAAAATATAATTTAATAATGAAAAAAAAAATCTTTTGATTTTTCCTCTTAAACAGCATATTAAGATTTTGAATAAAAAACTTTGTTTTTATTAAGTCTAGGAGATTTTTTTTCATCTATTTTTTTTTTTTGCTAATCTTTGGAGGTCTCTACGCTTTTAAATGTTAGCTTTTTAATTATTATTATTTTAAAAATAAATCTGTTATTATTAAAAAGTTTCTTTATTAAACATTACTTGAAACTTAAAAGTAATTAATATTAATTGAAAGTAATTAGAATATTACTTAAAATTTTTATCAGTTTTCCTCAGTACATTTTTTTGTGCGATGTCATGACATTTTTACCCCCCCCCCCATGTGACTTAGATTTGTTTGAAGGTGTGTAGTTGATACTGAAACTTTTACTAAGTGTATGACGACTGTTATTTAAATTTTAAATACGTAATATAATATTACCTAAATTATAGGTAAATTACTAATATTTTAAAAAGAAAGTAATATTTTAATTTGTTGAAAATATCTCTATAAAAATATAATTCAGTTGAATTAAACTAAGCCGACAGAACACTAATTTATCGTAATGAAATAATTTTTGATAAATGACAATATATTATTATTCACATTTATTACGTGTTTTAGGAAGTGAAAATATTTTATTAAATATATTAGCTATTTTAAATGAAAATATTACTTTTTAGTTTTTCTTTTTTGTCCTACGCACAAGCTGAAGTTTCCTACCCTCGCAAAGTATACATTTCATGACTTCTTTTTACCTCCAACCATGTTGAGCACAGAGCACTCAACGATGACAAACTTAAAGGAAAGGCATACTATAAACTTAAGTTAAAAAGCTAGCTAACTAGTTGAAAACACTGCTAACTTGATATTAAACATTGCTAAAGTAACCCTATAAAGTCCTAAACACAATGCTGTGTATTTAGAACCCCCAAAGAAGATTAAAGACAAACTGGCTTGTTGATGACCAGTGCTCTATCAACAAAGCACTTATCAACTTTTCAAAACAATATCAACGTCTTTACCAGATGAGCTATGGCGTTTAATCAGCCGACGTCGATACCAGAAAGTTTTTATTTTAAAGTAGAAACATACTTGTCTTCTCTCTCTCTCTCTCTCTATATATATATATATAATCGCAGCATTATCAAATAACACAATGAATGTCACAATGCGAGAAACTAGATACAAGCTTTTAAAAGCAGACATTGATTTTATAACAAGCCAGTCACTTTATTTTATTGTCCATGACTTCCCTTCTTTAAAATGACGAAGCTACAAAAAACCTTTGATAGGTTACTTACTTTAAAAAATAAAGTTTATTAGTGTTTCTTTCCTTGTCTACATGATAATGAAACTGTTACCAGATCTTTAACGTACATTACAAACTGTTAGTGTTACTGTTCACTAGTTACATTACAATATACAGTGTCCACAAAGTTATTAGACAAACCGAAAAAATTATTAAAATTACAACAGAAAGTGGATATTGTGGAAACGTTTTTTATGAAGTGAAGTTTATATACAAATAATAGTTTATAAATTTCTGTATGGACCCCCATTCGTTAGACGAAGGGCGTCTAAGCGATATTCGATCTCTGTCTATGCAATTCTTCTTATCTTACTTTAACAATGCCTTCAAACTTCATCAATAGCCGCCGTGTAATTTCTTCGTGTTTCAATATCCAACTTTGAATGTCCCTAACCCTTCCTACGGTTCAGACCTTGTTCCCTGTGACTTTTAGTTGTTGATGAAGGAGACTGGGACAAGGATTTTGGACACCTTCACTTTGGTTTGGATGATTACCATGGAACCTTCACGAAGGTGCTAGAGAGAGAGGTGTTGTTTAGTTAGTAAGTGCATTGTCGTCAGAGGATCCTATTTTCAAGGAGATTATACTTCTTTGAAATTAATAAATGTCCCTCCTGAAAAAGTCTCAAAACTTCTTTAATTCTGGTAATTCTTTAAATACAGTCTGAAACATAAAAAAAACATAACATTATGATTAAAAAACTATTATTATTAAAAGAGCTTTAATAATAATAACATTCATGCAACAAAAATTTAGTTGCTACTTCTAAAGTTTTTGTAATAACTTTTTGAAATTGTTTAAACACTTTCTGGACACCCTGTAAATAGTATTTTATATTTAACCTTACCGACCTAAGAACTTTTAGTCCTAAAAAATAAAAAAATGTCTTTAAAAGGCTTTGCTTATTATTTGTTGTAAAAGAAATCGAAGGAAAAGTCATAATTTCAGCTTGACGGTAGGGAAAAAATCCCATAGGGAAAATAATAAGTAATATTTCAATTTAAAATAGATATGTTTTAATAAGGTTATAAATATTTTAATTTATTTTAATCTTTAATTAAAATAACAATTTATTTAATTAATATAATAAATAAACTAGAATTATTTAATTATTTTTACGTAGTAATTTAATAATTAGCTTAAAACGACTGTTATTGTTGAAAATAGTTTTTTACAAATATGCCTTTTATTGTTAAATTTAATTTAAATAAATTAAATATTACTTATAGCTAAAAATCCAGTTTGTTAACGAATTATTAACCCATGATTTAAATGCCTACCATCAAGAAAATGTGACGGTAGGCATTTATGATAGAGAAGCTTATCTGTTTGTAAAACCATTATTAATACCGGAAGTTTATAAAACCTTAAAGGATTTTTATAAGCCTATAATTATTAATAAGAATTTTCATCAACCTATAATTAATACCGGATTTTTATAGGCTATAATACAGGATTTTTATAATCCTATAATGCTGGATTTTAAATCTATAATTGATGTCGAATTTTTAGAAACACAATACCGGATTTTTATAGTACTGTTTTGTTTTTTGTTTTTTTTGGTTTTCGTTTTTTTTTTTTTTTTTTTTTTTTTACAGAGGCCACCAGTTCATACTGGATATTCAATATTGTAAATTTTATGCATAAATGATGGATTTTACGGTGGGCATTAACATGTTAAAATTAAAATACAGTGTAACCCGGATATAAGAGAGTTGTCGGGACCGGAGAAGAAGTCTCTTATATCCGGGTTTGGTCTACATTAACACAGGCTCTAATTTGGGACCAGAGAAAATCTCTCTTATATCCGTGTCTCTTATATCCGGGTTACACTGTATCACTTATGGTTAAAATTCAAATTTTTAAAAATAATTTGTTCATGATTTTTAATATTGTTATATTTTTTTAAAAAAGATAAAAATACTACTGTCGTTGCTAAAATTTACATTTTTAAAATAAACTGTGAATGATTTTATTAAATTTGCTTTAAAAATTAAATATGCCATTGCTAAAATTTAGCTTACTAAAGAAATATCACCCTTTTGACTTGTAAAATAATAAACTGAATATGAAATTTGATAATGAATTGAATATTGTTAAATTTGGTCTCTAAAATAAATGGAGTGTTTTTGCTAAAAATGAGTTTATTACTTTTACTTTCAATTAAATTAAATATGTCTTTTATTATTATCTAAATTAAAATATTTTCTATTTTTATTAAAGAAATATAATTCACCTATTTCAAATGAAAATATAAATTACTTTATATTTTCTTTAACCTTTTTTCTTAAACATACTTGATGACTTGTCACCACATATTTTTCTGTCTTATGTATTTTGCTTATTTTTATAAAAAACAAATTCGTTAACCTTACTTTATTAAATATTTATCAAACCTAAATTCCGTTTTTTTTTTTTTTACCCCTTTTTTGTAACTATTTTTTCTTCCTTTCCTTCCACTTTTCTCGGGCTCTTGTGTAAGTAAAAGAAAATTGATTTGTAAAAAACAAAATGACATTAAATTCTTGAGTGGCAATGCTTTGTGTTAACTTTTTTCTTTACTTCGCTTTTATTTATTTTTTATTTATTTAGTTATTTATTTTTTTCTGCTACCTAAAACTAATTTCTTCATTCATTTCCCTGGTCTTCCGAACAGCCATTTAGTATTTTAACCACGTGATTAAGTCTTTTTTTTTTTTTTTTAAGTGCGCGCGTTTCTTTTTATAAATGAAAAAAGATCAATAGCCTGTAGGCTGACACGGAGATAGTTACAAATTCTACTCTAATCTGATATTTCCACCATATATACGATTAATAATATTCACAGCTGAATTGACAAGAAAAGGAAAAATCTATTGAAAAGAAAAACATCTCTGATGTGTAAATTAAAATACGTTTGCTTGTCATCAGGCTGAGAACACACACACAGTTGTGTTGTTAAAAAAAGAAAAGGTATTTTCGTGCTTGTTATGATTTTTTTTTCCTAACGTAAATAGGGCTGGCCATAAGATTGCTGTCACCTCGGGCAAACCGAACTTCGGCGGCCGTACAAGTATATATATTTTTTAATTTTTACAAGGAGAAAAACTGAAAATGCAGAACAACAAGTTTATTACAATATACAACTTAATACAAGTTAAAAGAAAACATTATCCCACCTAAAACATTTTTTCTAACTTTTTTAGATCTAATAATCTTTTCATGACACTTTCTACCTCTACAGTCTACACCTCTTCTTTACAAGGCGTGTTTGTGATCATGAGCCAAAGACCACTCAGTCATAAACACATTGGGTAATAATATGCAAACAAAATACAATTAGATTGCATTAGTAAACATTTTATATATTTCAAAGGTCACTAATCATTAATCATGGCAAATGAACTTAACAGATATGCAACTCAAAAGTCTTACAGACGAAAAAAAGCGATCATTATGCCCGGGTTTCCCGCTCATTCACTTTTAGTTTTATGGTGTTTGTTGATCAACGCATCATTACAGAAAGATTTAAATCAAATTCTCATAAATTTTACTCCACTCAAGAAATTTAATTTTTTTTTTTTAATTTCATTTTATTTATTATTTTCACATTGTTTGTTTTGAGATCCCAAACACATGACATGATGTTGTTAAGTTACTTAAATGTAGGTGTAGCATCCCTCTACCAACCACTTTCTTATAAATGTCGAATTTTGTACATTTTTGTGCAAAAAAGGGGATCAGCTTAGTAAATATTTTCAGGAAATATCAGCTTCTAATTGGTCAATAAACACGCAAGTGAGCGTTGCAATCCACCCACGTACAAATATTTTTTCCAGCACGTGACCAAGTCAAGTTTCCCGCCAAAGTGCTGTGATCATGTCACGTGATTACATTATCTATAAATAGCAGACATGAGTTCGCTCAATCTCTTTTACTCTTCCAAATTCCTGTGAAGATGTGATCTTAAGGATTCTCGTCTCGACCATGGACGGTCGGACATTAAATGCATATTCACGCATGCATGTACATAGAAACTTTTCCAACTTACATTACAAACATACAGAACATTTCCAAACATGCAACAAGAACTTTTCTCTTTGAAATATTCTTCTAAAACTACAGTTTAATAATTCAACTTTTGTGAGCTCCGATAAAAATATTCCCAGTCTAAGAGACATAACTCCATCATATCTTTAACTTATGCATATACATCAACACACAAATAATTACAATGTCATGTTTAAAAACCATTTCGTTTCCTTCTTGTATTTCATGCTTTGTGGTATTTTACGTTTAATATAAATTGCGTGGACATGTTATTCACACAGCTGTAAACAAAAATCTACAATTGTCCATTCTTATTACCAAATCACTATATTATGGTAACTCCAACTTCTGAAACAACTAGACCACTACATAGGTAAATGTTCTTGTCTGTAGATAGAATTGTGCAAAATTTATGTTGCATTGTCCAAACTTTCGATTCATATGAGTAATCATTTTGAGACAAAGTATTAGAATATAAGAAAAGAAGAATATAAAATACTAAGTTTTTTACACCATTTTGCTACAAGCAAGGCAATAATGCCACTAAGATGCAAGGAGTTACTAAGAGTGAAAGATAAGTGAAGAAAAAGGACAATAAAAGAACAGGTGCCAAAAGACAGATGGCAATTGATGTTGCATTTAAATTTTTGAAGATCATCAGTGGCAGGAACACAAGAAACCAGAAGAGAGTTCCACAGGTGAAAAGTGCAAGAAAAGAAACTATTAAAATCGATCATACAATTACGCCTATTTCAACAATAAAACGATGAAACCTTTGTATAACAGGAGAGAGCTATAGAAGAAAGATTTATTCTCTTATTTAGATTTCCCCTATTATGGGCATTATTATATCCCTAGCTCCATAATCCAATGATGGAACAGAATGACTGAAAGGAAAATGAATGACAAATACGCTTTGTTCTCAGATAGAGAAAAAACATACACAAAAATATATATACATGTCCCATGCAGAGAAATAATTTATCACATATATCTAGACAGCAAAGCAGAGTGCAAGGAGAACAAAAATATAGGGTCTTTCATATAATATAGAGATTCTTCTGTTTCTGGAGAAGCCATGTTCAGGATGATTCAAATGGATCGGATTCATCTACTATGTCCCAGGCAAGGTTTTCCCAAATTGAGAAGTTTCTTTCTATATCTGGCAGAGACATATTCCCAAAGGAAAATGGCACCATGGACTTGTAAGCTGCTGGAGAGTTTCCATTGTCTATCTCTGTTCTTATTTTTAGTACTGCTCAATTATTACTCGCTGGCCTGTTTCCAAATACACAATGCCCAGCCCAAGGATTGAAATCACAATTTCTATGTCAAAAAATGCACAAATTACTGCTTTAATCCATTAGACTATTGTCCCATAGGACAATTTGCGGTAGTGAAATTTGAACTTTAAATCTTACTTGCCTGCTGATTAGTGCTGTTACTGGGCTAATGAAAGCAACCTCTTGGTTTGGCTACTGTAAACTGACTGAATAACTGGTCACTTTCGTCACTGTATAAAGTGACAGCAGTAAGTGGCTGTTAGATGACTCATGTAACTAATCTCCACCAAAGGAAGATAATTGCCTTCTGTAATCATACACTAGTTACCAATCTCATAATACACTTAAATTCGTCTAGTTGAGGTACCAAGGAGGAAAGCTCATTAGAACAAATTGCATTGAAAATATTTATAGAGAAGGCAGAGGGAAGCAAAGCAATGTGAATTGTTTTTAACAATTTTAAATGAACAATTGCTGCCAAAACTATATATATATATATATATATATATATATATATATATATGACTGGCTACTCATTTACGAGCATGCCTGTCTGCTAGAACAGCTTATCATCCCAGTTGCAGACACTTGCTCAGGCAGATCTGCATTTATTCAACACCAACAGAGCCTACTCATGGTTTATACTGCAACTATGCTGAGCAGACCTAAGTTACAGTTTCTGGGAAAGAGCACATTATCTGGCATGATCAACAGTCTGAACAAAGCCAGTACACTCAAACTCTCAGTCACGATGACTTGTGACTTTGTGCTCACACAACCATCAACTAAGAGTTTTTTCTACCCAACTTTACATATGAGGTGTAGTTCAACCTGTGGTATGTTTTTCAGACGTTTTTCAAAGGTGCTGGGAATGGGATCACCTTCCCAAATATCACGTGCTGTTGCTAACAGAGGAGAGTCGAGAGTATATATATATATATATATATATTTAGGACATTACTGTTTGAGCCTTTTATATTATATTCTTGCTCTATTCTATCCTCTTGGAAATATATATATATTTAGGACATTACATTGAAAACATGTCAAAAATGCTACACAATTGCATTTGTGATTTGATGCGTAACAAATGCATCTCTGGCAATTATAAATAACTGGCAAGTGAAGGATTTATTTAGATTTAATAGCAAGACACAACCTCTTTTATGAAAAAAAGGTGAAGTTGGTGTTATAAGGTTTGTGGGCTTTACTCAAATCAACCAATCGAATATGACTGATGTTAAATTTAAACTAAGTGAAGAAGCAAAAATTAAAAATTTATTTTTCATAAATGGGTCATAACCCATAGATTTGCAGTCAATGGCAGCACAGACATTAAACAGGAGAGGATGCTAATAGATACATATTTTACAAACTAGACAGTGCCATTTCCTAAGAAAAAATGTGATGGAGTGGTAATTTAACAAAATTTTAAACAAGTTATATGCTTTGTGAGTTTGCTACATAAATTTTTTTTTTTACAGTTGATAAATAAATAGCTTCTTTAAGAAACCAGTAAATGATTTAAGTGTATAAAATTACTTGGTAAATTAATATGCAACTGTTAACTAAAGATTCTTTATATAAGATGTTAATAACACTAACCAATCAATGTAAAATTTCAAAAATACCAACCAAATACCAATACATCCGTACAAAATGTTACTAATACTATCAATTATACTATTATATTAAATCCAAATTAATCTTACAAATAGAAAGATAAGCCATATATGGTGCAACACAGTTCAACTAAAATCTAAGAAAAAATATTGTCAAATTCCAAGTCTAACTGAATTGTAAGGCAAAAGGTAGACTGTGTTTACAATTTACTGTTAACTCAGATCTTTGGTTTCATAAAGCATTCTCGTCAAAGAACCTAATAATTTCCAATTTTTCATGTAAACACAGAAAATGATTCATATAGGGATCTACATGTCCTTGCCATTTTTGAAATTTTCCATTTCACCTTAGGAGTTTTATTATCATCTTTCAAACTCCAAAAATATTTGGAAAGTGATATATTACTTCTATAAGTATTATTAGTAAAGGACAACACAAGCTGATACCACCTAGTCTTGAAAAAATTCATGGTACTGCTAATATAGAATTTTTCAACCGTCAGATTCTCTATTGTAAAGATAGTACAAAGATAAATAAGTGATTTAGCTAAATATTTGTTTGGCAATGAGCATTGGTCAAATTCCTACAATTACACTGACCAGTATCATTAACAATATTTTCCTTGGAATTTGTATTATGATTCAGATTATTAAATTGGTTTAAAATTATATATATATATATGAATAAAAAAAACTGGAGGAAAAACTATTCTTATCTGATGCTTTTCTTCCTCTGAGCGGCTTTATCAAGGCAAATGTGACATTTGCCTTTTGATAAAACACATCAAAACACATCAGCTATGAATAGTTTTTTCCTCTTGTCTTTCTATTCATTTTGTTCCTTTACAGATAAACTCAATCTGGAAATAATTTACACACACACATATATATATTAAAAAAATATACATAATACCCTACATTAATTGCACAAGTCAGAGTTTCATGCCTTCTGCAATCTTCAGGTGCAATGTTTTTAGGTTAACACCACTTACTTAATATTTCTGGTTATTGCGATATATTTTACTGTTAGGGTGGATTATTATTGTTGTTAATTATTTAAATGAATTGTAGTTTAATTTTGGATTTGAATTTAAGCACAGATTAAAATTTAAGATTGAAAATGTGTTTGGAAATAAGAATTATAAATTCTAATTTAAAAACAGACGCTATTGTTATTAAAAGGAAAAAACATTTGGAAATCAAGGGGAGTAGCTATTTGTTTGCTTGAAAATCAAAAAAGAAAATAATATTATTAATATTAATAAACTTAATGAAAGTAATGATATTAATAACAATAAAATATGCAGTGATAAAATAAAATTAATATACTAATAAAAATAATACATATCAATGGAAATAAAATAAAATAAAAACAACATATAAATATATAAATGAATAAGAACAAATAAATAAATAATAAATAAAAATAAAATAATAAATAAATGAATAAATAAACATAATAAAAACGTTTCTGGTAGTAAGACTAAAGGTAAAAATAAGAGAAAAACAATAATAATGATAAAAATAAGATACTGAAAATAATAGGTTAGCATTAATGTTATATGCATTATAGTTTAATAATGACAATAATTGTATATTAAAGATAGCAAAAATAGTGTATATATATATATATATATATATATATATATATATATATATCCAAATGAGAAAAGAACAGATGAAATAAAATTCTACTATTCATAGCCTTTACTTTTAAAAAAAAAAAGTGCTTAATACAAAGTAGAGCAATATATTATTATTATTATAAGAGATTATAATAAAAAACATTTTGAAATCGCTACACAATTTTATGTTTCAATACTATTATTGTATTTCTTCAGGCAACGGGAAGTATTTGGTGATTAAATGATTTTTAAGTACATTTAAAAACAAGATGTTACCTCTTTTTCAAACACCGAAAATTATGTACATAATATGACCTACCAACTCTGCAATGACTGGAATTGAAAAGAATTTATCTGATCATAATATAAAAATTGACTTCAAAAACAATAAGCGATTTAATCAACACAGAATAACATGATGCAGAATTTTACAATACACATAGACACACTTACATATATATATATATATATATATATATATATATATACTTAAAATTTTTAATTCAGATAAAGACAGACACCGACATTGCTTAATATCAGATAGATCAATCATAAAGTCTTTAGACAGATAATATCATAATAATAATACTCCCACCAAACGGAAAACTGTAAGAACACTGGAAAAACTAAATTAAAAATTAATAAAATTTTCCTTGTCCAGCATATATAACAAAAGATGTTTAAAAGAAAGGTTGCTGCCCCAAAATACATTAATTATTCTATATTATAGATAGTTAATGAATAAATTGAGATAGATGTGAACAGACTAAGATATATAGATAGATGCAAATAGAAAGATATGAAGAGAGTGAGATAGTTGTGAATAAACGTAGATAGATATGAATAAACTGAGCTGGATAGATAGATGTGAATAGACTGAGGTAGATAGATACATAGATGTGAATAAACTGGGCTTGATAGATAGATGTGAATAGACTGAGATTGAATAGATGTTAATATCCTGAGATAGGTAGATAGATATGAACAGACTGAGATCGATAGATAGATAGATAATGAAGAGGCTGAAATAAATAGATAGATGGGAAGTGACCGAGATAGATAGATAGGTAGATAGATGTGAAGAGACTGAGGTAGATAGATAGATAGATAAAGAAGAGGCTGAAATAGATAGATAGATAGATGTGAAGAAACTGAAGTAGATAGATAGATAAAGAAGAGGCTGAAATAGATAGATAAATGTGAAGAGACTGAGATAGATAGATAGATAGATGTGAAGAAACTGAAGTAGATAGATAAAGAAGAGGCTAAAATAGATAGATAGATGGGAAGTGACCGAGATAGATAGATAGATAGATGTGAAGAGACTGAGGTAGATAGATAGATAAAGAAGAGGCTGAAATAGATAGATAGATAAATGTGAAGAAACTGAAGTAGATAGATAGATAGATAGATAAAGAAGAGGCTGAAATAGATGGATAAATGTGAAGAGACTGAGAGAGATAGATAGATAGATGTGAAGAGACTGAGAGAGATAGATAGATAAGGAAGAGGCTGAGATAGATGTGAATAGAGTGAACTAAATCGATGGATACAGTAGACTGAAACAGATACAAATTGAAAGAAATAGATTTGAATAGAGTTAAATAAATATGAGTAGACTGAAATACAGTCTGTATATACATATGTATTATAATAATACATAATAATATATGTATTATAATATAGATAAATAATGAAGTGACTGAGATACATAGATAATGGCTAGCAATAGCAGAAACTACCTAGATATTGGATAATTTATATTTAAATATGTTTGTGAAACCAGGAAAATAATCTGTAATATTGATGAAATACGTTTAAAAAAAAAGTCCTTCCCAACAAACGTTCATTGATCTTTAACCAAATTTATGTTCAAACAAATTATATTAACCTTCTGCACTCTGTAGGTGATTATTTATGACAAGCAAAATGTTAGTCCTGCCAATGCAAGCTGAATTTGCATTTCTTGGTTGTGTAGGCATATCCTTCTATGGCAACACCTAAAACAATCTTGACTGAAATTGAGAGCCAGGCTACTGTAATTTCAAATATATAGAACTAATATATAAAACAATATATTTTGATGGGATTCCATATACAGTAAAAGGAGAAGTAATATTTATAAATGATGCATCATGCTAAATGTTAAGATACAACAACAATGTTTATCTGTTTAATTTTAGATGATATTTTTCCAGTTAGTGCAGAAATTATCACACATTCAAATCAAATTTATGGAGAAACTATCCAAAATCCATTATGTTTTTGTTCGATTACTTTTGACTGTCTCTTGTCATTATCAGCAACATTAATGTTGTCAGTGTCATATTGAAAAGTGCCACTGAGACAAATTTATTTACCAATCTCTCTAGTTACCAACTTACCAGACAGCCAAAGGAATTTCTTAACCTCAGGCCAAATTTCTGTCTACACTCCAGTTTTGAAAATGAAATTCTATACAAAAAAATCTTACAACTGCAAACCAATAAACACCTCAAAATCCAAAACAAAATGGTATTGCTAAAATATTTCTGTAGCATTACATCTTTTTCTATGTGCTGTGTCCCTTCAGGACATTGAGGATCATGGCTCTCCACAATTTCCTCTCCTTTGTAGCTCTTAATAAATTTTGTCTTTTTGTTATCTCTACTAAACCTTGTTCTGCCATCCATTTACTCAAGCTTACCATGTAGGTTTTCCTCTTGCCTGCAGTCTATCCTGGGAGTATTAAATTTTCCAAGCCTTTTTTTCTCATTATGTGTAACAGAAATTTTAACTATCTCTGCCTGATGTGTATGTGTTCTTTTTGGTTCCATTTTATTTAAAACTTTGTCACTGCTCACAAGTCTGGACCTTGGTATTCTCATCATCCTTCTGTAAAATCATATTTCTGTTGCTTGAAGGTTGCAAAAACAGTTCTTTTTTACACTATTTACATTATTTGGACTATTGTCCTCATCTTTGTTGACATATTTATTACAACGTTTCGGCCGTTGTACACTCCGGCCTTGTTCAGGTGGTTGGAATGTTGAACTGAACCCTTTATTTCACTCACTGGGGTAGACTGTTCTAGTTCCAGGTGCCATGTCTAATGGATGTCAGTTATCAGTTATCTCCTGTTAATTCCCCTCTCCAAGTTCTCCACTGCCTTAACTGGGTATTGAAATCACACTCTTTGGGTCCTGTCACTGGATCTAACCAATACCTTTATCCAATCTGCCATGTGTCCTTGGGACATCTGTTAGGCGTTAGTTAGATCCAGTGACAGGACCCAAAAAAGTGTGAGTTCAATACGTGGTTAAGGCAGTGGAGAAGTTGGAGAGGAGAATTAACAGGAGATAACTGATAACTGACATCCATTAGACATGGCACATGGAGCTAGAACAGTCTACCTCAGTGAGCAAAATAAAGGGTTCATTTTTACATTCCAACCACCTGAAGAAGGCCGGAGCATACAACAGCCAAAACGTTGTAATAAATATGGCGACAAAGTTGAGATCAAACGTCCGAATAATGTAAAAAGTGTACATAATACCTCATCTCAGAAATATAGACAGATACTGATAGTGAGCGCTTTCCAATAAGTACTATGCATATATAATATATAAATAATATGCTCACCAATTGTATCTACCTACCCTGATGATGACATAAGAAAGTCGAAAGCTGTGACCATATTTATGGTATGTTTCTTCCGAAACGAAACTTTGCACAACTTCTGATGGAACAGTCTACTCTAGTGAGTGAAATAAAGGGTTCATTTCTATATTCCAACCACCTGAAGAAGGCCGGAGCGTACAACGGCTGAAACGTAATAAATATGGCGACAAAGATAAGGATGATAGTCTGAATAATGTAAATAGTCTACATTATACCTCATCTCAGAAATATAGACAGATACTGAAGGGCTGAGACATTGTAATAAATATGGCGACAAAGATGAGGACAATAGTCCGAATAATGTAAATAGTGTACATAATACCTTATCTCAGAAATATAGACAGTTTTTTTTTTGTAGACTCCCTAGTACATGCAGAAAATGGATAACAAATTCCAGGAAAATATTAGACCATGTATTCATCATCTAAATTAGTGATTCTCAATTTAAAACATGCAAAAATAGATTTCATAACTTCTATACATATTGTGAGGTGAAGAAAAATTATTCTGATATCATTTTATCAGTGCAGAATTTTTCAGGTACACCAATTTGTAACATTAGTATAATGTTGAGGCAAATGGTCAGTTTTAGGCAAAGTAAAAAGTTGATTGCAACTTTACAGTCAGGTGACTACAATGCCACATACCCACAACCAAAATAAAATCTTTCCAATGTTTCATGAACATTCCATGAGAGCTGGATATTAAAGTTCCAAATGCATTACATTAGCAGAAAACAGATAATAAATTCCAGGAAAATATTAGAACATGTATTCTTCATCTAATCAAGGGTTTCTCTATTAAAATACACAAAAAGAAATTTTATGCTTTTTATACATATTTTTAAGTGAAAAAGAAAATATTCTGATGTTATTTGAACAGTGTGAAATTTTTCAGCTATAGTACTTTGCAAGATTAGCATAATGTTGTAATGAAGTTGAGGGTGAGCGGTCAGTTTAGGGTGAGGAAATCAGTTGATTGTAACGTTCCAGTTAAGTCATCACAATGAATGTTGTTTGTCTTGGGCAAGACAAACATCATCTGACTGATTGATCTAACCTCTGAAATTTGGCAAAGACCAACTTTTGATTTAAGTTTAATTTTTTTCCAAGATGGCTGACCTTGATGTCAGAAGGTTCTATCTTACATGGGGGGGGGGGGTAAAGTCTCTTTTCAGCGACAGTTTGTTTGACATATAAAAGAACCTATTATTTTTAATCCATTTTTCTCATTTCACTGGCAAGGGAGATAACTAGTATTAGTTCATTATTGTGATGATTTTTGCTGTGTAAAAGAAAATACTGTGATGTTATTTGAATGGAATTTTTCGACCACAGTACTCCACAACATTAGCATAACGTTGTAACGAAGTTGAGGGTGAGCAGTCAGTTTGGGGGTGAGGAAATCAGTTGATTGTAATGTTCCAGTAAATTTGCCACAATGCTGGAAGTCTACAAAAAAAAGTTAATGTAACGTTACAACGCAATGTATTTGCAACATTTGAAGGTAACATTCCTGGCATAGCATGTCATATGTAATATATGTCATATATTAGTACATCGTTAATTCATATATATTTTTTTAATTAATTCACTCCTAACAAGACGATAATGCCATTAAGACGCAAAGGGTTACTGGGAGTGAAAGACAATGAGAAGATTTTAGAAGGACCCAGAAACCCTAAACAGGAATTGAAGGATAAACCTCTACTCCTGCTCAAAAGAGTGGAGGAATACGATATATATATATATATATATATATATATATATATTCATCCCTCGATTAATGTACATTCGATTAATGAATTTTTGATTAATGTGGTAAAATCTTTATATACCAAAATTCAATTAGTGCATACCTAATACTTGATTAGTGCAGTAAAATATTCTTCAATTTAACCATAGTAATTGATAATTCAGTTTTTTTTATAGTTACCGATATACAAATTAACAACACTAATCAAGGGATTCCTGTATATATATATTTTGGATGGCCACAAAAATTTTTGTCCTTCACAACCATGAATACTAAATTCTTACTCTATAATTAACAATACCCTGATGATGATATTACATTATGTTGAAAGTACTAAGAATAAACACAATATGAGCCAACATGGTGTTTTCCTCTTGTCTTTTAATAACCACACAAAAAAGCTTATTTGCAAATATGAAAGAATCCTATCAAGAATAAGTAAACAGCACACGTTTAAATTATTTAACGAAACCTGAAAATATGCTGCCGAAATATATGTATATATATATATGTGTGTGTGTGTATCGGAATAAATGTATTATATTTTTTAATCAATTCACCCAAAGGAAGGTGATAATGCCACTAAGATGCAAATATGTTGTATTCATGACTTTACCATTCCTTTTTAGACCCTCCCACAACATTTCTCACATTGAAAATCAATGTCACCTTCTGTAGGTTTACTTGCCTATGATTAAAATTTAGTATATATATTGATCAACACATCAGACGAAACCAGAAAGTCTTCTCTTCTCTCTTCTTTACCAGTTGTTTTGGTTTATTGTGCAGGAGCATCATCCACATCAGTGACCCTCCTCCAAGCAACTGGATAGCTGCACGCATGGCAATTCTCACTCCAGCAGGAGTTGCTGAACTTGCCATAATATTAGTGGAATTAAAATTTTTAACAGCTTAATTTTTTAAGCTTGTCCAGACTATCATCCTAACTCAGACTTTAATGGCAACTGATCTCTCCACCATTCCTGCACTTGGGCATTGTGCCTCGACATTGTCTTCATAAAGAGATCATCCACTTAACCACACTATTTGCCCATAACTTGGACCCTAACAGGTGCTACCACCCCAGTTCAGGTTGGACCTGGGAACAACAGCAATTAAGAGGTGGTTCTATGCTCCTCAAAACCTCCAACTCCCAATCAGAGGTCTTGCTGCTGGATGTAGTTTATTATCATACCCAGGAACAATGTGTCTATTGAGATAAGACAAATAAGTAAACATGTAAGTAAATAATAATATAATACATTATTACATCAACCTGACAGTAAAAAATAAAGAAAGATTTAAAAAAACAAATTCAAAGTTACCACTATACAAAAGGAACAACCAACATGAAACATATCTTTCAACAATTTGAACAGCATTTTAAAATGTGTCTCAAAAATTTTCAATATCTTCGACCCCAGATGCTATCAAGATTCATGACACCAAACGGACTACTTTTTTGTTTTTTTAAAATTTCAAAGGTGGACTCCTACAAAAAGTAATCCTTTTTGTTTTCAATTTCTTTTTGTCATATTACTGTAGAGTAAAAAACTCTAAATTAAAAATATATAAAAAAAAAATAATTTTTTTATAAAAACTAATAGGGAGGTTTAGTTTGCTTTGTAAATGGATGCCCCAACAGAAGCCTATACCAAAAAAAAAAATATCCTCATACCACGTGATTTGTTAAAATGTAAAAAAAAAAAAAAATTAAATTCATAATCTAGAGTGTTTTTTGCATATATTACAGTTGATTAAGTACACCAGATTACAAATTCTCTCCACCCAAATATATTTTGTTACTTAAAAAATGAGCCTATTTGTTTTGGCTTATGTAGATGGCTGGTGGTGGTGTGTGTGTGTGGGGGGGTTAACTTACAATAATGTTTCATAGTGAAATGAACACTCTATTGATTTTATAAAATTTAATAAATAAATAAATATAGGGAGAGGGTATAAAAAGACATGAAAAACAATGAAAAGTAGGAATAACTATGACACTCTACACATATAGACATGCTCACACTTGAGCATACACACACACACAAATGCACCCACACACACACTCAATTAAAGAAGAAAAAAAATCAACCTTGCACCAATAAAAAGCAGATAAATGATTAATTTTTTAAATTAATATAAAAATATCGAAAATGAGAAAATAAGCAGTCAATTGGGGGTAGCTTTTGACGAGTGGACAGAGCAATTGCTAAAAGATCCATTTATGATGCTTTGGATGCTGAATATAGCATCAATCAGCTAAGGATTAATTTCATATTTTCTATTAATCCTATATATATATATATATATATATATATATATATATATATATATATATATATAACCAAATGTGTAAATATACATAGACGATCATATACAAATACATATAAATGCTCTATAGTGTAAGAAGAAACAGTGCTTAATGTAATGTAACAGAGCTTTTAATAAATACATATATATATATATATATATATATATATATATTAAGCAATATGCATAATATCTTACATTAATTGCACAACTTGCAGATTCATGCTGATACAATTTTCAAATTGCTGGAATTATATTATAAAAAAAATAAAAAATAAAAATAAAGAAGCAAAAATAAATATTACGATTCCAGCACTTGAAAATTTCTTCTGCATAAATCTCTGAGTCATATAATTAATGTAAGATATTATGTATACTGCTTTTATATATATATATATATATATATATATATATATATATATATATATATATATACACCCAAGTATAGGATTTGTGTACAGAATAAATTCCAATAACCAACAATTACTATTCTTAAAAGAGTGCTCAATACAAAGAGAGCAAATATAATTATTTATTCGAAAATTATAACATAAATATTTATAGAATCACTTCAAAAATAGCCATTTTGTTTCAACATCTCTGGTGCAACATCATCACTTGATAAGACACCAGAGGTTTGAAACAAAATGGCTATTTTTTTTTTATAACAATTTATGCCATATTTTAATAAATAAATAATTATATATATTATATATATATAAAAATAGGAATTAAAAAATCCACAATAATGATGATCATCATTTGACCATATAAGTTAAAAATAATTTATAAGGATTTTCAAATCAATCAGCTTAACAAGAAAAATCAAAATAAAACTGGCTGATGGATTTGAAAAACCTTGTAATCTTAATTTACAAGGTGAAATGATGATCATCAATATTATGGAGTAATCCTAATTCCTATAGTTTATAATTTATATGCTCTGTTTGAACATATTTGAACACTCTCATTGAATCAGTTTTAATATTTTATTTTATATTATACTAGCAGTAGAGCCCGGCGTTGCCCGGGGATATAACAGTAAGAGATAGATCAAATATCGACCATCATAAAGACTGAAAAATAAAATTGACAAAGATTATTGTTTAAGGTTGACGAACACGCATGTCTTAATTAGATTTTTTTTTGTTTCTTTTGTTTTTTTTTGTTTTAACGAATTGGTCAAACCCAAACTCAAACAAAAACATTGTTTTCAATCGTTATGGGTCTATCAATTGAATAGAATTTTATTATAAACAATTGTCTTGTAAATAGAATTTTTAAAGCATTCTGAATGTAAAAATAAAGAAAAAAGTGTGCAAGACAATAAGAAACACTACCTGCCAAAAAAGTTTTGTTGAAATCGGTTGAAAAATGTAGGAAATCCGATCCCATATATAAACAAACACACATACAAACAACCCGGGTTTTATAATAAGTATAACTCGATATAATTTGTTCCCCTTTCATTCTGGTGACTTAATCGTGTTTTCAAATTGATTTTGTGCAAAAACTTTGGCACTGTCAGAACCACCACAAGGTAATTTTACACAGTCCTGTGAAGTTTTGCTGAAATCAGTTGAAAAATGTAGGAAATCCGATCCAATATATAAACGTACAGACACACACACACACACACACAATCTGCGTTTTATAATAAGTAAGATTAATAGGATTCACTTGGATTATATATCTACTGAATTTCCTCTCTCTCTCTCTCTCTCTATATATATATATATATATATATATATATATATATACACACATATATGTATATTAATGAATATACATAATATCCAATGTTGATAGCACGACTAGGAGTTTCGTGCAGTTTATGCAATCTTCAGCAGTGGATTCTGACTGTTGTCTGTCATGTTCTAATGGTTGTGATTAAAAAATTGGGTTGACAAACTTGTCTATTTAAAATATAGAAGAATTAACTATTAATAATTTATATTGTTCAAATTCATAATTTCAAAAGTTGGAGAAATATGAATAATAAAAAATAAATAAAAAAAATTTGTTTTCAGGATGTAAATGATATATCAAGAGGGTAACTCTTGTTTTTTATCCTATCCATCTGTATATACATACATATATATATATAGATAGATAGATAGATACATACATACATAGATATGAAAAGAATTATATAGATAGATAGATAATGAATTGACAGTGATAGATAGATAATGAATTGTGACACCCACTGGTGGTCGTGGTCGCAGTGCCAATATGTGACATCCTCTGGTCTCAACGCTAATATGTGACACTGCACTGTTCAACTCCCAGTTGCAGCACAAAGCTGTAAGGTTTCTTCCACCAGCGTTTTGGGGTTGACTCTTTGTCACTGCCACCAGCCTGTGCCCCGGTTGATCTGGTCATTCCCAGTTCGATACCAGCTTTGTTGTTCCCAGCTCACTTCCAACATCTGGTTACCGAAATAACTACTTTGATCTCAAGTCTAACCTACCCATGTTGTGACTTTGATCTTAGGTAGATGAAATCAATCAGGTGTTGAGCCGTAGTGCAAGCTGAATCTGGGGTAAAGGTGATATCGCACAAGCATAAGTAAAAGAAACAATAAAACAAAACTCAAGAGGTTTAAATATGTTGAGAAATAACAAATTATCTTCATCTGTCTGTTGAATACAGGAGTGTTTTTCTCTCCCAGCCTGTTTCTATGGATTCGTGACACTTGCGTTTCTTAAGCGAGTTTTGGTATCTTAAGTTGCTCGTCAATATATCTTGCTTTTAGTAGGAAGGCTAAGTCAGAAGGATGTGGAATTTCTCGGTTAGCTTCTACGAGGCAACGGCCTGACTGCAACTGTGAATCAACTGCTGGAACACCTGGAACCAACTAACTCCAAACTGATCAGCTGCCTCGAGATGTTCGTTTATATGGATACCGACCAAAACCCGGTGGGTGCCTGACGTGGCTTGGGTTCCTGATAATTCTCGATTCCCAGCAAGAATTCTCTTTGTTCTTAGGCCAGGAAAATTAATTACTTCCCATTTTTGGAAGATTAATCACTTTCCATTTCAGGGGTTTCTCCCTCATCCATGAGGGAAGGTTGGAGGAGAGTTATCCTCCTAGACTCTTCCACTCTCACATTGGTACCTCATTCCAATTCCCTCAGTGGGTGTTAACAACTTCTCCATCATTCTCATACATTCACCTTCGCCTATCGCCCATGCTACCACTTGACCAATGATTTCTCAGCAGTGTGGGTGTGGCTAGACTGGCCTCTTGAAATTATTATCCAGAATTTTGTTTACAAAATCCTTTTTTTCTTTCTTTTTTCTTCAGCCAAAACATTTACAAATCCCAGATTGCCAAATAATTCTTATCACATCTTTCTTTCGGGGACACCCAAAATTCACTTAGTTGGGCCTCTCTACTGACTCATCAATCACTGTCAAAACCCGACACCTGGTTTCTTCTGCTAAGTCAACTTTTAGCTGGGTGGTCTGTATTTTACCTGAGAATCAAATTCTTTATTTTCCTCATGCCTTAAAATCCTCTTATCACCAAATGCTCATTTTCGACGACGGTGTGTCTGACGTCAACAGTTTGAATAAGCAATAATAATACAATTTTCTTCCTCATGCCAGAATTCTAACACACACCAGATGGCTCCCTTCGTTGGACCCAGGAATTAAAATTAAATGATATTTCTGAAAGATAACTAATATCTATTCTCTGCAGTTGTCTCAAGCCAAAATTTTTTTATGGCCACATGTATCGGTTGGCTTTGTTTTCTTTCTGAATTCTGTTTCCCTTGGGGTGTCACTCCCTTATCGTGACATTAATCAGTTTTGACAGAATCTCATATCTCGCTTTTTCTTATGGATTTTCTGTCTCATGCGAAAAGTATCTTTCTTTGTAAATAAAATAAAATCTATTTTTTTTTTTTAACATCGATCAGTCTATCTTTTGATATCGCTCTTTCTCGCCTTAAGTCTTTCCTGTTTTTAATTTCTATGGTTAATTAGTTAGCCAATTATCATAGCTAAATAGTGTCACAGAATTAACTTAGATAGATAGATAATGACCTGACTGGGATAGATATGTAGAGGGCCGTGTGGGTTAAGTGTTGTTGTATTAGGAACACGTGCATTTTATTCCTGCTAGAAGGTCCAACTACAAGAACATGGCAGACTCAAGTTGAGTCCAAATAAAGATGTAAAGAAAAAACAAACAATATATATATATATATATATATATATATATATATATATATATATATATATATATATCAACAAATATATGTATTAAACAACAAATTTACAAGTGACAAAGACATTAACATTTGTGTTTGTGTGTGGACGTAAAGTGTTTTCATTTTGGTGAATGTTTGTACGTACGTACGTACATGCATGTGTGTTTCATGGTGTTTTCCCACGCGTGGGCAAAAACGTGGATTTCTACGAGAGATCACATTTTTAAATGTATCCACTGAAATGCAAAGTGAAGAAGAGAATGAGGCAAGAAGTTGCCCAGTATTTATAGTGTAGGGAGAGCGTCCCCTAGTGACAATTAGGGAATTAAGGAGGAGCTAACTCCGATAGATAGATAGATATTCTTAATATGGAGTATTTAATTTAATCTATAGTAATATAAAGACAGAAATTGAAAAACATGTTTATTTCTGATCACATTACTTGTTATTGTACAACGGCACTATTTAAAATGTATACCCTTTTTTTTAAATGTAGTTCAACCACCACACACATAATATCACTTGCATACAGCATGCATACATTTAAAGTAGAAATGTAGCACTTCTAAAAATGCAAAGATGAAGCTGATATAAAAATGTTCCGTCCTGTAAGTGAAAAGATTAACGTTTTCCGAAATTGATTAGAAATGGTTGAAAAAAACAAAAACATTATGAACTTTGGATAGTTTCCTTGTGAACTTGATCTGGATATGCAGCAACTTAAACTCAAACTGGAAAAATGCAATAGCATTTAAACATCTATCGATCCTACCTCAGTCTCTTCACATCTATCTATCTATCTCGGTCACTTCCCATCTATCTATCTATCTTGGTCACTTCCCATCTGTCTATCTATTTCAACCTCTTCCTTATCTATCTATCTACCAACCTCGGTCTCTTCACATCTATCTATCTGTCTTGGTCACTTCCTATCTATCTATCTATCTATCTATCTATCTATCTATCTCAGTCACTTCCCATCTATCTATCTATTTCAGCCTCTTCCTTATCTATCTATCTATTGATCTAAGTCTGTTCGTATCTATCTACCTATCTCAGGCTATTAACATCTATTCATCCTGTCAGTTGATATGAATAAAACTTGTCTGAATTAATTTTTATGCATAAGTTTTTATTACTTAAGTATACATTATATGGAAGAAAGATATGGTATAACAATGAAGAAATGAATGACAAAATTGAAAATATATATAGAGATTGATATAAAAGGGCTGAAATAAATAAATATGAAAGGGAGATATAGATAGAACAATGCATAAAAAAGGAGTGAAAAAATAGTGAGATAGATATAAAAGAGACAAAGTGAAAGTCTTATATAGATAGATAGATTGATAGATATACAGGGACCAAGATAGATATAAAAAGTCAGGGAAGTATAATAGATACAGAGAAGGATATAAAAGGACTGATAAAGATTGATAAATAGATATAGAAGGACTGAGATAGAAGTGCAAGGACTGTGATAGATAGATAGATAGATAGATAGATAGATAGATAGATAGATAGATAGATAGATATAAAAGGACTGAGAAAGATAGATAGATCTGAAGCATTGCGACAGATATAAAAGGACTGAGAAAGATAAATAGATAGATATGAAACATTGAGATAAATATAAAAAGACTGAGAAAGCTAGATAGATAAAAAGAAAAAGCTTGAGAAAGGTTGATAGAAATAAAAGGATTGAGAATTATAGATAGATATAAAAGGACTAAGAAAGATAAATAGATAGATATAAAATGATGGAGAATGATAAGCATATATATAGATAGATATATAGAAAGATGGATAGATAGATAGATACATAGATATAAAAAGACATAGATTGATGGAATATTCCATACCTACCTGTCACCCCTCCGGGATAATGCATTTTTAACGCATAATCACCTCTTAACCAATCAGCATCTTAGTTTCAGCAAACTAGGTTTTTCATTGGCTGAGACCTTAAAACTGTAGTAAGTTTGAGTAAAAATACCTTTTCCCACGTACTGCTTTCAGAGCCGATTCTGAGACCAAAAACTCAATAAATAGAAGCGTTTCGATTCGATTCAAACAGTCAGAACTTCAACCCTGAAGAAATGCTAAACAAATCCATGCTAGCCGAAACTTTGACCTAACTACACTTTTCGCGTGTTAATTCTTCCGACTCGACAAACAGCACTTTGCTCTCTCAGAAAACATTACTTACAACATACTAAAGAAAGTGAATTGACCCACTACTAAACAGTATTTGTAAATCTCAATCCAACATCAAGACAACAGCTAAAGGTACACAACTCTTACAAACTTTGAACAGTAACTTTAACAAATGCACACATTACACACTAGTGACTGAACTCCCGCAAAAGACATTTTGTAATACGATTAAACATCTTGTTTAATTTTATACACAAATCCTAACCACAAGCCTACACACATTGAAACTCAGCATAATCCTTCTACAAATTTTTTGGTCGCACTTGATCAGCAATATCTATCTTGATTTTGTATGTTCAATTGATATAAAATGAATGTATTTGTTAAACCTTTAATCACGTTGTCCTCATTTTTGATTCCTCCCGAATGATTTTACCTTCAATGTTCTTATTTTTATATTTGTTATAGATGAATGTCTTGTGAACATCTACATTTCTAAGCCTTCTGATAACCTAAACCTTCTGATACACAAAATACATTCACCAATCTGAAACAAGATAAAGAGATTTGTATAAGAGTACTGATAATGATAGATCTAAAATAACTGAGATAGATATAAAAGGACTAAGAAAGAGAAATACATAGATATATAGGTAGATAGTGAAGAACTAAGAACGACAGATGTAAAAGGATTGGTAATGACAGACAGATAGAATAAAAGGAATAAGAAAGATAGAAAAAACTGAGAAAGATAGATACAGAGATAGGTATAAATTGACTAAGAAAGATCGATAGGGAGATAGACACATAGATATAAAATTGCTGATGAACATAGATGAAAAGATAGATATAAAAGTCCTGAGAACGATAGAAAGATAGATAGATATAAAAGGAATGAGACAGATAGATAGATAGATAGATAGATAGATAGATAGATAGATAGATATAAAAGCATTAAGATAGATAGATATAAAAGCATTAAGATAGATAGATAGATAGATAGATAGATATAAAAGCATTAAGATAGATAGATAGATAGATAGATAGATAGATAGATAGATAGATATAGATAGATATAAAAGCATTAAGAAAGATAGATATAAAGCATTAAGAAAGATAGATACATATAAAAGCATTAAGAAAGATAGTTGGATAGATATAAAAGCATTAAGAAAGATAGTTGGATAGATATAAAAGGACAGCAAAAGAGATACATAGATAGTTATATACAAAGAGACTTAGATAAGAAATTTAGATAATAAATAGATAGGTAGATAGATAAATAAATACATAGTTATAAAAGGACTGAGATAGATATATAGATAGATAAAAAGGTCTGAAAAGATTAATAAATAGATATAAAAGGACTGAGAAAGATAGATTGATAGATATAAAGGGACTGGGAATGACATAGATAGATATGATCAGAATGAGATAGATAGATAGATATAAACAGAATGAGATAGATAGATGCAAAAGGACTAAGAAAGATAGATATAATTACTGGGAAAGATAGATAAATATAAAATGGCTGAGAAAGCTAGAGATAGATAGATATAAAATGACTGATAAACATAGATAAAGAGATAGATATAAAGGAACTTTGAAAAATAGATAGATAGATAGATAGATAGATAGATATAAAAGCATTAAGAAAGATAGTTGGATAGATATAAAAGGACAGTGAAAGAGATACATGGATAGTTATATATAAAAGATCTTAGAAAGGTAGACAGAGATAAAAGGACTGTGAAAGATAGATACATAGATATATAGAATAGATAGATATACCAGGACTGAGAATCATGGAGAGATAGATATAAAAGTTCTGGAAAGTTTGATAGCTAGATAGATAGATATAAAAGGATAAAGAAAGATACATAGATAGATAGATAGATAGATAGATAGATAGATAGATACAAATGAAAGGATTGAGAAAGTTAAATATATAGATATTAAAGGACAAATAAAGACATATTTAGATATAAAAGAACTAAGAAATATAGATAGATCAATAGATAGATATAAAAGGATTGAGATAGAGAGAGAGATAGATAGATATTAAAGGAAAAATAAACACAGATATTTAGATAAAAGAACTGTGAAACAGATATATATAAAAGGATTAAGAAAAATTGATAAATATAAAAAAAACGAGAAAGATAGATACATAGAGAAATATAGATTGATAGAGTGATAGATATAAAAGGACATTGAAAGACATATCAAATGACTCAAAAAGATAGATAAATAGATAGATATATAAGGACTGAGAAAGATAGATATATAGATGGATAAGGACTGAGAAAGATAAATAGATACATAGATATGTATATAAATAAAAAAGGACTGAGAAAAGATAGATAAAGAGACAGCCATAAACGAACTGATGAACATAAAGTGATATAAAAGTACCAAGAACGTTAGATAGAAAGATAGATATAAAAGGACTGAGAAAGATAGATAAATATAAAAGGTCTTTGAAAAATAGATATAAAAGCACTGAGATAGATAGATAGATAGATAGATAGATAGATAGATAGATAGATAGATATAAAGGGATTTATAAATAGATAGATATATAAGGACTGAGAAAGATAAATATAAAAAACTGAGAAAGATAGATACATAGATAGATAAGGACTGAGAAAGATAAATAGATACATAGATATGTAGATAAATAAAAAAGGATTGAGAAAAGATAGATAAATAGATAGATATAAAAGGTCTTTGAAAAATAGATATAAAAGCACTGAGATAGATAGATAGATAGATAGATAGATAGATATAAAGGGATTTATAAATAGATAGATATATAAGGACTGAGAAAGATAGATATAAAAGCACTGAGATAGATAGATAGATATAAAGGCATTATGAAAGAGAGTTGGATATGTATAAAAGGACTGAGAAAGTTAGATACATATATAAATAGAGAGATAAAAATGGTTGATATGATAGATATAAAAGGACTAAGGAAGATATGTAGAAAAGCACTAAGATATAAAAGAACTGAGATAGATATAAAAGGATGGAGAAAGATATACATAAAAAAACTGAGAAAGATAAGTAGATATATAAAGACTGAGAAAGGTAGATACAGAGATAGATAAATAGATAGATATATTGGTAGATATAAAAGAACCGAGAGGGGCAGATAGCTATAAAAGGATTGAGAAAGATAGATATAAAAAAAATAAAAAAAAGATAGATAGATATAAAAGGACTGAGAAAGACAGACACATAGATAGATATAAAAGTACCGACTAAGATAGATAGATATAAAATGATTGAGAAAGACATACAGACAGATAGATATAAAAGTACCGACTAAGATAGATAGATATAAAATGATTGAGAAAGAGAGACAGACAGATAGATAGATATAAAAGTACCGACTAAGATAGATAGATATAAAATGATTGAGAAAGACAGACAGATAGATAGATATAAAAGTACCGACTAAGATAGATAGATATAAAATGACTGAGAAAGACAGACAGATAGATAGATATAAAAGAACCGACTAAGATAGATGGATATAAAATGATTGAGAAAGACAGACTGATAGATAGATATAAAAGTACCAACTAAGATAGATAGATATAAAATGATTGAGAAAGACAGACAGATAGATAGATATAAAAGTACCGACTAAGATAGATAGATATAAAATGATTGAGAAAGACAGACAGATAGATAGATATAAAAGTACTGACTAAGATAGATAGATATAAAATGATTGAGAAAGACAGACACATAGATAGATAAAAGTATAAAGATAGATATAAAATGAGATAGATAGATATAAAATGATATAAAAAGACAGAGAGATAGATATAAAATGATATAAAAGACAGAAGATATAATAGATATATAAAGATATAAAGATAGATAGATATAAAATGATTGAGAAAGATAGATGATAGATATAAAGTACAGATACTAAAGATAGATGGATATAAAATGATTGAGAAACAGAGACAGACAGATATAAAAGATAGATAAGATAGATGGATATAAAATGATTGATAAAGACAGACTAGAGATAGATATAAAATGATTGAGAAAGACAGAAAGATAGATAGATAGAAAAGATATAAAAACCGATAAGATAGATAGATATAAAATGACTGAGAAAGAACAGAGAGAGATAGATAGATATAAAAGTACTGACTAAGATAGATAGATATAAAATGATTGAGAAAGACAGACAGATAGATAGATATAAAAGTAAAAGATATAAAACAGAGAGGACTAAGATAGATAGATATAAAATGATTGAGAAAGACAGACAGATAGATAGATATAAAAGTATATACAAAGATAGATATAAAATGATTGAGAAAAGACAGACAGATAGATAGATATAAAAGTGCCCAAAGATAGATAGATATAAAAGGATTGAGAAAGACAGACAGATAGATAGATATAAAAGTACCGACTAAACATAGATAGATATAAAAGATAGAGAAAGACAGACAGATAGATAGATATAAAAGATATATAAAGATAGATAGATATAAAAGGATTGAGAAAGACAGACAGATAGATAGATATAAAAAAGTATATAAAGATAGATAGATATAAAATGATTGAGAAAAGACAGACAGATAGATAGATATAAAAGACATACTAAGATAGATAGATATAAAAATGATTGATAAAAAGACAGACAGATAGATAGATAGATAAAAAGATATACTAAACTATAGATAGATATAAAATGATTGAGAAAGACAGATAGATAGATATAAAAGTACCGACTAAGATAGATAGATATAAAATGATTGAAAAGATAGAGAGATAGATATAAAAATATATAAAAGATAGATAGATATAAAAATGATTGAGAAAGACAGACAGATAGATAGATATAAAAGATAGATACTAAGATAGATAGATATAAAATGATTGAGAAAACAGAGAGATAGATAGATATAAAAGATATATATTGATAGATAGATATAAAATGATTGAGAAAGAGAGATAGATAGATAGATATAAAAGAACCGACTAAGATAGATGGATATAAAATGATTGAGAAAGACAGACTGATAGATAGATATAAAAGATATATAAAAGATAGATAGATATAAAATGATTGACAAGACAGACAGATAGATAGATATAAAAAGATATACTAAGATAGATAGATATAAAATGATTGAGAAAAACAGACAGATAGACAGATATAAAAGTACTGACTAAGATAGAAGATATAAAATGATTGAGAAAGACAGACAGATAGATAGATATAAAAAAGACGATAAGATAGATATAAAATGACTGAGAAAGACAGAATAGATAGATAGATATAAAAGGTACCATACTAAGATAGATAGATATAAAATGATTGAGAAAGACAGACAGATAGATAGATATAAAAAGTATATAAAGATAGATAGATATAAAATGATTGAGAAAGACAGAGAGATAGATAGATATAAAGGATATATACTAAGATAGATAGATATAAAATGATTGAGAAAAAGACTGATAGATAGATATAAAAGATATATAAGATAGATAGATATAAAAGATGATTGAGAAAGACAGACAGATAGATAGATATAAAAGATATATAAAAGATAGATAGATATAAAATGATTGAAAAGACAGATAGATAGAAAGATATAAAAAGTACTGACTAAGATAGGTAGATATAAAATGATTGATAAAAGACAGACAGATAGATAGATATAAAATATCCTTATAAACTAAAGATAGATAGATATAAAATGACTGAGAAAGACAGATAGAGATAGATAGATATAAAAAGATATATAAAAGATAGATAGATATAAAATGATTGAGAAAAGAAGACAGATAGATAGATAGATATAAAGGTACCGACTAAGATAGATAGATATAAAATGACTGAGAAAGACAGACAGATAGATAGATATAAAAAGATATATAAGATAGATGGATATAAAATGATTGAAAAGACAGACTGATAGATAGATATAAAAGTTTACCAACTAAGATAGATAGATATAAAATGATTGAGAAAGACAGACAGATAGATAGATATAAAAAGTACCTCAATAAGATAGATAGATATAAAATGATTGAGAAAAAGACAGACAGATAGAAAGATATAAAAAGAAAGATAGATATAAAATGATTGAGAAAGACAGACAGATAGATAGATATAAAAGTATATACAAACATAGATAGATATAAAAGGATGAGAAAGACAGACAGATAGATAGATATAAAAAATACCATTAAGATAGATAAGATATAAAAGGACTGAGAAAGACAGACAGATAGATAGATATAAAAGATATACTAAGATAGATAGATATAAAAGGACTGAGAAAGACAGACAGATAGATAGATATAAAAGATATATAAAGATAGATAGATATAAAATGATTGAGAAAGACAGACAGATAGACAGATATAAAAGTATGAAAAGATAGAAAGATATAAAATGATTGAGAAAAAGACAGACAGATAGATAGATATAAAAATAAACTATAGATAGATATATATAAAATGACTGAGAAAGACAGAGAGATAGATAGATATAAAAAAGTACCGATAAAAGATAGATAGATATAAAATGATTGAGAAAGATCCAGAGATAGATAGATATAAAAGATATATATAATAAGATAGATAGATATAAAATGATTGAGAAACAGATAGATAGATAAAAAATATATAAAAGATAATAGATATAAAAGATACTGAAAAGATAGACAATAGATAGATAGATAAAAAGATATATAAAGATAGATAGATAAAAATGATTGAGAAAGACAAACAGATAGATAGATATAAAAGTATATAAAAGATAGATATAAAATATAGATAGATAGATATATAAAAAGATATATAAAAGATAGATAGATATAAAATGATTATAAAAGATAAAAGATAGATAAGATAATATAAAAAGATAGATAGATAGATAGATATAAAATGATTGAGAAAGACAGACAGATAGATAGATATAAAAGTATATAAAAGATAGATAGATATAAAATGATTGATAAAAGACAGACAGATAGATATATATAAAAGATATATAAAAGATAGATAGATATAAAATGATTGATAAAAAGACAGAGAGATATAAAAGTATAGATAGATATAAAATGATTGAGAAAAGATAGACACATAATAGATATATAATAGATAGATAGATATAAAATGATTGAGAAAAACAGACGCAGATAGATAGATATAAAGGTACCGACTGGCATAGATAGATATAAAATGATTGAGAAAGACAGAGAGATAGATAGATATAAAATATATAACTAAATAGATAGATATAAAATGATTGAGAAAGACAGACAGATAGATATATAAAAGATACCGACAAAGATAGATAGATATAAAATGACTGAGAAAGACAGATAGATAGATAGATATAAAAGTAACTGACTAAGATAGATGGATATAAAAAAGATTGAAAAGACAGACTGATAGATAGATATAAAAAGTATATACTAAGATAGATAGATATAAAATGATTGAGAAAAAGACAGACAGATAGATATATTATAAAAGTATGGTTATACTAAGATAGATAGATATAAAATGATTGAGAAAAGACAGACAGATAGACAGATATAAAAGTACTGACTAAGATAGAGAGATATAAAATGATTGAGAAAGACAGACACATAGATAGATATAAAAGTACAAACTAAATTTAGATATAAAATGACTGAGAAAGACAGAGAGATAGATAGATATAAAGGTAGATAAATAAGATAGATAGATATAAAATGATTGAGAAAAGACAGAGAGAGATAGATAGATATAAAAGATGGATAAGATAGATAGATATAAAATGATTGAGAAAAGACAGACAGATAGATAGATATAAAAGTAAGACAAAAGATAGATAGATAAAAAATTTGAGAAAGACAGACAGATAGATAGATATAAAAGTTCCAACAAACATAGATAGATATAAAAATGACTGAGAAAGACAGACAGATAGATAGATATAAAAGTTTTGACTTTTTCTTTAAGATATAAAATGATTGAGAAAGAGAGACAGATAGATAGATATAAAAGAACCGACTAAGATAGATGGATATAAAATGATTGAGAAAGACAGACAGATAGATAGATATAAAAGTACCGACTAAGATAGATAGATATAAAATGATTGAGAAAGACAGACAGATAGATAGATATAAGTGAAAATTTCTTATAAAATGATTGATAGATACATATTGATATAAAAGGACTGAGAAAGATATAGATGATGAGATCGACAGAGAGACTAAAGATATAAAGACTAAGATAGATAGATATATAAAATGATTGAGAAAGACAGACAGATAGATAGATATAAAAAAATCTTCGACAAAGATAGATAGATATAAAATGACTGAGAAAGACAGACAGATAGATTATAAAAAGTATCGACTAAAGATAGATAGATATAAAATGATTGAGAAAGACAGACAGATAGATAGATATAAAAAAAGACCAACTAAGATAGATAGATATAAAATGATTGAGAAAGACAGACAGATAGATAGATATAAAAGTTTTGTCTAAGATAGATAGATATAAAATGATTGAGAAAGACAGACAGATAGATAGATATAAAAGTTAAATAAGATAGATTTCATAAAATGATTGAGAAAGACAGACAGATAGATAGATATAAAAGTAATGAGGTAGGTAGATATAAAATGATTTTGAAGAACAGACAGATAGATATATATAAAAAGCGATTGATAGATAAAAATGACTGAGAAAATGATAGATAGATATAAAAAAGGCAATCGGCAAAGATAGATAGATATAAAATGATTGAGAAAAGACAGACAGATAGATAGATATAAAAGTATGTAAACTAAGATAGATAGATATAAAATGATTGAGAAAAAGACAGAGAGATAGATAGATATAAAGATACCGAAAGAAAGATAGATAGAATAAAAAATGATTGAGAAAGACAGACTGATAGATAGATATAAAAGTACCGACTAAGATAGATAGATATAAAATGATTGAGAAAGACAGACAGATAGATAGATATAAAAGTACCGACTAAGATAGATAGATATAAAATGATTGAGAAAGACAGACAGATAGACAGATATAAAAGTACTGACTAAGATAGGTAGATATAAAATGATTGAGAAAGACAGACACATAGATAGATATAAAAGTACCGACTAAGATAGATATAAAATGACTGAGAAAGACAGAGAGATAGATAGATATAAAGGTACCGACTGAGATAGATAGATATAAAATGATTGAGAAAGACAGAGAGATAGATAGATATAAAGGTACCGACTAAGATAGATAGATATAAAATGATTGAGAAAGACAGACAGATAGATAGATATAAAAGTACCGACTAAGATAGATAGATATAAAATGATTGAGAAAGACAGAGAGATAGATAGATATAAAAGAACCGACTAAGATAGATGGATATAAAATGATTGAGAAAGACAGACTGATAGATAGATATAAAAGTACCGACTAAGATAGATAGATATAAAATGATTGAGAAAGACAGACAGATAGATAGATATAAAAGTACCGACAAAGATAGATATAAAATGATTGAGAAAGACAGACAGATAGATAGATATAAAAGTACCGACAAACATAGATAGATATAAAAGGACTGAGAAAGACAGACAGATAGATAGATATAAAAGTACCGACTAAGATAGATAGATATAAAAGGACTGAGAAAGACAGACAGATAGATAGATATAAAAGTACCGACTAAGATAGATAGATATAAAAGGATTGAGAAAGACACAGATAGATAGATAAAAAAGTACCGATAAGATAGATAGATATAAAATGATTGAGAAAGACAGACAGATAGACAGATAAAAATTGACTAAGATATATTTGTAGATATAAAATGATTGATAAAGACAGACAGATAGATAGATATAAAAGTATCCGACTAAAGATAGATATAAAATGACTGAGAAAGACAGAGAGATAGATAGATATAAAGGTACCGATAAGATAGATAGATATAAAATGATTGAGGCATCAGAGAGATAGATAGATATAAAGTCCATAAAAAGATAGATAGATATAAAATGATTGAGAATGACAGACAGAGAGATAGATATAAAAGTACCGAGCCAAGATAGATAGATATATAAAAGACTGAGAAAATTTAGATAGATATTAAGACAGTTATAAAAGATATATGATTAAGATAGATAGATATAAAATGATTGAGAAAAGACAAACAGATAGATAGATATAAAAGTGTACTAAGATAGATATAAAATGACTGAGAAAGACAGAGAGATAGATAGATATAAAGGTACCGACTTTTGATAGATAGATATAAAAAAAATTGAAAAATATCATCGGATAGATAGATATAAAGGTAAAGCGAACTGAGATGAATAGATAAAAATATTCGATTGAGAAAGACAGACAGATAGATAGATATAAAAAAATATTAACTAAGATAGATAGATATAAAATGATTGAGAAAGACAGAGATAGATGGATATAAAGGTACCGAAAGATAGATAGATATAAAATGATTGAGAAAAATAAACGATAGATATAAAAGTTTGTAAGATAGATGGATATAAATGATTGAGAAAGACAGACAGATAGATAGATATAAAAGTACCGACTAAAGATAGATATAAAATGATTTCCGATCGACAGAAAAAGTTAATAGATAGATATAAAAGCAAACACAGACACATCTATTTTCATAGATATAAAATGATTGAGAAAGACAGACAGATAGATAGATATAAAATCATGTACAAAAACTTAGGTTTAGCAAGATTTCGAAGATATAAAATGATTGAGAAGTTTTTCAGACAAGATAGATAGATATAAAAGTACTGACTAAATTATAGATATAAAATGATTGAGAAAGACAGACAGATAGATAGATATAAAAGTACCATTTGTGTTAAGATAGATATAAAAAAAAATAGTTGAAAAGACAGACAGATAGATAGATATAAAAAGTATCCGACTAAGATAGATAGATATAAAATGATTGAGAAAGACAACGTATTTTCATAGATATAAAATGGGGCGAAGATAGATAGATATAAAATGATTGAGAAAGACAGACTGATAGATAATATAAAAGTGAGACTAAGATAGATAGATATAAAATGATTGAGGATAGAACAGAGAGAAGATAGATATAAAAGTACCGACTAAGAGATATAAAAAGGATGGGGAACAGATGATAGATATAAATTAAGATAAGATAGATAGATATAAATGATTGAGAAAGACAGACGATGAACAGATATAAAAAAGACTACTGATGGATAAAAATAGGTAGATATAAAATGATTGAAAAGACAGACAAGATAGATAGATATAAAAGTACCGACTTAAGATAGATATAAAAATGATTGAGAAAGACAGAGAGATAGATAGATATAAAAGTACCGACTAAGATAGATAGATATAAAATGATTGAGAAAAGACAGACATGATTTCATAGATATAAAAAGTGGGGCGACTAAGATAGATAGATATAAAATGATGATAGAAATATCATCAGACAGATGAATAGATATAAAAGAACCGACTAAGATAGATGGATATAAAATGATTGAGAAAACAGACTGACATAGATATAAAAATTGCATAGATGATAATATAAAATCTTAATTGACCAACTAAAATAGATAGATATAAAAATGATTGAGAAAGACAGACAGATAGATAGATATAAAAAGTACCAACTAAGATTCATATATAAAATGATTGAGAAAGACAGATAGATAAAGACAGATAGGTAGATAAAAATGTAAGTTCAAAGATAGATATAAAATGATTGAGAAAGACAGACAGATAGATAGATATAAAAGTACAAATATAATAGATATAAAATGACAAGACAGACAGATAGATATGATATTTTCCTAGATAGATATAAAAGTTCACAAAATAGATAGATATATAAAAAGGACTGAGAAAGACAGATCATCGATAGATAGATATAAAAAAGAAGCCCACTAAGATAGATAGATATAAAAGGATTGAGAAAGACAACGTATAGATAGATAAAAGTACCGACTAAGATAGATAGATATAAAATGATTGAGAAAGACAGACAGATAGACAGATATAAAAGTACTGACTAAGATAGATAGATATAAAATGATTGAGAAAGACAGACAGATAGATAGATATAAAAGTACCGACTAAGATAGATAGATATAAAATGATTGAGAAAGACAGAGAGATAGATAGATATAAAGGTACCGACTAAGATAGATAGATATAAAATGATTGAGAAAGACAGAGAGATAGATAGATATAAAGGTGTACTTTAGATAGATATAAAATGATTGAGAATGACAGACAGAGAGATAGATATAAAAGTACCCGTTTAAGATAGATAGATATAAAATCATTGAGAAAAGACAGACAGATAGATATATAACAGTTATAAAAGTACTACAAGATAGATAGATATAAAAAATTTTCATAGATGAAAAAAACAAACAGATAGATAGATATAAAAGACCAACTAAGATAGATAGATATAAAATGACTGAAAGACAGACAGATAGATATATATAAATTTACCGACTAAGATAGATAGATATAAAATGATTGAGAAAAGACAGACAGATAGATAGATATAAAGGCACCGACTAAGATAGATAGATATAAAAATGATTGGCATGAAGACAGACAGATATTAGATATAAAAGTGACAAAAGGTTCGTAAGATAGATAGATATAAAATGATTGAGAAAGAGAGACAGATAGATAGATATAAAAGTACAGACAAAGATAGATATAAAAATGATTGAGAAAGACAGACAAATAGATATAAAATATAAAAGTACGTTTTTGACAAACATAGATAGATATAAAAAAGGACTTTTGAGAAAGACAGACAGATAGATAGATATAAAAATATCACTAAGATAGATAGATATAAAAAGACTGAGAAAAGACAGACAGATAGATGGATATAAAAGTACCGACTAAGATAGATTTTTATAAAATGATTGAGAAAGACAGACAGATGAATATATTTAAAAGTAAAGAAAATGATAGATATAAAATGATTGAGAAAGACAGACAGATAGATTTTATATAAAGGTACCACTAAGATAGATAGATATAAAATGATTGAGAAAGACAGACAGATAGATAGATATAAAAGTACCGACTAAGATAGATATATAAAATGATTGAGAAAGACAGACAGATAGATAGATATAAAAATACCGACTAAGATAGATAGATATAAAATGATTGAGAAAGATCGATAGACAGATAGATATATATAAAAGGGGCGACTTTTGAAGATAGATAGATATAAAATGATTGAGAAAGAGAGACAGATTTATAGATATAAAAGAACTGACTAAGATAGATAGATATAAAATGATTGAGAAAGACAGACTGATAGATAGATATAAAATGGGGCGACTTTTGATAGATAGATATAAAATGATTGAGAAAGACAGACAGATAGATAGATATAAAAGTTTACACTAAGATAGATAGATATAAAAGGATTGAGAAAGACAGACAGATAGATAGATATAAAAGTACAGACTAAGATAGATAGATATAAAATGATTGAGAAAGACAGACAGATAGATAGATATAAAAAGTACCGACAAAGATAGATAGATATAAAATACTGAGAAAAGACAGACAGATAGATAGATATAAAAGTACCGACTAAGATAGATAGATATAAAATGATTGAGAAAGACAGACAGATAGATAGATATAAAGGAACCGACTAAGATAGATAGATATAAAATGATTGAGAAAGACAGACAGATAGATAGATATAAAAGTACCAACTAAGATAGATAGATATAAAATGATTGAGAAAGACAGACAGATAGATAGATATAAAAGTACCGACTAAGATAGATAGATAAAAATGATTGAGAAAGACAGACAGATAGATAGATATAAAAGTACCGACTAAGATAGATAGATATAAATGACTGAGAAAGACAGACAGATAGATGAATATAAAAGTACCGACTAAGATAGATAGATATAAAATGATTGAGAAAGACAGACAGATAGATAGATATAAAAATTGGGGGATAGATAGATATAAAATGATTGAGAAAGACAGAGACAGATAGATATATAAAGATTGTAGACCTGCAGACTAAGATAGATAGATATAAAATGATTGAGAAAGACAGAGAGATAGATAGATATAAAGGTACCGACTAAGATAGATAGATATAAAATGATTGAGAAAGACAGACAGATAGATAGATATAAAAGTACCGACTAAGATAGATAGATATAAAATGATTGAGAAAGACAGACAGATAGATAGATATAAAAGTACCGACTAAGATAGATAGATATAAAATGATTGAGAAAGACAGACAGATAGATAGATATAAAAGTCGGCATCAAAGATAGATAGATATAAAAAAAACGAAAGACAGACAGATAGATAGATATAAAAGTACCGACTAAGATAGATAGATATAAAATGATTGAGAAAGACAGACTTTTGATAGATAGATATAAAAGTACCGATAAAGATAGATAGATATAAAATGACTGAGAAAGACAGATCAGATAGATAGATATAAAATAGATAGATATAAAATGATTGAGAAAGACAGACAGATAGATAGATATAAAAGGGGCGAATAAGATAGATAGATATAAAATGATTGAGAATGACAGACAGATAGATAAATATAAAAGTACCGACTAAGATAGATAGATATAAAATGATTGAGAAAGACAGACAGATAGATAAATATAAAAGTACCGACAAAGATAGATAGATATAAAAGGACTGAGAAAGAGAGACAGATAGATAGATATAAAAGTACCGACTAAGATAGATAGATATAAAATGATTGAGAAAGACAGACAGATAGATAGATATAAAAGTACCGACTAAGATAGATAGATATAAAATGATTGAGAAAGACAGACAGATAGATAGATATAAAAGTACCGACTAAGATAGATATAAAATGACTGAGAAAGACAGACAGATAGATAGATATAAAGGTACTGACTAAGATAGATAGATATAAAATGATTGAGAAAGACAGACAGATAGATAGATATAAAAGTACCGACTAAGATAGATAGATATAAAAGGACTGAGAAAGACAGACAGATAGATAGATATAAAAGTACCGACTAAGATAGATAGATATAAAATGATTGAGAAAGACAGACAGATAGATAGATATAAAAGTACCGACTAAGATAGATAGATATAAAATGATTGAGAAAGACAGACAGATAGATAAATAAAAAGTAAAGCGACTAAGATAGATAGATATAAAATGATTGAAAAGACGCAGACAGATAGATAGATATAAAAGTACCGATAAGATAGATAGATATAAAAGGACTGGAGAAAAGAAAGATAGATAGATGATATAAAAGTACCGCATCCGATAGATAGATATAAAATGATTGAGAAAGACAGACAGATAGATAGATATAAAAGTACCGACTAAGATAGATAGATATAAAATGATTGAGAAAGACAGACAGATAGATAAATATAAAAGTACCGACTAAGATAGATAGATATAAAATGATTGAGAAAGACAGACAGATAGATAAATATAAAAGTACCGACTAAGATAGATAGATATAAAAGATTGAGAAAGACAGACAGATAGATAGATATAAAAAACCGACTAAGATAGATAGATATAAAATGATTGAGAAAGACAGAGATAGATAGATATAAAAGTAAAACGACTAAGATAGATAGATATAAAATGATTGAGAAAGACAGACAGATAGATAGATATAAAAAGTACCGACTAAGATAGATAGATATAAAAGGATTGAGAAAGACAGACAGATAGATAGATATAAAAGTACCGACTAAGATAGATAGATATAAAATGATTGAGAAAGACAGACAGATAGATAGATATAAAAGTACCGACTAAGATAGATAGATATAAAAAGGACTGAAAAGACAGACAGATAGATAGATATAAAAGTACCGACTAAGATAGAATGATATAAAACGATTGAGAAAGACAGACAGATAGATAGATATAAAAGTACCGACTAAGATAGATAGATATAAAATGATTGAGAAAGACAGACAGATAGATATAAAAGTACCGACTAAGATAGATAGATATAAAATGGTTGAGAAAGACAGATAGATAGATATAAAAGTACTGACTAAGATAGATAGATATAAAAGGACTGAGAAAGACAGACAGATAGATAGATATAAAAGTACCGACTAAGATAGATAGATATAAAAGGCCTAAAATAGATCATAACAGTCATTTTTAAGAAATTGATTGATATTTTAATTGGCCATTATATCTTATTATTCTTTGATTACTGTCATGGCTTTCTGTAGCCTAATGGTAAAAAGCACATTTAGATTCAAAGGAATTACTTGGATTAAAAAAGAAATAGATGTTCGATTCCTGTCAACAGATAGATTTTCTTCAGTAAGACTTTTGCTCTATAGGCCAGTAGATATTAATAAGAAATGTCTTCTCAAGCATGCATCCCACTAAATATAATGTTTATAGCCACAAGAAATGTTGTTGGATTAATTGGATTAAAAAAAAACTATTATTTGCTTAAAAGCTACTCTAGCGATACTAAAAATTTTAGATTGAAAATAGCTAGCTTGATTTCAGCAGTGTGTTAAAAAGTAACACAAAAAAAGTCCTCTCTTTCTCTCTCCCCATAAGTGAATGGAGTGATTGCTGGAGGGTCTGTCTATGAAACATCTGGAGTTGGGATGCTGAATGTAACATAAATCAGCTTAGTGACAAACTTTATATATATATATATATATATATATATATACTTTATTTTAGGATATTGCATCAAAAACATGTAAAAATGCTACATAAATGCAATCATGTTTTAAGTGTATTAAGACATCTCATCAGGCATTAGTAAATAATTGTTTAGTAGACAATTTTTTGAGATTTAAAAACAATATATATATATATATATATATATATATATATATATATATATATATATATCAGACAAAAGGAAAAAAAAACTTTCTTTACCAAAGTATTTCATCCTCTGATGGGCTTTGTCATTGTAAATGTAAGTATTTATTTTGGCAACATGTGCTTATAAACAAAAGTAAAAGTAAAAATATCCTTAGGTTTTGAAAATTTTTGAATTTAAGAACATTGAAAATATTCTTAATGTTAACAGTGAAAGTCAACATAAACTATGGAAGATGCTAGTGGCATAATCTAATAATGAAAGTGAGTAAATGTTATTGTTGTTGAATTTTTTATTTTTCTGCTGAACTCATTTTCTATCCATATACCAACACCTCTATATAAATATGTTTCATCGGCAATTAAAAGTCATTCAAACAAATTTTCACTGAAAACACTGGAAAAGCAACTTAGATGTGTCTACTCAATATCGTTTCTGGTCAGCATTGGAATATTTTAACACCTCCTTGGCAAACAGCTTCTGTATAGCCAGTTGCTCATGAATTATAAAGACAACATGCTTCCCGCCTATCTCTAGGGTCTTAACTATTCATTGATCAGCCAAAATTAGTTCACAAGCATGATCAACAATTTTAGGAGTTGACGCCGTTAGAGGCCTCACAGAACATGTTCCATATTGGGTTTTAAAGTTTACATGTTCTATGTTGGGACAACAATTCTTCATGGTTGAATTTGACAGGCTTTTTGTCACATAAATTTTTGCATCAACCACTTCTAGATTTTATTCGTTTTTTTTTTTTTTGCTGCAAGATTAGGTTTTTCATGATTTCATTGTCAATATGGTTCAGTGATTGATTTGATTTTATGGCTTATCAACTTTTTGCAGGTTATTTAAAGGCAGAAAATATTTTTAGTTTGTAAGAATTCTGTTATTGGAGATGATAATGATTTTCTTGAAGAGTAGAACACTATATAGATACATATATTGGTAGATATATATGAACAGACTAAGATAGATAGAAGCAGAAAAAGATATAGACTGAAAGAGGGAGAGATACATATGAACAGAGAGAGATAAATAGACAGAGTTGTAGAGTAGGACTCAACGTACTTCCTGTTCTTCCCTATTACTATGACAATGGACTGCTCCTCCTCATCAATATGACAAGTAGCCACATTAGAGTAGGATTTGAGTTGTATTTGATTTACTCAAGTATTTCTCTTCTATATATGAGTATTTAATAAACCTCTTTTTCTTTGTTTTCCTCTACCTAGTCTTCTGTTCCTTTGATGTTCTTTCTAACTATGGCCTTCCTAATTCTCAGTTATTTTGAACAAACACAACATTATAACAAATTTACTTATACAAGTCTTACGAATTAATCCATAGCTGGGGGTAGAAGAGTTGGATTCATACCTTTCCCAAGAGTATTTGTATGTAAGTGAATATAACAAACCCAACTGGAATTGGAACTCAGCTCTCCAATTAACAGTTCTGAGCCATTATCCATTACGTCACCTGCAAATCCAACCTTCAGTATTCCCAAGCAGCCACCCATCATGGGTACAGACCAGGCTCGACATTGCTTAACTTTGGTGATTATACATGAACTTGTGCTACAACAAGATGTGACTGTAAGCCAATTTGTATGAGCATATTTGTTTTTGCTTGTGTAGGAGTGTAATCAATTTATGTTGTCTTTGCATAGTAAACTGAACCCCTTACTGACTTTCATAAAATTTAATATATATATATATATATATATATATATATATATAATATATTTTTTTTTTTTTTTTTTTAAATATATAATCATCACAACACTGGAATTCCAATGTTTCAAAACTTTTTCTGGACTTATAAATTATGTAAATCAATTTCTAAAAAGTTATTCGGAGCATCACTTGATAATGAAATATAAGTTAAATTTTTATGATTGAATTTGAATTGAAGTTTCAGTTTTGAAACATGGGAATTTGGGTGTTGTGATGGTTATATATTTAAAAAAACAATTATAATATTATGCTCTGCTGTTGTATCGAGCACTGTTTATTAAAAATAAAAATAAATGGAAAGAAACTCTAAATTATATATCATTGTTCTTTCCTATTATTTGAATAATATATATATATATATATATATATATATATATATATATTCCTAATATGGAGTAATTAATCTATATATAATATGAAGACAAACATTTTTTTAAAAATAATCTTCACTCTGTACAAGGCCCAAGAGCAACTCAAGGTAGAGAGTTACATACTTTAATGGGGATTTGTGGGGAAGATAATGGTTAACCCAAGACTTGAACAGGTTAAGATTGCAGTGATTGAGGAACCATTCTCTTGGGAGTTGATTCCCCAAAATTGGAACCTGGCCCTCTGATTCTAAATTTCTAGCCCTTATTCATGCACATTCAAGCAGTCACCCATCTAGGTACTCACCAGGCCCGATGTTGCTTAACTTCAGTGATCAGAAACAAGTTCCAAACTAAATGCAAGGATACTGCAAATTGGTTCTTTATGATATAAAAGAACACTTTTGAGTTTGAGTAAGAAAATCTAAGTATAATTTAAATAAGATAAACTCACTTCTTTACATTATTCGGACTATTGTCCTCATCTTTGTCACCATATTTATTACAACGTTGTGGCCGTTGTATGCTCCAGCCTTGGTTGGAATGTCAAACTTAACCCTTTATTTCACTCACTGGGGTAGACTGATCCATGTGCCATGTTTAATGGATGTCAGTTATCAGTTATCTCCTGTTAATTTCCCTCTGAAAGTTCTCCACTGTCTTAAACAAGTATTGAACTCACATTCTTTGGATCCTGTCAATGGTTCTAACATTGCCTTTATCTACTGTGCCATGTGTCCATGAGGACATCTGTATATAATTCCTGGGTATTATAAACCTAATGTCTTCAGCAACCATTTTTACCAGTGCTCATATTGCAATTTTTTGCTGTTATCATTTCATGTTTTTACCAGATCTCATATTGCAACTTTTGTTGTTATTATTGCTTTTCTCTGGCACTTCTTATTACTGGTCCTCATATTGTATTCATTTCTATGCTTGGTCGGCTCAGAAAATTTTTGTGGCCTAAGAGATTCCTTAAGTTTATGAATTTTCCAATGGTGTTCCTTGTCTATGATCTCAACCTGATCCCACAGAGGGTGGTGATCTCCCTTCTCTCTCCATATGTGGTCAGCCATGCCTGATTTTTCCACTTCCCCTTGTGTTACAGCTTTCTGGTGTTCTTGAAGACTTACCTTAAGGGGGCGGCCTGTCTCCCCTTTATATTTCTTTCCACAGCTGCATGGGGTAGCATACACACAGTCTTTAGTTATGTGTTCTCCTCTAAGATGAGGGCAATAGTTCGAATAATGTACATAATACCTCATTTCAGAAATATAGACAGATAAACCCACTTGTTATTGTGCCAGATTTGCCTTCAATAAGCAAATATGAGATAACAATATCTAAATTTTTATGTATCAAGAACAATATATTAATGTATGACAAAGAGGAAAAAACTTATTTTTACAACACATTATTTCATTCTCTGAAGAAATTTACTGAAGCAAATGAATTGAGAAAGCAGTATTGACACACAGACATAAACACACCCACACACACACCAACCCACACTTTTGAATTTGAGAAAATAACTCTCAAAGACCTGACTACCATTTACTGAGGCCATGAATCTAGAAGATGAGTTGTATAAAACTGTTGACTAAATGGAAATGATAAACACGCATACAGTGCTTAAATTTACAGAGATCAAGCATGAATTCAAAGAAAACCTAGGAATAATTTCAATAAGATAACCTCATCTGTTATTCTGCCACATTCGCCTTCGATAAGAAATTAAGTTCAAACTAATTAGGAACAGGGAATCCAGTGATCATGACTGAAGAGTTTATTCAAATTCAGCTTTATAAAAATGTCAGGATATAGCCGGTAGAATCTTGTCAAACACATTGATAACACACGGTTCTTGATCATAACTGAGACAGTTAAAATTACTAAACAAAACAGAACAAACATTAAATTCAGTCTTGATTCCAATAATAAAATCTTATATAAGACAATCATATTCTTTCATAAAAGCTTATATGAAAAGTGGAAAAGTACAATAAAAAAAATTGAGTAGACATATTTTATCTGCTGAATTTAATAAAACTTGTTTGAACTATCAATTTTTTATAAAAATACCTTTATATATATATATATATATATATATATATATATGTGTGTGTGTGTGTGTGTGGATATCAATAAATCTATTTAATTATTTGTGTCAGTTTCTATCTGTTGTTTTATCATCATATCTCTATCTGAGTCTGTTAGCTATCTTTGTTCATTATCTATCTATCTATCTATCTATCTGTTGAAACTTGGATAAGCATGGAATAATAATAATACAACACAAAATGTACGTAAACAAAATGTATTGACACAAGGAAAAGGTACACAATATTTACAGTTAGTTTTGGTATATTCTTGGGAAGACTCTTCCTGCATAATGGGTTGACTAAATCGCAGTCGGGCAGAGTCTCTCGATTCGATCTCTTCTTACAATCTCTTTTTCGTCTTCCGGTACCAACCCATATTTATATGGTTGGTACTCCACTTATGTAAATTAGGTGGATCGTACACAACACTAAGTCTGTTCATTATCTATTATCTATCCACCCAAGTTGATTCATTATCTATCTATCCATCTTAGTCTGTTCATTATCTATCCGTCAGTCTAAGTCTATTCCTTATCTATCTATCTATCTATCTATCTATCTATCTATCTATCTATCTTAGTCTGTTCAATTTTCTATCTATCTTTGCTTATTATCTATCTATCTGTCTGTCTATCTAAGTTTGTTCATTATCTATCTTATGTTGTAACCTAGGGAAGGTTACTGAATAGAATAATAACACAAAGCTTTGTAATGAATGATAGTACTTAGGACAAGAACAACACATATAAGATTCATTAGTGGTGCATAGAAGTAGTAGTCAACTTCTAGAAGTGAGTCAAGTGAATTCCACAATGAATCTCCAACTGCAGACCAATATACAGTATTTACTACTGTATTTATGTGAATGGGGACATACCCATTATCATCCGTATGTATACTACAACACTTAGTTTATTCACTATCTATCTATCTATCCATCTTAGTTGGTTCATTATCTATCTATCTTAGTCTGTTCATTATTTATCTATCTGTCTATCTAAGTATATTCATTATTTATCTATCTATCTTAGTCTGTTCATTATTTATCTATCTGTCTATCTAAGTATATTCATTATTTATCTATCTATCTTAGTTTATCTATCTTGTCTGTTCATTATTTATCTATCTGTCTATCTAAGTATATTCATTATTTATCTATCTATCTTAGTCTGTTCATTATTTATCTATCTGTCTATCTAAGTATATTCATTATTTATCTATCTATCTTAGTCTGTTCATTATTTATCTATCTGTCTATCTAAGTATATTCATTATTTATCTATCTATCTTAGTCTGTTCATTATTTATCTATCTGTATATGAAAGGTAAATGGTGAGAATATAAATGTATACGTACTGATATGGAAAAGAATGAAGATTTCTAATATTATTTGAAATGATCCTTCAATTCGGACAATCTTAATAATGAGATGGGGATGACATTCTTACATATGATAAAAAAAGGTGCATTGGGCAAAAAAGTTTGAGAACCACTGATATACACATTTAATACAGGAATTATCACACACTTATCCATCCAGCTGGTCAGTTCAGCATTCTTTTGTTTACATGGTATATGAGAGCAAAAATCCCACATGGTGGTGCTGTTAACACCATGGCACTGGATGTAGCACCTCATGTTGTCTTGTGACATTGCTAATTGGACTCTAGAGGATTGGTATTATGTTGTATCATCGAGTTCAGTTGTTTTGGATGATGGTTGAGATTGGAGGTGGCCTTGGAATCATGAAGGCATGTATGATCCCAGTTGTCAAATCTAAAGAAGCTTGAAAAATAGACAGTTCCCTGATCCATTCAGAAAGTACCTAACTCATCCTGCCGTGCTCTATCCCTACAAGAGTCAGATCAGTCCAAAAATGCACTATCACTGCCACATCTAGGTTGGAGCTACACAGTCATCATTTACCAGCCTTGACAGAGTTCAAATGCATTTGCATGGCCTTGTAAGTGATGAATTGTTTTCCAATCTTCAGTCTCTTTCTCACAGATGAAACATTACTAGCCTCTTCTTAATCCATTGCTGTTTTCATGACAAATGCTGGGGTGAATTAAAATCCTTGGTTCCACCAACCTAGTCCCTTTTAGCTAGGATGTGCCATGCCACATTTTCTGACTGAACTCATCCTCATTCCCATCATATTCCATTAATAAGAAAGAAGTTCCATCCAGATAGCTTCTTACCCAGAACTGCTATATTATGGAATAGAAACTTGAGAGGATGCTTCCACAACAACTACAATCTTAACCTCTTCAAGTTGAGGGTCAACCATTGTCTATACTACTTATAATATACACCTCTTG
>CAHIKZ030002013.1:2737500-2810000 GCA_903632075.3 Acanthosepion pharaonis | reverse complement strand
ATTACTCACTGGGTTTTTTTTCTTTGTACCAGAGATTTAAGAACTGGACAATTTCTTTCGCCCTGTTTGAGTTTTCTGGTGCTTTTTTTTTTTTCCATTTTTCCTTGGATGCCAATTTATTTGAAAATTGTGCTATCCAGGTTTTTTCACCACAGAGTTTAAATAGATTTACATTATATATATATATATATATATATATATATATATATATATATCGGTCTGTTCATATCTGTCTATCTGTTGTAATCTAGTTTTTGTTCAAAATAGTTGAGAATTAGGAAGGCTGTATTAAAGAGAGTATCAACGGTATAGAAGATTAGGTAGGAAAATTAAATACTCATACATAGAATGGAAAACTCTACTACTCATATCCCACTCTAATGTGGCTACTTGCCATATTTATAAGATGGAGCTCTCTGTTGTCACAATAGTAGGGAAGAGAAGAAAGTACATTGAGGACTATTCTGCAATACTATGTTTCAACCTGTTCATATCTATCTATCTATCTCAGTTTGTTCATATCTATCCATCTATCTATCTAAGTCTGTTCATATCTATCTATGTCTCTCAGTTTATTCATATCTATCTATCTATCTATCTATCTATCTATCTATCTATCTATCTATCTATCTCAGTCTGTTCATATCTATCTATCTATCTGTCTCAGTCTATTCATGTTTGTATCTCTATATACCTATCTCTATCCGTCTTTTCATGTCTATCCATCTATCTATCTTCGTCTTTTCATATCTATCTATCTATTCATCATCATATTTATGTTTGTATTTATTTACTCTGTCAATATTTATATCTCTCAGTTTGTTCATATCTAACTGTTATGGTCTGGTTCCTTGTACCCCGGGTGATAGTCCAAGGTAGAACCAATAAATAAGAACTCGAACACAGGTATGGAATAACACATATATTACAAACAGGAATATATACAGAGAAGTAGAAGTGTTAGTATGAACAATCAGGTTTAGTAGAGAGAACAATGTAGTCTCGACCAGTATCACTCTTCCAATGTTGTGCAGTAATTGTCTGAACGCGACTCTGTTTCGGACTGCCTCTGACTCGACTCTTGATTCGACTTGAACTACTGACTCCTTGCCTACTCCTGAGGTGCAGTATTTATTAATTATGGAATAGTCCATTATTATTATTATGGGTAAGATCCCATAACACTATCTATCTCAGTCTGTTCATATCTATCTTCATCTTCATATTTCTGTATATTTACTCTGTCGATATCTATATCTCTCAGTTTGTTTATATCTATCCATCTATCTCAGTCTATTAATATTTGTATCTCTATATACCTATCTATATCCTTCTCTTCATATCTATCCATCTATCTATCTATGCACCTATCGTCATCCTTTCATATCTATCTATTCATCTTCATATTTCTATTTATTTACTTTGTCGATATCTATCTCTCTCAGTTTATTCATATCTTTTTATCTATCATCTCAGTCTGTTAATGGTCACATATCTATCCACCTATTTAGTTCATCTCTTGATATTGATCTATCTATTTATATTATTTTTTTCTCATATCAATCACTTTATTTGTTTGCTTACCTACCTATTTATTTTTGTCTACCTCAATCTGATGCACTTTATCTTGTGTGTAAGTGTGTTCATGCACTCAATACAATTAGAAAATAAAGCAATTACTTCCTCTTACTATCGTTTCCCTCCTTCCATTTTATTGCCATCCTGATGAATAAAACTACCATTTATTACTATAATCACAATTAGTGAAGCTTTGTATCAAACACTATGTATTACCTGGTGGTAATCAACCCAACGAGCTCTTATGTCCGCTGCCCAATGCTTTGTGTGTGTGTGTGTGTGTAGTGGGTGTGGGGTGGAGGTGGTAGTTTTGTTCTGCAGAAAGGTCTCTATTAATTTCTGCGCTGGTCTTTTCTTTGTTTTATTTTAGCTTTTTATCACTGGGTCAAATCCTGACTAAGAGCCAAAGTAAATAGTGGGAAGTAAAAATAAAAGAGTCGCATCCCATATCTCTGGAACACATCCGAATCAATTAAGAAAGGTTTCTACTGATTAATTCTACACATTGGAAAATATTATTAGACGAATGTTTCCATTTAGTCTTTCAACAATGTCAGGTTTGGTCTCCCTTTTATCTCTGACTGTTTTCTTTGTCTTAAAAGTACCATTTGTATAAAACCAATACATATACACACACATATACTAGTTTCCCATTACTGTGGAGACAAGTTTGAATAATGGATAGTGACTCAGATTGAGGAAGTGGAGAGCCGAGTTCAAATTCCAGTCGATTTCATTACACTCACCTATGCGCAAATACACTTGGGAAAGGTATGGATCCATCTCTTATCCTCTTCCAGCTTAAATAGCAGGACAGATTGTATCTGATAGACTTTGGTGGCAACTGATCTAGGAGAATCACAACTCTGAATTCAAAACTTGACAAAAATAGTTGAGTAGATTTGGCTCTATATCCTTGGTTGGCAACCAGTATAGGAGAAGGAAAACTCTAAATTCTAACCAGATTGGAAGGGGTTGGGCTCCATCAGGCTAGCTTCCTCAAGAAATATCCCTGCTGTGATTACAGTATATGTTGATCTCTTATGACCCTAATGGGTTACACGATTTGTATGTAAGTATTACTATCAAAAGTATTACTATCAAATGTATTACTATCAAAAAGTATTACTATCAAAAAGTAATGACAACATTTAAGTAATTGTAAAATTTCATTGTAGTTGTAAAATGTCAAAACCTTCACATTTCTCTCTGTTTTCTTGTTTATGTTCAATATTTCTTTCTTTTTTTAAGCATTTCACTCCACCCAAGCAAGGCGGGAGTGCCACTAGCACGTAAGGGGTTACAAAGGATGAGAGCAAGAGTAAAGAAGCCTGTTTGAGGAAAGGATAAAGAGAAGGATATGGAACAAGATCAAAGTATCAGAAGACATTATATTTGAATATTTGAAGATTATAGCTGTCAAGGAAGCAAGTAATAGGAAGGGAGTTCCACAGATGGGAAGTGCGAGAGAAGAAGCTGTTGGAGTAAACAAATAAAATTCTTTACATCATTAAATAACAGTTGAATTTTATTTATCAAGCTAAATTCTATTTAAATTCTATTTCTACAAAATGATGAGGTGAGTCTCTTATACAGAAATGAGCATCAAGGTAAACAGAAGAATCAAGTGCATAGAAATGGGTGAATAACCCATCTCTACATGATGGGCTTATATTGAAACACCGGTTCCTGTATGATCACTGAAGTTAAGCAATGTTGAGTTTGGTCAGTATCTAAATGGGTAACTGCTTGTGAATACCAGGTGCTGTAAGCTTGGATGTGCAGGTGGTGTGATGGATAATGGCTCAGAATTGTTAATCGGAGAGCCAAGTTCCAAGACCTGTTGGATTCGTTATATTCACTTATGCGCAAATACCATTGGGAAAGGTATGAATCCACCTCTTCTCCCTCCCAGCTATGGGTTAATTAGTAGGACTTGTATCACTAAAACCATTCTCATCTCAAAAGATAATCTTACAATCTAAAAATATTTTCTGGCTTTAGATAACCTACAAAGGGTTGGTAACTTGTGGAAAACAAATCAATGCATTTACATGATGGATTCTTCTAATAATATAGAAAAAAAGGGTCGCACACAAATATCTATCTATCTATCTATATATATATATATATATATATATATATATATATACTTAACTCAAGAAAATACTAGAACACTCAAGAACAACAGAATAGATCTGGAATACTGGAAGTCAAAATGGCTACAATTTAAACAAAAAAGAAAAAGCAAAAAAGAGAGAAATATTTTAAAAAGTGAGTATAAAGTAAAAAAAACAACGAAAAGGACAAATAACCATGACATTCTATACATATGCACACACACACACACACACACACACACACACACACACACACCAATATACTACAAAAAAAAAAGTTGCACTAATGAAAAATGCATATATAAAAAAAGAAAAATCAAGAAGTATAAGCAGCAAATTGCTGGTACTCTCTGACGAGTGGACAAAGTGATTCCCAGAGGGTCCATCTACAAAACTCTGGAATCAGGATGCTAAAGGTCACATCAGAATTGTGTGCTCTTTCTCCAAAATTTTAAATGATTTCTAATTAGTATAGTTATTTTTTAATTGTTTCACCCCAAGCAAGGTGATAAAGTCACTAAGATGCAAGGGGGTTACTGAGTGTGAAATAATATGAGAAAACAGAAAACATTATAAAGGAGAGGGAACAACAAAAGAACAGGAATTAAGACGACAGAAGAAAAGATTGATTTGACATTCAAAAATTTAATTTTGAAGATTAAAGTTGACTGGGAAGAACATTCCACAAGCAGGTAGCTTGAGGGAAGAAACTGTTAACATAGAACTTACGGTTACATCTCACCGTGTCATCTGTAAAATGATGTGAAGTTGCCAATCTAGTAGAGTGCTTAAATTTATAAAGTCAAAGTACCAAAGCAGAAAGCTCACCAGAACAAGTAACATGAAAGTATTTATAGAAAAGACACAAGGAAGCTATGTTATGGCAGTGAGAAAGTGACTGAAAGTGAGATGCTAGGTTAAGATTGTCTTTGGATTTTATCAAGAATTCCTAAATAAATAGCAGAAGCACCAGACCAGATAAGACAGCAATATTCAATGCAGGGATGAATGGTGCACTTATAAATGTCTAAGATAGATTCTGGAGAGAAAAATTGTCAAGGATGATACAGTGAACCAACTTTCCTAGCAGTAGATGCAGCTATTGATTCAATATAATCTTTCTACTTCATATCAACTGAGAACGTTAGCCTGAGAAGACATAATGAATCACTCTCCTGGAGGTTAGCATAAAAAATTCTCTAAGATGATTAAAAAAGAGTAGTTATAAGATAAACGGCAGGTTGATGCTGCAGGTTTTTAAGAAATACAAATGTACCTGAGAAGGTGTCTGCAACATGGATTAGCTAGCCACCGTAGATGCACATATTTGGAAAGTGGGATTAGATTTTTGGAAATTGGAAAAGTTGCAAGGAGTGAGATCTAGGGAATATGGTGGATGCCAGACCTGAGGAATGATGTCCTTGGTCAGCTGTGCTGAATGGGTAGGTGCCTTGTCATAGTGGAATTGCCACTCACTGGACACATGCAATTCTGTTCATTTGGGATAAACTGCATCCTGTGAATACTGCAACACATCACCATAGTATTTCTATATTTTACTGTTTCACCAGGCGGAGCATATGCATGTTAAACAATGGCCTTGTCTTTGAAGAAAACTGTCAACAATATTGTCAAATTGCTTCAACTCATTCTTTCTTTCTTCAGTCTTGGAAAAGTTGAGGTCTTCCACTGCAAATACTGAGCCTTGGTTTTGGGTTCATAGCCATAGATTTATCACCTGTTCAGACCATTTTCAAAATATTCTTAACCAGTATTTTTGAAACAATCAAAGACATCCTGCACAACTGAATCATGATTTGCTTTTTGGTCAAATGAAAGCAATTTTAGCATAAACTTGACAGATACAGGTCTCTTACCCAAATCTTTGGGGAGAATGGACTGAACTGCACCGTAACTAATGTTCATATCTTCCAGTAACTCACGCACAATGATTTGATGGTCTTTCCAAACAGCTGCATGCACATCTGTGAAATTTTCATCAGTTCTACTTATTGCAGGTCTCCCAGAATGTACGTCAATGTCAACATTTTCCTGGCCATCTTGGAAACGTTTAAACCACTCATACACTCATGCCCAGTTCATATACACGTCTCCACATACTTTCTACAATTTTGTGTAAGTCTTTGTACAGGTATTACCAAGGTTTGGGGGGGAAATTTGATACAGGTTATCTGCTTAGTTTTCTGTCATGTTTACCAATTTAATCTCTGTGGTTGGGTGAGATGACCACATTCTACACACTTTCCTTCCAAGTATTGCTATAAACAACAGAAGTAAGCAAGAATGTTATAACTTATTGTGCATGTGTAACAGAGTTCAAGGTTAATCTCTGCTAAGCAGCTTCACATAGTGTACTTTAACTCCATTACCATAGCAACTGTTCTGATACTTTCTGATCAGACTTTATATATATATATATATATATATATGCATGCATGCACAGATTGTTTTTTTATAAATGTGCATATTTGTGTGGGGCAGCAGTTGGGTAATTGATAGGGTGAAAATATTTCAGCTGCATTGCAGCAGGTAAAAAGACAACATTAGCTGATCATCCTGTAATAAATTCTCATTAATGGCTTTGGCGATAATAATTCTATTCTGCCAGAGTTAATATGTTGCCTATATTTTTTTTCAGATATTAAAAATGAAAATAAGTTTTGCAGAAATACCTGTAGTAAATAGGAAAGTCAGGTTGACTTACAAAAAATATTTCAGTGAATACTGAAATTATGATATAATCTTTATGCTTACATATATATATGTATACTAATTACATTATTCCGGCTATTGTCCTCATCTTTGTCACCATATTTATTGCAACGTTTCAGCTGTTGTATGCTCCAGCCTTCTTCAGGTGGTTGGAATGTCGAGCTGAACCCTTTATTTCGCTCACTGGGGTAGACTGTTCTAGTTCCATGTACCACGTCTAATAGATGTCAGTTATCAGTTATCTCCTGTTAATTCCCCTCTCCATGTTCTCCACCGCCTAAGTAGGTATTGAACTCACACTCCCTGTCAGTGAGCGAAATAATGGGTTTATCAGTGTGCCAACATTCCAACCACCTGAAGAAGGCTGGAGCGTACAACGACCGAAACATTGTGATAAATATGGCAACAAAGATGAGGATGATAGTCCAAATGATGTAAATAGTGTACATAATATCTCATCCCCGAAATATAGACAAATACTGGAAGGACAAAATGATTTTAATTTAAAAAGTATGGCAAAGATTAGCTACAATAGTCTGAATAATGGAAATATATTTTGTGGCAGAACGCTCATCTCACTGAAATATAGACAGATATAGATATAGAAACAAAATAAATTCTTACTTTAGAATGAGGTCGAAGATTAGTCCTATAGGTTTAATTTTCTTTTTTTCCGTGTCTCTTCAAAACATGGACGATGATACTCAAAGGCCGAAACGTTGTAATAAATATTTTTCTCAAAAGATGATGGTTATTTACCATCCTTTTTTTCTCCTGGTATATATATATATATATATATATATATATATTACACATATATATATGTACAAAAAACAAACATAAAATCCTTCAGATACAAATATTATATCTATTTTAACATTAAAACAATAATTCATTCTAGTTTCTCTAATTATCTTCTTGATGACATATTGAAAATTATAAATTATGGAGCATATAATAATATATATATATATATTTTTGTGTGTTTGAGATCATTCCTGTGTGTGTGTGTTGTGTGTCTGTAAAAGTAATTGTAAATTTGTGTCGTTTATTTTTGTAAACATATTTGTAAATGCATCGAGCTGTTATAATTTTCAGCAGAATGCAGAATGTATTGAATTTTTTTTCAATTCTATATCCTTGCTTGAGCCAGCAATGCTCCTTTGAGGCTAAGGGTAAAAAGAAGATTTGGTCTGGGTAGGCCTTAAACTATCTGCATACTTGGATGAGTATCTCTGCGGAACTGAATGAGTACTTTTTAACAAACAGTCTGTTCAGTTTTTTCTTGTCACCGATGCCTTTTGTAAAGTTGATATGACGTCTAAAGAATCAAAACGGTTATTTTTCTCGGTATTTGATGAGCACTGCTGATGAGTCCTTGAAATAGGACGAAATGGAAGTCCATTTCTTTTGACACTATATATATAAATAGTTCAAAAATATTTCAAATATGTCTATTCCTGAAGGAATTAAACCCAGCCAAATACATTACTATAAGAATTCTAAAAAGTGCAGGTTAAATTTATAAAACCTGACGGTGAGATCTCACAAATTTATATTGTTGTTGTTGTTGGCTGTAATTTCTATATTGAGAGTTTCCTTTCTTCACTATTGCAGCTAAATAATCCCTATTGCAGATGCTTTCCAAGCAATTTTTATACTTCAAAATTTAAATGCAATGTAAAACGCTGTTTCTGGTCCTAATTATTATTATCTATTTGCATTACTAATGTTTCCGAAAAAATTTCAGCATGCTCAAACTCTCAGTTACGATGACTTAGGATACTGCCTTGCTTGGGTGATACCCGTAGAAAAATTCCTCCAGTTTCGGTATTCATGCGAAGTATATTGTGACAAATCGACCAATTTACAGATTTGATTTGCTAGATGGTCAAAAGCAAAGGTTCTAACCCCTAAAACATTCCCCATTCGCATATATATATATATATATATATATATATATACATGAATTTTCAGCCAAAACTAATGCAAAGGTTAATGATTTAAATGGAATGACATCCATCTATAAACAATTCAAATAGTACTTGAAAACCTCCAGATCCGTTATGAATGAATTGATCCTTGTTTATTTAAATTTCTGCCATATTAGTTGTTATTTTTTACTTAGAGACTTTTATTCTGTTTCCACAGACATCTTTAGGTATATAATAAACATGTTGCCTTGTTTTTTTCTCTTAGAAATATATATATATATATATATATATATATATATATAATATATCTTTCAGATAACTCAAATGTATTTGATCGTATGTTTCATTATGATATTTAGCAATATTTGACCTTTTTCACAAGCTCAAGAGCTAAAAGACACAGATACGTAATATTTAATAAATCCAATGATTCCAACAAATGTGAATAGATAATGTTATTTTATTATTTTCAAATGAATTTTTTTCATTAATGTACAGCAGTCCCTTGGGGTGCAATATTTAACCTAAGTGGAACTTTTCTATTGTCATCTGTTCCCAAATAGGTATTTATGTTTACTCGTGTCTTAATCGTTGTTTGAATATTGACAAAGCTGGCAGTTTTCAAAAAAAATAACTTCCAATCAGTGGTTAAATAGGGCAAGAAATGGCTTGCAAATTTTAACTCCTTCAAAACAAAACTGCTATCTTTTAGTCATCATAGAGAACCATTTTTTGTCTTGCATTGGCATGGCTGATGCTAACTTCCAGGAGAGCAATGTCTTAATCTCAAATTTTTCATTGACCGAAAGTGGATATTTTATATTAAATCCTTTGCTAGGTCTGCTGCTATGAAATTTGGTACAATGGTTCTTGCCAGACAATTTTTTACAAATCTACCATTTGTTTGTACATTGAATATTGCTGGTCTGGTGCTTCTGCTATATATCTGTGATGTAGCTGCCTCCTGTCTTTTCTATAAATATTTTCATTTTCAAATGTTTTGATGAGCTCTCCTCCTGGTACCTTGACTACATGAATTTAAAAGTGATACTAGACTGGCAATTAGGTCCCAATGTTTTACATTGAAATAACTAGGTACAACTGTAAATTCCATTCTAATAGTTTCTTTTCTTACACTTCAGGTTTCTTGCTTCCCTACCAACTACAATTTGTAAAAATTTAAATAAAATGTTAATTATCTTCTATCTTCTTAAACCTAGTTCTTTCATTGTCCTTTTTGCACACTAAAGTATTCCCATTCTCTTTCACTCCTAGTAACCCCTTATGTCTTAGTGGCATTATTGCCATCTTCTGTCTTCTTGAAACCTGTCCTTTCTTCTCACCAAAGTCTTCCCATTATTTTACTCCCTTGCATCTTAGTAGCATTATTTTTTTTCCTTTTGGGAAATGATTTTAAAAATCAATATATTATATATATATATATATATATATATGTGTGTGTGTGTGTGTGTGTGTGTGTCTATCTGTCTGTATATATCTACATCTCTCTATCTCTTTTATCTCTCTCTCTATATATATTTATATATATATATATAATTGAAAATTTTATAATTGTTCCAACGACATTTTATATTTATATATTTTTTTTTTGAGAAATTGCAAACGTTTTGGCTATAATGTCAGTTTTTTTTTTTAAATTTATTGTATATTACAACATTTACCAGCACGAATTTCTGAGAAATTACCTTCTTCAATATATAAATCCACTGACATTTTAAAAAATCTTACATTTGTCTTATGTTCCTTTAATGTCTCATTGTTCGTTTTCATGTTAGGCTATGACGGTTCAACTAGGATACAGGTTTTGATTCAGTTGGAGGGGTGCATATTTTCTAGTGACAATTTATCAGACGTTCAGGTCGGATAATGTTGTTAATACTGGTTTTATAAAAAAAACTGCAGGCGATTTAAATATTTGTATCTATAAAAGAATATTTTCTAAAAAAAAAATGTCTTAAATTTATATATATATAAATATATATATATATATATACAAAGGACAAATTATTATCGGGGGAAATTTTTTTGAAATATTTCAAAAACCGTTCAATCAATTCACACAAAATCTTCACATAATGTTGGCACTACTTACTTGCACAATCACTGAAATTTTCGTACTGATCTGCGCAATGTAAATAAACTGGCGCCATATTTGTTATCAGCACAGTGATTTGAGCGTGCCAAATTATTAGAAAAGTGTGAGAATTTAGTGAATAGATGTGCCATAAAAGCAGTTTAAGTGTGCTGAAAAGAAAACTATCACCTTAGAACTCTCAAAAGTTAAATCTACCCTAGAAATTTCTAAAATGATAGGGAGGTGTCATCAAACAGTGAAAAAGTTCACCGCCAACCCTACACAAGTACGCAAAAGGACAGATAAAGGCAAGGCGAGGGTTATTTCACGTCGTCTCATGTCCCGACTTAAACAAGAGGCCACGAAGAACCCTGGACTTACCAGTCTAGAGCTTTTCAGTCGCATTGGGGATCCTACTGTGTCTAAAAGTACTCAGTGTCGGTATCTGAGGGAAATAGCAACAACAGTCAAACCTGTATCGAAGCCTCCGTTGACAAGAAATCACATTCAAAATCGATTGAAATGGGCCGAGGACAATATGAAGATTGACTTCTCTAAAGTTTTATTCACAGACGAAACTCGAGCAACACTTGATGGGCCAGGTAGATGGTGCAAAGGCTGGGTAATGAACGGAGAGAATCACCATCAGCGTTTGAGACAGCAACAAGGCAGTGGAGGCATAATAATCTGGGGTGGTATTATTGGAAAAACATTAGTGGGCCCATGGAGAGTACCAGATAGCGTCAAAATGACTGCTGATGCATACATAGTGTTTATGAAGGAGCATCTTGAACCATAGTTGAAAAGGCAAAATGTTGCCTTCAGAAGGGCCGTTGTTTTTATGCAAGATAATGCTCCCTCACATGCTGCTCACAAGACTACTGAATATTTGAAACAGTTAGGCTTTGATGGACCTCAAAAAATGAAATGGCCAGCAAATTCTCCAGATTTAAACCCAATCAAAAACCTTTGGAGCATCATGAAACGAAGACTGTACGCCAACGGACGACAATTCAGGGGCAACGCTGAGTTGTAGGAAGCAATTCTTGACATATCTCGCGGCATTACAGCAGATGACATCCTACAATTAACAAATTCTATGGATCGTCGACTTCTTCAAGTAATTTCAAAACCGTGAAAGCACATTCCCTATTAATTTGTTTAAAACTGTGCTTTTGTTTGTATCTGTTATTATTGTGTCTAAAAGTACTTGGTGTCGGTATCTGAGGGAAATAGCAACAACAGTCAAACCTGTATCCAAGCCTCCGTTGACAAGAAATCACATTCAAAATCAATTGAAATGGGCCAAGGACAATATGAAGATTGACTTCTCTAAAGTTTTGCCAACATTGTGTGAAAATTTTGTGTGAATTGATTGGACGGTTTTTGAAATATTAGAAAAAAAGTTATCTCGATAATAATTTGGCACACAGTGTATATATATATATATATATATAACTGTATGCATATACATGCATGAATGTAACAATATGTAGATATCTAGCTATATGCGTGCACATACAAATCTCTCTATACATCTGAGTGGATGCTGAAAAATTCTATGCTAGGCTGAGAAGGGATTGCAAAAAACATTCCATTTTGTTGATTTGTATGATTTCATGTATCAGTATTTTCAAAGATCGTTTCTGAAACTAAACTGTTGGGACCTTATATATCAAAACCAATTGGGGAGAGTCCATCTTATACGGGGCAGGGGCAACAGCTAACTGAGATGAAATTATGATATAAAGAAGAACAAAAACTTTTAATCAAAAAATTGTTATATTTTTTAAACTTTTATTCACATGTCCAACAAATAAACAGAAATGGCTATTCAAGAAAGCATCTCCATCATGTCGATTGCCATGTCTGTGATAGTGGCTTCCAGTGAATCCATTGATATTATGAGGTCGCTGGTTGGCTCCCTTTCAACAATGCCCTAGATGAAGTAGTCCATGTAATAAAAATCTGGAGAGTAAAGAGGATACATGCTGATGGTGGTATGACTGAAAATTCTTGGCTAACCACTCCTGGGCCATATGTGTCATGTGGGAGGGAGCAGTTCTGCTGAAACATACACAGTCCCCCCTTTGGTTTGAGATCCAGTACCTAAATAGGTGACCACTTGGGAATACTAAGTGTTGTAAGTTTGGATGTGCAGGTGGTGTAATGAATAATAGCTCAGAATTCTTAATCGGAGAGCCAAGTTCCAATGCTAGTTGGCTTTGTTATATTCACTTACATGCAAATACTCTTGGAAAAGGTATGAATCCACAACTTCTCCCCAGCTATGGGTTAATTAGTAAGACTTGTGTCACTAAATCATTATTATCACAAAAAAATCTTATGATCTAAAAATATTTTCAGGCTTTAAATAATCTGCAAAGGGTTGATAAGCCATAGAAAACAAATCAATCAAATACCGGTTTGCTGCACAGTCATGTCTTTTAGATTTATTTACATTAATGGAATATAAATGTATAGAAACTACAGTGGCCTGAAAGTGAGGGACCAATTTATATATTGACTGTAATATAGAATTGATACCCCACACTATATCTACATGATAATTTTTTGTTTGTTTACCAAATTCGGGTTAGGTATGAATGCACCTCTTCTCCCCTACCTATGGGTTAATTTGTAAGACTTGTATCACAAAACAATTATTATCTAAAAAAAATTCTTACAATCTAAAAATATTTTCTGACTTTAACTCACCTGCAATGGGTTGATAAGCTGTAGAAAATGAATCAGTCAATCAATTAAATACTGATTAGTTAGACGGGCATTTCTTTTAGATTTATTTACATTCTCCGGAATGAAGAAAATATCTGGAAAAACAATACAAAAATCCTTAAAATGCGATTATGTTGTTTTTTAATATGAATGAAATGTCACGTCTGACGTTTCGGTTTAATAACCTTCTTCAGGTCAATATTCATTAAAAAATACAATTAACATAATCAGTATAACCACGATGAAAAACGATGGACATAAAAACAAGAACAGAAAAGATTTTCTAACGAACTGTATATATGAAAATCTTTCCATCGGAATCAAATTTATAAAATTTTTAAGAATACGTTGAAAGCGTCGCCCATTTGATCGACAACGTGACCACACTCAAACGGAAAGCTGATCATTTAAAAAATTTTCATTTATCTGTTTTGATAAGACTTGTTTTTATGTCCATCGTTTTCGTCATGTTATACTGATTATGTTAATTGTATTTTAATGAATATTGTCCTGAAGAAGGTTATTAAACTGAAACGCCAGACGCCGACTATTTCATTCATATTAAAACAGCATAATCGCATTTTAAGGATTTTTGTATTGTTTTTCCAGATATTTTCTTCATTCTGTCGGATTTATATCCATTTATATTTGCTTATCATTCTCCGGAATATAAACGTATAGAAACTAGCCAGAAAGTGAGGGATCAGTTTATATATTGATTGTAATATACAAGTGATCTCCCACTTTATGTCCACGTGATAATTTCTTGTTTGTTTATCAAATTCAGATTAGGTATCAGTCCAGCTCTTCTACCCCATCTATGGGTTAATTAGTAAGACTTGTATCACTAAACCATTATTATCTAAAAAAATTCTTACAATCTAAAAATATTGTCTGGCTTTAAATAACCTGCAAAAGGGTTGATAAGCAGTAGAAAACAAACCAATAAATAAATAATCCTTTGATCCAAGGCTTGACCCCTACGTTCAGCAAATGTGTTGGCACTAGTATTGATTTTGAGGATCAATGAAGAGAAGTGAAGTAGAATGGTATGGCCTTTCTTGCTCATGATGCCCAAGTTCGTTTATATTATCATGCGTATCTCAGTGATGTCTACACAGAACCACTTATCATTTCTCCATTCACCTGACAGTTTTTAAGAGGCTGGCTATCTCTGAAATACTTTCGCTTTTCTTACCTCCTGCGTTATATTGTAAGCCGCCATGTTAATACTCTCAATATGTTTCAAACAGAAATAAAAATGTTAGAATTTAATGCATGCTACATAAAATTAGGTTTTCTTCAATTTATATAATCCATTAAATGGGCATTCCTAAATACCTGCCACAGCTTGTATACATTATCCATGAGAGACTTCAAACTTCAACAATTCTGGGTATCATAATAAAGTACATCCAACAGCAAGGCCTCTGATCAGGAGGTTTTGATGAACGCAGAACCACCTCTTAATTGCTGTTGTTCCTAGGTCCACCCTGACCCAGGATAGTAACACCTGGTAGGGTTCCAACTATGGGCAAATAGTTAACCCCATTCCAAACTGGGGTCAAAACACTATATGTATATATATATATAAAACAGAGGATGTCTTTGTGTCTGTTACCTTTTCACTCGAGATCCATTCAACTGATTTTGAGCAAAGTTGGCAAATACATTGTACAATGTAAGAGATAGGTCCTTTACATAAAAAATGATAATTTTTTAAAAACTCAATAAAGCCAATCAAAAATCTATAAATTCAACTTTTTCCCTCTGATTTTGTTCAAACTTGGTATGTAGGTTACTTACATCATGACAAGCTAAACGATACCTCTTTTTTTATTTCTACACCACTGCATTTTGCAAAAAATGAAAAATCAATTTCAACACAAATTTTAAACTAAAACCTCTCTCAATTTTCAAGCAATCTAATACAAAATCCACTCAATTGTAGCCAACAATAAGTTGACTGTTTAACAGTCATTTAACTTGATAACTGAGTTCACCAATATACTGAAAACCCATGTAAATAGCAAAAAATGGGAATTTTTACTGGTTTCTTTCTTATTTTTTGTTGATCTTCCAAGCAATTTTCATCAAGCTTAACAATTGCTTTATAAACATATACTCTTTTACATCCCTAGTAGCACACTGAAAAGGTAAATTTCAAAAATTCCAAAATAATTGTGATGTAAGGTGGGTCTTCATGTCCTTGGTTAACTTCGATTGAATAAATACAGACTACTTCTGTTATATCAGTAGCATTAATTGGAAATGTTTTTTTAATGAAAGTACTTTAAAGTAATTGAAGAAGATAGACTCTGTTACATCTAAACATGATGCTGTTTTTGCTCCATTTTAATTGAATGCTTTTTCTGATCGACCAGCTGGGTATGGCTGCTAGTAAAAGTATAAAAATATATTTTTATAGTAAAAATACCAGCAATATATTTTCATAGTAAAAAGAATTACTAGCAATACATTTTTGTTAAAAAAAAATGACCAACAATACATTTTTAAAAAAAATTACCAGCAATACATTTTTGTAAATTAAATTATTAATGCTCCCAAGAAAATTAAATTTTGGCATTAAATGACCCATAATACCATTAAACAAACAAACATTCAAAACAGTTAATAAAGAGATGGTCAGTTATGATGAACAAGACTACCCCAGACAATATGAACTTGGTCTCCTACCTCAGCAATATCTATAAGGATTCAGTTTTCATTTCTTCATGAGATTAGTGTTATATGTAACATATGGTAACAAATGAAAACAACAAAGTATTGCTGGTGGAGGCATGGTGGAGGCACAGTGGAGGCATGATGGAGGTATGGTGGAGGCATGGTGGAGGCACAGTGGAGGCATGATGGAGGTATGGTGGAGGTATGGTGGAGGCACAGTGGAGGCATGGTGGAGGTATGGATAGCAGCTGAGATTGAGGAATCAGAGAGCCAAGTTTGAATTCCTGTCAAGTTCATTACATTCACTTAGATGGGAAAGGTATGAATCTATCTCTTTCCCCCTAGCTATAGATAAATAACAAAACAGACTGTGCCTTGGATGACAACCTGTCTAGAAAGATAACTTTGCATTCAAAACCTGAGTTCCCCCCACCCCAGCTACAGGCAAATAGCAGGACTTTTTTTTTATTTTTAATTTTACTTTCCTAATGTTCATATCGGGCTGGCAGGATTTTGGTATGGAGTGAATCAGTGAGAGGTCTAATTTGAAACAGAGTTTAACCGTAGCTATCTCTGAGTCACTTTAGTTGATGGGGGATGCCTCAAGCATAGTATTTCCTGTATTAGATTGGAAGTTGCCATTTTAATGCTCCTGATACATTTAAAAGAGAAATGTTAATGCTAAAACTTGACACATGCCATATAACACTATATTACGTCAATGTTTCATTTATGGCTTACTAAAAACGCTCACATAAACTTTTCCAACACAGTGTGTGTGTGTGTTCTCTTATATCTTGAAATTTTAAAGATAAAATCTACAAAATGAAAGGAATATGTATTTAAAGACAAGATCACTGGTGCAATAAATGAATACATATGAAATACTTTCTGACACCTACATATTTTTCTTAATATTTTTTTTTTGTGTTTTTTTTCTTAAATTAACTGTTTTTACACATGAACTCTCTTGTCGATTTTGACATATGACGATCCAACAACCTCATTCAGTTTTCATGTTTGTGTTGTATGTGACACTTCAGTTCTGCTAGTGACCAGTGATGATCTCAGGACATAGTAACAGGAATATTTACCGATGCTTTTTGCTGTTGTCTTTCATCTCTTAGCCGGTCAATACAACTGACTTCAAAATTTCTGATACTACTCTGGCACAATTATCAGCAGTTATTTTTTATCCAGGGCAAATCGTTAGATGTTAGTATGAGGTACATTGACAGCTGGGTGGTTACACTTTAGCTTGTCTTTATACCTGTGCCACAACCGTCCAACAGTCCTTTGTCCACTGCTGGCTATATGCATGAATGTATGTGTGTATGTGTGAGATATTATTATGCAAATTTATAATTACAAACTTGATATTAGCCAAATTGACACTAGCCAAATTTTCAGGACCTACCTATATTAACACGAGCAATATATTGAGTGAGTTTCAGATTATAATATCTTTCTTTATACAAATTATTAATAATGAATTGTTTTGTGGTTTCCAGGTTTTATTCTACAAAAAACTAAGTGCAAAATATTTTTTTTTTATTTATAAATGAATGCAGAAGATACAAAAATTTATATTTGATTAACACATGATTCCATATACCTGAATAAATTGATTAACACCTGAATAAATTATTTTATATTTTTCATATTGATATGGGCTCCTTGACATTCTATAACTTTCATTGGTCATTTAACCATTGATTTTATTAATGTTTCTATTGCTTTGATTTTACCATTATTTTTACTGTTTTCACTGCTTCCTAGAGATCTTCTTTGCTTGAATATTGTTCCCCCTTTTCACATACATCTCTTTTAATGATGAATCACAAGTTTTCTACTGCATTAATATTTAGAAAAGATAGATAGCATTCCATTAATTTAATGTCTTTAAAACTTAACATCTTTGTTATAGACAAGATTTACTCCTTCTTTTATATACCATGTTCTTTAACCCTAGAACACTAACCATGGGTATATAGTACCCAGCACAAATTTTCCTACTTTTAATTACAATTTTCAGTACCTAATTTTCTTACCTAAATAATATGTTTTTCAGTTCCTATAAATGTTAACTCAAAGGACAAAGTTTGAAGTGCCTGCATATAAAATATTTCAAATAAAGATTTATATTTTATATTTTTTTTTGATATTTTCAAAATCGGGTATTATATACTCATGGTTAGTAGTTAGTAACTTTAATTGATGGTTAGTGTTCTAGGGTTAAGGATGTTGGCAATCATGGCCCTCCACAGCTTCCTGTACTTTGTAGCTCAAAGCAGTGATTATCACCTTACTGTCCCTGCTAGTTCCTGTTCTGCCATCCATTTATGCAAGCTGATTAGACATGTTCAAGAAGAGCCTGGAGGTAAGAGAAAAGTGGTTTCTACAGAAGGATACTGAGAATACCATAGACAGAGCATGTGTGCAACAAGGAAGTTTTTAAGAAATTGAGAATTAAAAGGACCCTTGATCTTAGGATCAGAAAGAGATTGTTGAAATTTCTGTGAAACATAATGAGGAAAGAGAGCTTGGAAAATTTGACATTCACAGGACATATTGAGAACAAGAGGGGTAGGGAGAAACAGTGACTAATGTACAGATATACAACTGCATTTATTCTGGACAAATTCTACAAGGTTATATATGTTTATGGATATTACAAAGTAGATAAGAATCAATTTGGTTAGTGTTCTAAGGTTAAGGACGTTGGCAATCATCGCCCTCCACATCTTCCTTTCCTTTGTCGCTCAAAGCAGTGATTATCATCTTACTATTACTACTAGTCACTGATCTGCCATCCATTTATGCAAGCTGATTAGGCATGTTGAAGAAGACACTGGAGGTGAGAGAAAAATGGTCCTACAGAAGGATACTGAGAATATCATGGATAGAGCATGTGAGCAACAAGGAAGTTTTTAAGAAATTGAGAATTAAAAGGATCAGAAAGACATTGTTGAAATTTTTGCAACACATAATGAGGAAAGAGAACTTGGAAAATTTGGCACACACAGGACATATTGAGAGCAAGAGGGGACGGGTAGGGGAAACAGTGACTAACATATAGATATACAACTGCATTTATTCTGGACAAATTCTACAAATTTATATATGATTATGAACATTACAAAGTAGATAGGAGGCAATCCATGTATATGAGAAGATTTTCATTTTTCTGATACTGTGAATAAAAAATCTTTGAAAGAAATCTCAAATGTATAAGCAATATTTCCTGTCAGTTTCAGCTTAGAACATTTATGCAGATTAGAAAAAATTAATTACTTGCTTTAATGATGTCTGATTTTATTATGCAAACAAATTAAGTGCAACAAATTTATTTTTATAAATAAATCCAAAAACAAACTGATATTTCATTAAAACACTATTCTATATATCTGAATAAATTATTAGTTTACATCTTAATATCTATAATGTTCATCAGTTTTTAGCTATTGATTTTGTTAATTTTTCTACTGTTTTGCTTTAATAATTAATAACATTTTTTTAATAGGAGTTGATAGGCCTTCTTATTGCCTGGTTCTTACTCTTCCCCTTTCTCTTAAACAAAGGTGGAGGCTCATTTCTTGTTTCCTGTTTAGAAAGGGGTTCTCAGTTCCTTTCTTCTTCTGAGGCCTTAATAGTTGTACTATCATAAATTTTTTATATGTGTGGATGGTGACTATATCTATTCATACTGAGGGTACTAGGTTGGCAGTTGTCTGGTTGCTGCTTCCTGACTGGTAGTTAGGAGGCCAAACTCTTGCATAGTGTCTTGAGAGGCTGCTCTGATCAACAGTTGCATAATATTGGGGTCCTTGCAGTACCATGTTGCACATGGAAGGGTGTCCTTGCAAGCACTTCTGGTAGACAACCCCAAGGTCATTTGATGCTGCAGTTGACAATTTTCAGCCTGCATATGTTACCTTTGATGACAGACAACTACTACAATTCTCAGACATTTCCTATCCTAAATAACACACTATACCGATGGCAACCAATGAAATAAAACCAAATCAGTTTGACAAAATCACCTAAACCCCTTAATTTCTCTTTCTGTAACATTCATGGTATTCATATGAACTTTTGCAGTGGGGAATGATCCCACGTTGTACATTCTCCAGACATCCTAGCTCTCTGCAAAATTAATCTTAATTCTTTAATCTTCTCTATATTCTTAATACCTTGCTATCTCCTTTTCTTTAAGAAGTACTCTTCTGTCCACATGCATGACCTGGTAGCTTATGTTTGGGAACATCTCCTGCTAGCTAGGGAACCCTCTCTTGAGTCACCAGACCATTCTTACATGTGTCTCCGTCTTTCTCTACTAAGCTCAGTCAGCTATCTCCTCTCTCTTCTGTTCTCATTCCTGTTGTGTGCTAGATGGCATTTCTGATAATATAGATAAGGCCATCTCTCTACACCCATTTGCAAACATCTTTGTGTTCGTTAACTTTAATGGCCACCATACTAGGTGGCTTAATCACTCTATCACTGACCCCACTGACATCTAAACCCTGAACTTCTCAATAACTCAATCTCTCACATAAGTGGTGGACTTCCCTACATGTTTCCACAGTAATCCTGATGGACATACTTCTCTTCTGGATCCCTCTACCCCTGACTCATGTCATACCCTGCAGCTCTGCCCTCTTGGCAAATCTAATCATCAAATAGTGTCTGTAAACAGATCTTTCCACTCTCCTATCTAGCAAGAACCTTCTACTAACAGAATATCTTTCAGTTATCAATATGCTGATTGGGACGCATTTTGTGAATTCCTTCAAAATGTCCCTTGGAATGAAGTTTTTAATCATCCTGTTCAAAAATGTGCCTGAGGTTTACTCCTGGGTGAAAGCAGGCATCAAAACTTTTATTCCAGCTCAGGAATACCAAGTGAAACCATGATCATCTCTTTGGTTCTGACCTGCATAATCGACTGCTATATCTCACAGGAATCACTTCTTCTGATTGTACCAGAGCAACAGGTTTGGTTGCAACAGGCATCTCTTTGACTCTGCTTGTAATAAGTGCAAGCATGTCCTCAAAAAAGTGAAGTTCCTGTTTTCTGATAGAATGAAACAAGGCCATTTTGAACAGGCTCACTTCCAGATCCTTTCATATGAATGCATGTGTCCTGTGTCTTATACTGTTTCTGATCTTCATCAATGATCTCCCCAATGTCATCAATTCCCAACTAGGCATCTATGCAGATGACACTACCATTTACTCCTGTCTCAATAGCAAATCTGTCAGATCTGTCATTACAAACCTGGCAGCTGTTCTTGAAAATGACCTCCAATCAGTGGTTACCTGGGGCAGAAAATATCAATTTTCACATATCCAAATAAAACTGCTTTCATTTAACCATCAATAGAGAGCCTTTTCTGCATTGCCATCAGCATGGTTGACACTAGATTCCTCTAGAGCAACACACTGTACCTTCTTGGCCTCACGTTTTCCAGTGACTTGAAGTGGAGCAACTACATTGAACCAATAGCTGCAAGGAAAGTTGGATCACTGTGTCATACCAGAGAATTTTTCTCATCAGAATCCATCTTGCATACTTACAAATCTACCATTCATCAGTGCATTGAATACTGCCACCATATCTGGTCTGGTGCTCCTGCTGTACATCTAGAGATTCTTGTCAAAATCCAAAGCAGGATATGTCATATAATCAATCCTGACCTGACATCTCAACTTCAACCACTTTCTCACCAACATGACATGGCTTCCCTCTGCTTTCTCAACAAATATTTTCATGGCAACTGCTGTGAAAAGCTTTTCTCCTTGGTACTGTGACTAAATGAATTTAATCATGCTACTAGATTGGTACCTAGGTCCCATCCTTTTACTGTTGAAATAGCTAAATGCAATCACTACTTCTACTCCAAAAGTTTCTTTTCTTGCATTTCCCACCTGTGGAACTTCCTTCTGTTTACTTGCTTCCTTGATAATAATCTTCAAAAATTAAATGGAATGTCAATTGCTATGTTCTGTCTTCTTGAATCTCATTCATCTTTTATCCTTTCCTCAATCCTCCCTATTATCAGTCTTCTCTTTCACTCCCTGTAACCCTTTGTGTACTAGTGGCATTCCTGCTTTTCCTGGGGTGAAATGGTTAAAAAAAAAAACTTCAGCAGTTTTTATTGCTTCTCAGAGATCTTTGCTTGAATATAATTTTCCCTTCTCAATATATACTTCTTTCAGTGATCGATCATAAGTTCTTTATTGGATTAATATGTAGAGAGGACAAAAATCATTGAAACAGTCTGGTGTCTTTTAAACTCATATGGTAAAGTGAGCAATAACCAACTTTGCAGAATGTGATAAAGCACTGTCTTGTCATAAATATTTTCTATTTAGTTTAAAACTTCTTGGTTGTGACCTAGCCACTCTTGTACAATAACTTGCAATAATCATCTACATTTATTTTGATGCTATCATTATATTTAAAGGAACCTGTCAGCAGCAATAGGCCAACCATTGTCGTCTTTTGCTGAATGTTTTCATGAAGAATCCTAACTGATATTACATAACTTTTGAGCAGTTTTATCTTTGTTTTCAATTAAATTTTCCTGTTTCTTAAGCTATCAGCATGGCCGATGCTAAACTCCAAGAAAGTGACTCTTGCACCTTCTCAGGCTAGCATTCACTGCTGACATAAAATGAAAAGATTATATTGAATCAATTGCTAGGTCTGCAGCTAAACAGTTTGCGATGTTATACTAGACAATTTCCAGAATATATATTTATAAGTCTGCCACTCGTCCATGTTTTGAATATTGCTGCCACATTTGGTCTGGTACTCCTGCTATTTACTTAGAGATTCTTTATAAAATCCAAAGAATCTGCCGTGTTATTGGTCCTGATCTGGCAAACTAGCCTCAGTCATTTTCCCATCACTGTAATGTGCCTCAGTCATTTTCCCATCACCCTGTGCCTTTTCTATCATACTTTGATAGTAATTGTTCTGATGAACTTTCTGCTATGGTACCTGGACTTAATGAATTTAAGTGCAGTGCTAAACTGGCAACAAGGTCTCATCAATTTACAGTTGAATTGATTAGATGTAAACGTAAGTTCCTGCTAACAGTTTCTTCTCTTGCAATTCTTGCTTCCAGCTCCATGATCTTCAAAAAATTAAATGCAATGTCAATCATTATCTATTGTATTCTTGCTTCCTCTTCTTTTATTACTCTCTCTCTTCTTAATAATGTTTCTCTTTTTCTTATTCTTTCACACTCAGTAATCCATTGTGTCTTAGTGGCTTTATTGCCTTGCTTGGGCTAAAATGATTAAAAAGAAAAATCTTAACACTACCACTACACAATGAAGTTTTATTTCATTCAATAAAATTTAAAGTCAATAAAAATATTATTCTTAGGTAAAATTTTATTTATTTATGAAATGTTAACGTAGTCGCCTTATTAAATGATTCATTGAAGTTATAAATAAATGGGGGTTTCTACAAACTGAAAACATGTTTCATAAATTAGCATTCATTAAGGGGGTCTTCAACTTGCAATTAGAATGGGACAAATAATGTTTTCTAACACATGGAAACAATTCAAATGTGATGGGATGGGAGTATGAAATGAGAGAGGGGGTGTCAGAAGTGGAGTAGTATAAACAAATCATTTGAAATGGAGAATCGAAGCTTTCATTGGAAAATGGGATGGAAAGAGAGAAAGCGAAAAAGGAAGGGTAAAGAAAGCAAAGTAAAAATGACATCTGCAGGTTTGTAATGTGAGGAAATGAAATTACCAATTCTGTTTTGAAATCCCATGTTTTCTTATCATTATAGTAAGTTATCATAACAATTTCTCGTTCAACTCAAAATCAAAGGAAACTCCTTCTGTAAAATATTTTCTTAACATCAGACGATATATATATATATATATATATATATATATACACACACACACACACACACACACACATATATATATATATATATTTATTCATCCACACACAGACTGTTTAGCTGTATTACAGCTCATCAGTGTGCCCAGACATCCAATTGTTTCATGCCGGGGTCAAAACTCAACCAATTTGGCATCATTCAGTGATTCTTGCCCATAGGCTATCGGTGCATGGATGTTTTTTTTTTAATCCAACAGGGAGAGACAGGGAATTTTTAATGCATTATATACATGCTATATAAATGCCATACTGGCCGCCATAGTGCCCAATTCTTAGGAAGAGTGATACAGTAAAGCAGCAACAGCCACAAAAAATTCTTTTTTCTTCATACTGCTCAATCGGCGAATGAAGGAAAAAATTATTCATACTTTTGCTATAGCATATCTTTAGCCAAGACTATAATTTTTTACTTTCCCTTGTACACACACACACACACACACACATATCTCTATATATATATTAATGGATGTTTTTTTAATCCAACTTTATTTCTTATTATGATAAATGTTATTTTTAGTGGGTATCCATGCTTGAGTTGACATCTGTGCTATTTTAAACACTGAAATTGATATCAATTAGCCTAGAAATTGAGAAGCCCTTACTAACAACATATATGCCTCTCGTAAAAAATCAAACATATATTGTCTTTTTCTTTATGGAAACAATTCTTTTAGGCAAAATATGCTCTACCCAGAAAGAGGTGTATATTCTTTAAGTAGCTTTTTGATCTTCAACTTATCATGGCTTCCGGTCACCTAATTGGTAGGGTACATTTTAGGTAAAGGAATACAAGTCTCATTCCTGCAGGGGTGTGTATATATATATATATATATATATATGTGTGTGTGTGTGTGATCCACAGACTAACTGTTTCACTGTATCACAGCTCATCAGTGTGGCTAGACATCTGATTTTTCATCAGCAAGGACTTCTTGATCTAGGTCGTTTCATATTAATTTCACTGCTTAAAATAACAAGGATATCAACTTAAATGCATGTATCCATGAAAAATAACATTTATAGTAATAGTAATATATAAAGATATTGGCACAAATATATATATATATATAAAATTGTTTTTTTTTTAATATATAATTATGCTCTACTGTTGTATGGAGCACTGTTTTTTAAAAATAAAAATAAATGGAAAGAAACTCTAAATTATAAATCTCATTGTTCTTTCCTATCATTTTAATATATATATATATATATATATATGTGTGTGTGTGTGTGTGTGTGTGTGTGTGTGTGTGTGTGTGTGCGTGATCCACAGATTGACTGTTTCACTGTATCACAGCTCATCAGTTTTGCTAGATATCTGATTGTCTCAAGCCAGGATTGAAACCCAACTGATCTGGCATCAGTTGGAGATTTTTGCCTCAAGGTATCAGCTTGGGGGAAAAATCCTGGCAGAGAGGGTATCCCGGCAGAGAGTAAGGTGAATTTTTATATATTTATTTTAGAATATACATGCCAGTGACTCAGAGTGCTCAATTCATAGCTTATAGCCGAGTGGTTAAAACAATCGCTTTCTGACCATGAGACCCTGGTTTGAATCTCACTATTGTCATTTTGTCAGGAAGGAGTCTTTCTGATGTTAACAGTTTGGGGTGGGGGCAATCCCAGCATGCAGCACCTTTGGAAAGTGCCTGAAAACCATAACACGGGTTCTGCTCAACATAGTTGCAGTATAAACCAAAGGTGGGGTCTGTGGGTGTTCAACAAACACAAATGTGCCAGAGAAAATGTCTGCAGTAGGGACTGTCTAGCCACCCTAGTAGACAAGTATCCTCATTATATATGAGTGGCTGGCTATATATATATATATATATATATATATATATATATATATATATAAACCTATCCTATTCCATAATGGTTAACTGTAGACCAAAAGAAGTAACCCAGAATTTAGTATTGTTATGTGAGCGTATGATTCAGTGGAGGCATGCAAACTTGTTGGAATTCTGTTATTGTGGTGACCTTCTCACAAAATATAGACTGAATGAGAAAGGAAATGATAAAATTTTTTAAAGATCACAAACTTAGTATTACCATTACTACCAATGCTAAAGTAATCAACTATCTCAATGTAACCTTAGACCTGAATAATAGTTATTATAAACCATACACCAAAGATCTATGTAACTATAAATATGTTAGGAAAAAATCAAACCACCACCACAATATTCTAGATAATTTACATAAATCAATCCAGATTAGATTACCCACCAACTCCAGCAATAAGGAAATATTTGATAATAATAAAATTAGATATATATAGGCTTAAAAACTAAGCAATCATGAAGTAAATTTAAATTATTTATAAATAACCAAAGAAGATAAAAATTAGCAGAAATACTGTAAACGTAACATTATATGGTTTAATACACCCCCTAACCATAATGTCCAAACTAATATCAGAAGAACTTTCCAAAACTTGATTCATAAGCACTTTAACCATTCACCAACACTGAAAAAGATTTTTAACAAAAATAATGTTAAGATCAACTATAGCTGCATTAATAACATAGACACATCCATCTCTCATCATAACAACATTATATTAAACAAACATATTTCCAACATAGAAAATATAAATTCTTCTAAAAAATAAATGCAACTGCTGAAAAATATGACCTGTCCCTTAAACGGTCAATGTATGACCAAAAATAATGTATACCGAACATGCAGACATTCTGGTAATGATGTTAAATTTTATTTTGGTTCCACTAAAAATCCTTGGAAATTTTGTCTGTACAATCATTGAATGACCTTAGGTAATATAAAATACACAAACAGCACTGCTCTCTCTAAATATTTCTGGGAATTAAACAATAATGGTGGTTCCTCTTCTATTAACTGGGATATTATCGCAAGAGCCAAATTTTATCACGGAAAAAGAAATAAATATAATTTATCTCTTGTTGAAAAGCTGGTTATCTTAAAACACTTAAATAAACCAAGCTTATTAAACAAGAGAAATGAATAAATGGTTACCTGTAGTCATAAAAATAAATATCTGCTTAAATACGTTGATCCAGATTAATTTTTAATGTAAATTACGATTTATTTTAATTTATACTAACCAGCTGGGTTCATTCTCAGAAATGTGAGCCACATAAATGATACTCAACAACTTAGATAACACTTGATTTCATATTCAACCAAACAGATGTATTCCAATTACATTCCTGCTAAAAAAATCTAAACCAGTTATTCCACCAGGGATCATCATTTTACCATTAAAATTACTAGATGTAAGTTCTATGCTAAGAGTTTTTTCTCTTATATTTCTTGCTTGTGGAATTCTCTTCCCGCTTATTGCATCAGCTTTGATATTCAAAATTAAATATAATGTCAATCATTATCTTCTGTTTTTTTAATTCTTGAACTTTTATTGTTCTCTCTTCTTAACCCTTTAAGCCCTGACTACTGCTTTACCAGTGGTAGAGAAAAATGATGTAATGCACAGTCACCAGTTGAACAGTGGTAAAGAAAAATGACTTAATGCCTAGCCACTGGTTGAACGGTGTGTAAACACTTGTAAACATTATTTATCAATTATTTGTGAATTTTGACTCAGGAGCTCAGATAGAAGGGGTAAAATTGTTCAGGAGCACAGGGCTCAAAGGTTTAATAATGTTTTCTTTTTCTCATATTCTCTTACATTCAGTAACCTCTTGTGTCTGTCTTAGTGGCCTTAAAAATGGCTTTCCTGGTGAGGCGAGTGGCTAGACACCAAGCAGAATTTAAATTAAGATTTTTCAAGGGACAGATGAATCTTCATGTATGGTCAGTGGTCATCTAGCACAATAAGGTAGATTGGGCTCCATAGCTATGTATGCAGTGGTGTTGACATCATTAGGTGAAGGGCTTTCTAGACAGAAATCAATGGCTAAGGTTTCTCTCTCCTGATGGAAGGCTTGCTTTGGTCTGTGACCAAGCTGGAGGACATTGGCTGTAGTTTGACCTGGAGAGGGATAGGTTCTGTCATGTCTACTTGCCTAAGATACATTATGCATGATTGAATACTTTCAATCCAGATATGGGCTAAGCTACACATCAGCCCCACAACCACACTCTGTCATGGCATTGATATTGGTGTTATTGCCTCGCTCTACCTTACAATGCATGGCTAGTAGCTCTAATAGGTGGCATTGACACTCTCTACATTGGAAGACAGTCTGTTCCCATTGACAGGTGGTTCAGAACTACCTCAACTCCAACTGTAACTGTTAATATAACCCTGTGACTGGAAATTCTCAATGTCCAGTTCGTTGTCACTGGTTCCCAAAATTTTTCATTTTTTTATCTGCTATTTTATTCTCCTTTTGTCAAATTGATGGCTGCTTTTACTAACCCCATTTCGCAAACTTTATAGCTGGTCACAAAATACTTAATAATGAGTTAAAATCACACACCATTTCCTTCTATATGAGTGTTCCAATCATAGTGTCACAATAGAAATGATGGTGTCATAAAACCTGATTGTTATTACTATTAATTTGCCAAAGTAATAATGATAAAATAGAGAGAGAGGCTAGCAACATTTTATCTGTGGGGAAAGGGGTGGTAGGATGGAAAATAATTCATGACTCACAAAGCTGTGTAATTGCTTTTGAACTCTGTCAAGGCTGAACAGTAAGGACTGGACAGTACAGGCTCAGATATAGCAGCATTACTGCATTTTTGTTCTAATCTGTCTCTTGTAAAGATAGTGCATCAGTGGGTGGGGTGTATTAACATCAAAGGTCAAAGGTTATACAATAGAAACAGTGATGAACGTGGCATTAAACCTGATTGTTATTATTATTAATCAGAAGAATGGTCAAACACTGTTGTATAGAAATAGTAATGATGTTGCTGTTCAACATGATTGTTTGCTTGAATTGGAAGAAAGGTCAAAGGTTATACAAGAGAAATAATTATGAAGGTGGCATTAAAACCGATTGTTATTATTAATCAGAAGAAAGGTCAAACTATAGAAAGGAAAGGTCAAACTATAGAAATAATGATGATGGGATAATTAAATATTATTAATATTATTATGAATGGAGGCACGGTGAAGTAATGGATAGTAGCTCAGATTAAGGAATCGGAGAGGCGAGTTCAAATTTCATTCATGTCCATTACATTCACTTACATGCTAATACCTTTGGGAAAGGTATGAACGCTCTTCTTCTCCCCCCAGCTATGGGTAAATAGCAGGACAAACTGGGTTCTATAGCTTTGAATGGCAACTGGTCTACCGCAGAAAGAAATGGCAACCTACTGCAGGAAATAAAAATCTGCCTTGTCAGTCATGTATCGAAAGATACATGATTGCCTAAGCATGTATCATGCATGGCACATAACTGACTGACTGAAAGAGTAAAAAGTTGCATAGAGCAACAAAAGACTGGAAGTTGTGGAGAGCCATGATCGCTCACTTACTAAAAAGACATGGCATATAAAAATACATGATTGCCTAAGCATGTATCACACATGGCACATAAATGATTTTTATGAATTGGAAGGAAAGGTAAACACTGTATAATTGTAATATTGACGATAATGACGATAAACCAGATCTTATTCCTATCATCCTAATGAAATGTCAAACATTTCAAAGATTCAATATGTTATCCAGTGCAAAGCTTTGTCAACCCTTTTTTGTGGGGAGGGTGTAGAGGTAGATTCTTTTTTTTTGACGTAATTAACCTTGCAGAATTCTGGTTTCTTTTTCAGATGTTAACTATTGATATACCTGCTAGTTTTGTTCTGAAAATTTCTTTTTACCTGGTTTATTTAAAGTCACAAGTTTTACAAATTGATTGATTGATTAATTTGTGTATTTTATGGTTTATCAACCTCTCTGTGATTATTTAAAGCCAAAACATAGTTTTGAAGTGTAAGAATAATTCTGTTTTCTTGAATATTGCCTTAACAATCTTTCTTTTTTGAGAGTAACAATGAGTTTCTTTTACATATCCTACTATTTAACCCATAGCTGGGAAAGAAGAGGTGGAGTCATACCAGTGGTATTTGTGCATAAGTGAATGCAAGAATGGTATGAAGTGGAATTGGTTGGCAGAATGTCAAAGAGTTTTTGAAAGAATTAAAATCTACTAACTTCAAAGTCATCATTGACATTATAACACAGCAAAAATTATATTAGCATTGAATGTGAGAGAATATTGCATAGAAGCAGTAATAGGCCATAAATGTGAAGATGTTACAGTGAAAGCAGTCTCCCATACTTCAAGAAGTTTGACAAATACAGGAAAATGCTATACTCAAAGTGAAAAGGAAGCACTTGTTATAATTTTTGGTGTAAAGAAATTTCACAGGATGATATTAGGGAGAAAATTCAGACTGAAAATGGATCATCATCTATTATGAAGTATATTCAGTTCTAAGAAAGAAATTCCCACACATACTGCAAACAGACTATAATTTTGGCTACAATTTTATCGAACTATGATTTCAAGATGGAATTTCCATTGTCAAAAAAACTGGGACACACAGATGTCTTGTCCAGATTGATATCAAAATATAAAGAAGATTTTGAAGATACTGTGATTGTTTTTTTGGAATTAAAAAGCCAAATAAAAGCTTTGTGAATAGTACTATTACAGAATTGCTGGTCACAATAGATGATATCAAAATTCATTCTGAAAGTGATATGTTTCTTCAAAAAACTATGAATGTCATTAAGTCAAAATGGAGTAAAACTAAAATTAAACCTGGTAACAGTAATACTGCATTTTCTATTTGTGATGGAGTACTTTTGTACACGGAAAGAGTAGTAATTCTGTTATCACTACAAAAAAATTTTGAAACAATTCCACGTAGGACATCTGGACAAAGATATTCAAAACACAGAAAATATAATGGTTGGAATTCAGCAGCAAAATCACCACCTATAAATTATCAGGCATGGCCAAGCCCTGATAAATCATGGGAAAGATTACATATGGACTTTGCTGGACCTCTAAATGGCTCATACTATTTAATTGTGGTTGATAGTTTCATAAAATGGCTTGAGATATTAAAATGTAAATGACCCACTACCACAATAACAAATTCTCATACAAACTTTTTTCAATGTTTGGGGTACCTGAAAGTGTGGTATCCAATAATAGAACTCAGTTTACTTGAGTGTAAATCAAAGGACATCAAATGTAAATTTAACCAAAAAAAATGTCACCTGCAGAGCTCATGTTTGCTATGAAAGTTAGATCCATTTTTGACAAATTACTGCCAGGGAATAAAAAGAAAAATCCACAATTTGAAACAACTAGATCATTTAAGATTAACAATAAAGTCTTCTTTAAAAGCTTTAAGGCTGGACAGGAAAACTAGCAGGAAGGAAAAATTATTTGATGCCTTGGTAATATGATATACATTGTTGAAGATAGATGGTTTCGACATAGAAGACATATAAATCAATTGAGATCTAGATATGCACAGACTAAACAACCAGTACAATTTAATTCACTAATGAGAATTCTTTATGATACCTTTGAAGTATCTATTCCTAAAACTAATATTACAATACAATGCCATGGTAAGCAAAAACATAATCTGATTGAAACATAAGTGGACCTGTGTCAGAAAAATGTATTGACTAAAGAAAGTACATATCTAAAAAGTGGTATTCTGGAGATAAACAAAAAATCTCCAGAATATGACTTGAACTTGTCCAAATAGCATACATCAAGAGTCATCAGCAGAAAGCTAGCCAGACGTGAGCCTTATATCCTTACTATAGAATTCAGTAAGACTATATTGACTCCAAGTGACATTATATTTCCTAATTGTGTTGTCATCATTCAAAGGAATGAAGATATAACAATGTGTATATGTCTAGCTTTGAGTGTAATGTAGCATTATCTCTGAGAACAAAGTATTTTTGTCATTCTTTTTCTTTTCAGTCATTCTGTTCTGCTTGTGAACTATGGCATTATTATATCCCAGATATAATAATGCCCATAATGGGGGAAATTCAAATAGGAAAATAAATCTCTCTTCCATAGCAACGTCCCTTTATATTATGAACAGACAAAAAAAAGGCAAACATCAAAGTGAATAATAATAACTAGCAGGATACATATAAATATTTACTAATAGGTTTTTAATGATGCGCTCTGTACTTTTCCACTCATGATCATTCCCAGATAGTTATAAGAAAAGTGACATAGCCTCTGTTAAAAATGCTGAAATGTCCTCAACAGATTATTAGATAATGAAACATGTTTTAACCCCTCACTACAATCAACTGCTTTTATCTCAGATGACATCACTGTCTTTTTGTCTCTCTACATCTCTCTCTTTCCTTTTTTTTTTGTCCCTCTCTCTTTCTGTTCAACTTTAAACCAAGTGTGACAAGTGTATTAATATACAGATGATGATGAAGCTAAACCTGATATTTTACCTTTTATGAATATCAACAAATTCTATATTACTAATAATGATGTACATTGAACCATATTACATTCTGACTAATGTCCTCATCTTTGTTGTTATTATCATAACATTTCAGCCATTATGACTTCCAGTCTTCTTCAGGTGTTAGTTGATCTGGATGAGCTTGGGATATCCTATTTTGTTATTTTGTTCTTGTTAACCTTTGACCTTTGCTGCCACTGATTCTGTACATTCAGTAAAAAGATTAAAGTTAGAATCAAAATATTATGTGCTGTCTTTTGATTGATTTTGTTTAGTGGCATATCAACACCTCTATGGGTTATTTAATGCCAAAATCAAAATATTTTGAACAGAATTTTATGGCTTCCACTAAATATCTTTTGAATGGAACTGTATGCTTTCAACTACAGATAAAATGTATTGTTGGTCATTTTGCTATAAAATGTATTGTTGGTCATTTTGCTTTAAAATGTATTGTTGGTCATTTTGCTTTAAAATGTATTGTTGGTCATTTTGCTTTAAAATGTATTGTTGGTCATTTTGCTTTAAAATGTATTGTTGGTCATTTTGCTATAAAATGTATTGTTGGTCATTTTGCTATAAAATGTATTGTTGGTCATTTTGCTTTAAAATGTATTGTTGGTCATTTTGCTATAAAATGTATTGTTGGTCATCTTGCTATAAAATGTATTGTTGGTCATTTTGCTATAAAATGTATTGTTGGTCATTTTGCTTTAAATATGTATTGTTGGTCATCTTGCTATAAAATGTATTGTTGGTCATTTTGCTTTAAATATATATTGTTGGTAATTTTACTATAAATAGGTATATTGTTGATAATTTTACTAAAAATAGGTATTGCTAGCAGGTTAATTTTGTTTAGCAGTATATCAACCTGTTGTATCCTTAAATGGGTTACAAACAGACAAAGGTGGTACTCAAGTGAAGGAACAACATGCGCATAGATGAAAGAAAGTGAGGCTTATTGTAAAAGAGAATAGACTACTACTTATTGGGTAGCAGGCTAGTAATTCCCAAAGCAAGAAAGTTTGCCAACTGCCTCACACAGTCAGATGTGGTACAAGGCCAAATTTAACATGGTGTATCCGAGCCTGTAGGCTCAGGCAAAAATTCTCCGTAGACCCCATAAAAAATGGGGTAGGGTTGCTGTCTACCACCCCAGATGAGACTCTGCCCTTCAGCATAGCCTCGTCTGGGTTCCTCTCGGCCCGAAGGCAGAGAGTTCGACCAGCACAGCTGGAGACAAATCTCCAACAAATTACTGAAGCAAGTCTGCCAGGTATATCCTGTGCTCACTATATATAGCTACTGATGAAGAAAAATACAGAAAAAACAAACAAAAATTTTAACATGCAATTATGCTGTATTAATGTTAATATAAAATCGACGTCAGACGTTTTGGTCTATTTAAGACCATCTTCATGGACATTTTCATTTAAACATAATTAACATTAGAACATATAAAAATTTAACACAAAAGACGATGGACATAAGAGCACAACTAATCCAAACAGATAACTGAAATTTTTATACAAGATCAGTGTTCCGTTTAAATATGATCACGTTGTTAAATCACGTATGCGATGTTGTGAAAACGTATTCGAAGATGATTTTCAAATATTAAAATATTAAAAAAGTCGATTGAACTATTTTATATAAACAGTTCAGGAAATCCCTTCCGTTGAATATAGGAATACGTAGAGATTAATAGGTTCTTATATCTTCATACAAGCTTGAAGTCCTCCTCTTCATACTGTCGGATCTATATCCATATATTTGCTTACATACTGTCTACTGGAAATACAAACCTGAATTTACTTTATAACATGGAAGACTTCAAGCTTGGAGGAGAATATATGAATCTATTGATCAAGTAAGGAAAGGATTTATTATCGAACTGTTTTTTAGAACTGTTCCATCGTTTTTTGAAATCATTTTTGATTTGCTTTGTAACATCGACTTTATATTAACATTAATACAGCATAATTGCATGTTAAAATTTTTGTTTGTTTTTTCTGTATTTTTCTTCATACTGTTGGATCTATATCCATATATTTGCTTACATAGCTACTGATATAGTCAGTCCTCATAAATGATAGGGAGTGTGGGACATTCCATTACAACACAACCTCTAAGGGTTATTTAATGCTGAAATTTAAACACATTGAACAAAACTTTTATGGTCTCAACAATATTTTAAACACAATTGTATACCTTCAACTACAGATAAATTGTACTATTGGACATTTTGCTATAGATATATATTTTTATACTTTCATAGTGTTTTCTTTTGGGGTTTACAATTTACCCATAGCTGGGATCCTAACAGGTGCTACCACATCTGGTCAGGATGAACCTTGGAACAACAGCTGTTAAAAGGTGATTCCAAGCTCTTCAAAACCTTTAATCACCCTATCAAAGCATTGTTGCCAGATGTATTTTATCATCATACCTAGGACTATAATAGAAGGCCCAAGAGCCACTCAAGTTAGATAGTTACTTAGTAACGCTCTACAACAACCTGATTTAGTGTTGTATGAATGTAAGAGGGGGAGGAGGAAGTAAGTGTAGATTATGAGGATACGTATCATAGGTAACAGTTGACCATAGACTTGAAGAGGTTAACATTATAGTGTTCGGGGAAGCATCTTCTCAAAATTCTGTTCCATAAAGTATCAGCTCTTGGGAAGAAGCTATGAAAATGGAACTTCCTCCTTACCAATGGAAGATGAAGGTAACTATATAATTATTATGGATAGAAAGAAAAAACATTGCAGTAATTTAGATAATGCAGACTTTAAATATGATATCATATTATTAGGGATGTACGGATAGTGTAATAGTTAAGTAGCTTGGAATGGAAGCCAGTGTGATGTGTTCGAATTTTAGCCATGTTTGTTGGATTCCCTTTTGTGCTGATAACCATCAGAAAGGTATGAATTCATCTCTTCTCCTCCCCAGCTATGGGTTAAATAGTAGAGCAAACTTGGTTCTCTGCTAATAGTAGTAGTAGTAGTAGATGACCATTCTAGAATACAACTCTGAATTCAAAATTGCAAGGATGCGTCTTCTCACCAAGCCTTTTCAACCTATATAGTGAGGCTATTCTGTGAGAAATACATGTCCTACTGGGATTTATTATTGGTGGCAACAATCTTAACAACATAAAATATGCAAATAATTCAGTGATAATAGCAGAAAAAAAAACTACAAGAACTCCTACAGAAGGTAGTGAGGGAAAGTGAGAAGAAAGGACTAAGCATCAATTACAAGAAATCTGAATGCATGGTTGTTAGCAAAAGGAACAGCACAACATGCAAATTACACATTGGAGATGTCAAGATGAAAAAAGTGCAATGTGAACTCTAATGAGCCTTATAAAATAAATTATCATCCAAATCCTGAGAGCTGAAATTGAACAAGAAAACAGTGTGTTCGTTAAACACACTGGAACAAGGAAAGCAATATTTATGCTCAGAATTATATTGGAGAGCAATGCAAATGCAAAAGAATGTATATTTATTTTTTATAGATTATGAAAAAGCCCCTGATAATGTATATCACAAAGAACTGTTGGAACTGCTTGTTAACCTTGACATATTTGGAAAGGATATTAAAATAATCCAAAACCTATACTGGCAGCAAACCACCTGCATGCAAATAGGAAAGGAGTTCAGTAAATATACAAAATAAAGAAAGGTATAAGACAAGGATGCATCTTCTCGCCAGACCTTTCTAACCTATAGAGTGAGGCTATTCTCAGAAAATCATATGTCCTAGCAGGATTCCTTATTGGTGGCCACAACCATAACAACATAAAATATGCAGATGACACAGTGTTGATAGCAGACAGAGAAAGGAAACTACAAAAGCTCCTACAGAAGGTAGTGAAGGAAAGCGAGAAGAAAGGACTAAGCATCAATTGCAAGAAGGCTGAATGCATGGTTGTTAGCAAAAGGAACAGCACAACATGCAAATTACACAGTGGAGATACCGAAATTAGATATCTGATGAGTGTATTAACAGAAGACAGAAAGGGTAACATGGAAAATGCATTGGGATAGCGAAAGATGCCTTTCAAAATCTGAGCAAAGTATTAAGAAACAGAAGAATATAATTAGAAACAAAGAAAAGAGTACTTATTTGTTATGTAGTATCAGTCCTTCTATATGGCAGTAAATGCTGGACAATCTCTCTACAAGTGAAGAGAAGATTTGAAGCAATGGCTGTGTGGTTCTACAGAAAAGAACTGAACACGTGAGCATCAATTAAGTTCTAGAGATGAATAGATCCTTATACTTAATAACAAGAAGAGAGAGTTGAGATTTCTGTGATGCATAATGAGAAAGGAGGGCTTGGAAAATTTGATACTCACAGGAGAAGATTGAAGGTAAGAGAAACAGAGTAAAGCCATACAATACCTACCTGATGAGATTGAATGAATGGTTGGTAGCATAGGGTATGGGAGAGATGACAAAAAGACAAAAGTTTTTAAGAGATACAAAGGACAGGAAATTGTGGAGAGCCATGATTGCCAAAGTTCTGAATAACAGGAAGAGACAGTTGAGATTTCTGGGATGCATAATGAGAAAGGAGAGCTTGGAAAATTTGATACTCACAGGAGAAGATTGCAGGTAAGAGAAACAGATTAAAGCCATGCAATACCTACCTGATGAGATTGAACAAATAGATGGCAAATGGGAGAGGTTTGCAAAAAGATAAAAGTTATTAAGAGATACAAAGGAAAGGAAACTGTGGAGAGCCATGATCACCAAAGTTCTGAAGGCACACGGCACTTAGAAGATATAGTCTTACAACCATCAACTAGATTATGGATTTCAAAATGACTTTGTAATCTCAAGTGTAGTCAGCCTCTAACTGTGTTAATGTATGTATCTCTATCGATAAAAGGCAGGATGTGTGTGTGTGTAACGAATGCACGGCCGCAATTTTCAACAGATTTGCACCAAAATTTACATGCACATACTCCAAGTTAGCGGGAAGGCGAAGATCGACTTTGCATTTCCCAACTCCGATCGATAGTGGAAATAATCGATTTTTTCATGCTTCTACGGCAGTTTTCATGTATTTTGGAGCCATTCTGTACTGGCCAGAGTGAGAGCCTATAGCTGACTGACATGAATGTTAACTAACATGCTAACATACAAAAAAAATCGATAGCTGCATTCATCACAAGTGGGAAAAATTTAAATCTGCATGGCACTTTACTCCAATTGGCTCATTTGCTTGCTTAAATCTCAACATTGATTCTGATTCCGCAGAACTGGGTTGGGTGTGAAAAAGTATTTGTTGTTAACATTCTTTTTTCATTCGGTTTTTCCAGTTACGAGTCCTTTTTTAAAGCTGATCGTTTTGGGTTCATTTTGTTTAGTTCTTTTTTCGTAACAGATTTAATGTTTAGTATAGAGCTTAGAAAAAATTTGCAGTGTGAGATAGGCAAGAAGTAAGGCATGTAGCAACATCAGCATGGCAAAGGGCACTCCTTTAAAGGCAAGGAAGGGCAAAAATATTTTAAGTCAAGTGATAGCGATTGCTGAATGAGTTGGAAAATTTTTGAATCAAGCACGGGCAATGCCAGGCCATGCTGCTAGTTATTATTATAAAAATAATAAACAAATCTCAAAGAATGTAATAATGATGATGAAGGTACATTAATCCAGATATTTATTATAGAAAGAAAGAAAAAACAAAACGTTGTAGTGATTTGCATGAGGCAGGCATTGAACAAGATATTACTATTCAAAATAAAGAAAAAGGCCAAGATATATTGCTATAATAATGATAAATGGTGACATTGAGCATTATATTATAATTATTATGAATAGAAAGAAAAGACAAATAATTTTTTATAGCAATATCTTCAGTCAAAGCATTAAACCTGATATTTTTACTGCTATTACTATGAGTAGAAAGTAACGTTAATCACTCTATAATAATAAGTGACGATTGAAATTCTAAACCTCTTATTATTCCAATTAGTATTATGAACAGAAAGGAAACACAAAGACAGTATGATAATAGTAATGGCAATGTTCATATTAAACATGTTGCCACTGTTATTATTATTAGCTTTATAAATGTGACATCAACAGAACTTGTAAACCATTTTGTCACAAAAGACTGTTATTTTGATGAGCACATTAAGGTCCACATTCTAAAAGAATTTTCATAATCCACGAACCTTTCAACCTTTAAAATGCCAAAAGATAATTACACATGCAAACTATTAATGTCTTAACCTGAAGGAATGAACAAAATATTAGGAGAGTTCTATAAGATTTATACTAAACTTATTGATTAATTGTTCTTCAATCAGTTATGTGACATGCGTGATACACACTTAGGCGATCATGTATCTTTCAATACATGACTGATGAAGCAGATTATTTTTCCCGGTTGCCATTTCTTTGTGCAGTAGACCAGTTGCCATCCAAGGCTATAGAACCCAGTCTGTTCTGCTATTTACAATAACTGGTGGGAGAAGAAGAGGATTCATACCTTTCCCAAGGGTATTAGACTATAAGTGAATGTAATAGATTTGACTGAAATTCGAACTCGGCTCTCTGATTCCTCAATCCAAGCCACTATCCATTACTCCGCCATGTGTATTCTTCTTTATATTCCATGTCCCTTCAAGATGTTGACGATTATGGTTCTCCATAACTTCCAGTCTTTTATTGTTTTATACAACTTTTTACTTTTTACCATTCCTTTTCATCCTGGTTCTGTCATCTATATTCTTCTTTTATATGCCGTGTCCTTTTAGGATATGAGTGATCATGGCTCTCCACAACTTCCAGTCTTTTGTTGTTCCATGCAACTTTTTACTTTTTACCATTTCTTTTAGTTCTGGTTTTGCCATATATATTCTTCTTCTTCTTTTATATGCCATGTCCTTTTAGGACGTGAGTAATCATGGCTCTCCACAACTTCCAGTCTTTTGTTTCTCTATGCAACTTTTTACTCTTTCAGTCAGTCAGTTATTTGCCATGAGTGATACACACTTATGCAATCTTGTATCTTTCAATACATGACTGACGAGGCAGATTTTTTCCCACGGTAGGTTGCCATTTCTTTCTGTGGTAGACCAGTTGCCATCCAAGGCTATAGAACCAAGTATGTTCTGCTATTTACCAATAGCTGGAGGGAGAAGAAGATGATTCATACCTTTCCCAAGGGTATTAGTACGTAAGTAAATGTAATGGTTCTACTGGAATTAATGGGTAGTAACCAGATAAAACGGTAATCATTTAGATAAACAAAGCTCTATGCAACTTTTTACTCTTTCAGTCAGTCAGTCAGTTATGTGCCATGCATGATACACGCTTAGGCGATCATGTATCTTTCGATACTAACGAGGCAGATTTTTTCCCGCTTTCCCGGCTGCCATTTCTTTCTGCAGTAGACCAGTTGCCATCCAAGGCCTGGGTCTGTCCTGCTATTTACCCATAGCTAGGGGGATAGTAGAAGAGGATTCATACCTTTTCCAAGGGTACTAGCATGTAAGTGAATTTCAATCAGTTATGTGCCATATGTGATACACACTTAGGTTATCATGTATCTTTTGATACATGACTGACGAGGCAGATTATTTTCCCATAGTAGATTGCCATTTCTTTGTGTGGTAGACCAGTTGCCATCCAAGGCTATAGAACTCAGTTTGTCCTGCTATTTTAACCATAGCTGGGGGAGAAGAAGCAGATTCATACCTTTCCCAAAGGTATTAGCATGTAAGTGAATGTAATGGATTCGACTGGAATTCAAAATTGGCTCTCCAATTCCACAATACTAACTAATAATGGAAAATTTCAAGAAGAGCACAAACCCCGTCATGTTACTCATGTTCCAGTTGCAGTCCGCTCAGGTTGACTGCATTTCCTTTGTTTTGTTGTGTTGATTACCAGTACAACTTTTTTTTTTTCAAAACAAATGACATTTATGCTTTCATACTTGTATGCAATATAAAAAAAATAATTAATTAATAAATAAAATAAATCACACTCTGTTTGTGCACCCTCATTCCCAGTAGTTGTTACTTATGATGTCATGCCAGACCATTTCAAACCTTCAGCTTCCCAAAGAACACTAGGATGCAGACAAAGGAATTCTAACTACTACACAGACCCCACATCGGTTCTTGATAATGACTGCAAAAGTACTTGAACAAAAATAACAAAATATGAACTTTGGACTGTTTATCAACAACTTTGAGCAAGACACTCAACACCTTATCTGAAAATTAGAATAATATAATAAAAAATTCTCTCAGTTCTTTTTAATTAAACTTGTTTGTAGATATTCTGCTTTTATATGTCTCTGTAATAGAGTTCTTTTGTTTTTTGTTCCTAAAATAGCAGTAATTAATCTTTGAACAAAACCTTTGTTAAACTGTGTCATTGCATTTCTGGTTCTTAACTCTTGTCTTTATAAGGTTTCCATTTTAAATCCCAGTAGAAAATTTTCATCCAAAACTTGGTGCTTTGAATTTAGTGTTAGATAGTTTTATATCAGATACATTTTCTAATATGTCTGGTTGTCTTGTTGGGTTATCTCCTCCTAATTTTGGAAACTGCTCCTAGGGAACGTTCTCAAGAAGATAAATATTCTGCAATATTTTTCTCGCTCTCTTCTGATTTTATCTGCTTATTCGTCAACATGTAAATCTTTCGCAGAGAGTGCATTCCCGCTGGGAAATTCATAAACATTACATACATACACAAACACATACGTATGCACATTTACTCACTACATATACTCTGCACCCAAAAAGTTTTTATATTCATTTGTTATACACATTATTGTCTATGTCACTTGTATACCTTTGTTAATGCATTATCATTTGTTTGTACATATATATTGGTTCTTGTCACTTCCTTGCATTTCTTTACATGGACTCACATTTCGAGTCTGCCATGTTTGTTGTGGGCATTTCAGGAGACATACGTGTTTATCTCTCAAAACATATACCAGCCCATCACAGTCTCATGCTCTCGCTGATATTTGCACAAAGTGTGTTTAGTATTGATTGGAGTTTGTTAACTTGACAATTGTTTATATATTTATTTGTTTTTATTACTTTAAACATTATTTTTAGTGGATACCTGTATTTGTGTAGACGTTCTGTTTATTTATTAAACACTATATTTATTTTTGTCTACTAGTCTCAATAACTGAGAAATGTTATTAAAGAAAAATATGCACTCTCTAAGCAGGATTTGAACACATGTCCCCCTTCGCAGGAGAAATTGTCATGCTTTTGCATAGATCTGATACACGAAGGGTGTCACTGATTAAGCAGTGATGAATAGTACCTTTGTGGCTCAGTCAGTTAAAAGAATGTTGGATCTAATGACGGTTACTCCTACAAAGGGGAATGTATGTTTGAATCTTGCCAAGATGTTCATCTTTTTCTTTAATAAGAAATTGTTGAATATTCAGATTAATAGATGAAAATGAATATACTGTTTAAGATAAATGGAGTATCTATTCAAATATGTAACCACTATAAATAACGTTTAAAGCGATAAAACTCTGTTGGATTAATAAATAAAAGATCTATTAGTTCTTTAGAAGTTGCCTCTTTTTTGTTGTTTGTCATAAATTTGTATACGCAAATATCCTTTAGAAATGTATGAATTTGTTGTGAGGTTCAGCAATGTGGTGACCTTGTCTAAATTTTATTTTTTAGGATTGAGAAGGGCATCATTTGAGAACAGGATTGTAATATTATAAGCAAAATTAAACATGAGGTACAATGAAATGCATTTTCAGAAACAGTTTGTATTTTATATGCATAGGAAACGTGATAAATTGATTTATTTGTTGCTAGCTGGTGTATGCGTTAAGAGATAAACATGTGTGTCTCCTGAAATGCCCACAACAAACATGGCAGACTCGGGATGTGAGTCCATGTAAATAATTGAAAAGAAAGGACAAGAATCAATCTATATGTGTTGCTGGTAATTTTTTATTATTTTCTTCCCAAAAGTGAGGACATATTAAGGGCCATGTTGAAAGCAAAGAGTGATCATTATGAATTAAAAATAAATGTAAAATATTATATTTTTATTTTATGATCAAATGAATAGTGGGTAAATATACCACATATGATATAGCAGCAAGTATTGGGAATGAAGTTAGTCTACAGAAGACCTCACATTCATTATTTCCATTATTTGGACTATTGTCCTCATCTTTGTCGCCATATTTCTCAATATTTCAGATCTTATATAGCAGCAAGTGTTGGGAATGAAGTTAGTCTACAGAAGACCTCATATTCATTATTTACATTATTCGGACTATTGTCCTCATCTTTGTCACCATATTATACGCCTTTTATTATAAAGACGTTGGTTAGATCCAGTGACAGAACCCAAAGAATGTGTGTTCAATACACAGTTAAGGCAGTGGAGAACTTTCAGACGGAAATTAACAGGAGATAACTGATAACTGACATCCATCAAACATGGCACGTGGAACTAGAACAGTCTACCCCAGTCAGCAAAATAAAGGGTTAAGTTCGACATTCCAACCACCTGAAGAAGGCCAGAGCGTACAACGGCTGAAGCATTGTAATAAATATGGCATCAAAAAATTTGGACAATAGTCCCAATAATGTAAATAATGTACATATACCTCATCTCAGAAATATAGACAGATACCTCATATTCATGTTTAAGAGGCTGAGTGATTTTTTGATCAATTTTCAGAATGAGAAAAAAGATGTAACTTATGTGATGTCAAATCTGTTAATTTAATGAATATGTTGCAGGCCGGTGTATGGGTTGAGAGATAAATGTTTCTCCTGAAACACCCACAACAAAATGGCAGACTTGTGATGTGAGTCCACATAGAAAAATAAAAAGAAGTGACAAGACAGAATATATATGTACAAATAAATGATAATGTATTAACAACAAAAGGGTTACAAGTGACAAAGATGTGTGTGTCAAATGAATGTGAAAACCTTTTTGGGTGCAAAGTATGTATGTGCGTGTGTGTATGCATGGATTCTTCATGTGTTTCCCAAAGGAAAGCATGTTCTTTGTGAGAGATTTACATGTTGATGAAAAAGCAGATACGGTAAGAAGAGAATGAGAAAATTATTTTTTTTTAAGCATTTCACCCCAAGCAAGGCAGGAGTACCACTAGCATGCAGAGTTACAGAGAGTGAGAGCAAGAGTAAAGAGGAGTATTTGAGGAAAAGATAAAGAGAAGGAGGGAGATCAAGATCAAGGCATCATAAGATATCGATTGACATTACATTTGAATATTTGAAGATTATAGCTATCAGGGAAGCAAGTAAAAGAAAGGGCATTCCATTGTTGGGAAGTGTGAGAGAAGAAGCTGTTGGAGTAGAAGAGGTAATTATATTTAACTGTTTCAACAGTGAAAGGGTGGGACCGAGATGCCAGTGAAAGTCACTCATCAGAGCAGTTGCCATGAAAATATTTGTGGGATGAACAGTGCGGACACCAGACCATTTCATGGAATATTTATAGTCTGTTTCTCCTAGTTTCGAAAATTAAGAGGAGGTAACCCGACAGTACAAATCAAAAAATCATAGAATAAAATGTTAATATTTATGTAAATAAAGGGTTACAAGTTACAAAGACAAAGATGTGTGCGTCAAATGAATGTGAAAACCTTTTTGGGTGCAAAGTATGTGTAGTTGGTGAATGTGTGTATGTATGTGTGGTTAGTTATGCATTTCCAAAAAGGAAGAACATTCTCTGCATGTTGACGAAAATAATGCTAAGTGGAAAAGAGAGTAAGAAAAAATACTGCAGAGTATTTATAGTACAGAAAGCATCCCTTAGTAGCAGTTTCAAAAATTAGGAGAAGGTAACCCAACATATTATGCATTTCAGTATGTCAAGTAATGCACAATAAGTAACATTGAAGGCATAGATAATTTGTTATAATTCAGAAACATTTTTAAGTATTTAACTTTTTCTTTAGAGCAATAAGTATTTTTCATTACTAATTTATTCTTTTTGCTTTTAGTGTACATTCAATAAAAGTCATTCTTTTATAGCTTCGTAATACAATATCTGTCTATATCTCAGAAGAGGCATGGCACGTGGAACTAGAACAATCTGTGCCAGTGCATGAAATAAAGGCTTTGGTTCAAAATTCCAATCACCTGAAGAAGACCAGAGCATACAACAGCCGAAACATTGTGAATAAGGCAATGAAAATCAGTATAAGTCTGACTAATGTAAATAAGCTTAGTAATACATTTCAAAGCAATGTTTGTATTATTCAAAAAGCATGGTTGATTGGTTGATTTTCTTTAGTGGCATATAAACATCTCTATGGGTTATTTTATGCTGAAATCTAAATATTTTGAACACAATTTTATGGCTTCATCTAAATATATTTTGAACGAAATTGCATGCCTTCAACTACAGATAAAATGTATTATTGATCATTTTCATATAAAATATATTGTTAGTCGTTTTGCTTTAAAAATTTATTGTTGGTCATTTTACTATAAATATGTATTTTTATACTTTTATTGTGTTTTGTTTTTGTTTGAGGGTTCACTATTTGCCCATAGCTGGGACCCTAACAGGTGCTACCACCCCGAATCAGGTTGGACCTGGGAACAACATCAAATAAGAGGTGGTTTCATAATCCTCAAAACCTCCAATCATCCTATCAAAGCATTGCTGCCAGATGTAGTTTATCACCATACCGAGGACTACAATAGAAAAGACCAAGAGCCACTTAAGTTAGAGAGTTACTTAATAACTCTCTACAACAACCTCATTTTGTGTTGTGTGGATGTAGGAGGAGAAGTGTGAAGTGCAGATTATATTTTTGATGGTTATTTTGCTATAAAATGTATTGTTGGTCATTTTACTATAAATAGGTATTGTTGGTCATTTTACAATATAACAATGTATGTCTGGTAATTCTACTATAAAAATGTATTTTTATGCTTTCATAATGTTTTTGTTTGGGGGTTTCTTGTTTGGGCTATTTGCCCATAGCTGGGACCCTAACAGGTGCTACTACACCTAGTCAGAGTAAGCTTGGGAACAACATCTCCTGGGTTCCACACTCTTTAAAACTTCCAATCTCCCAAGCAGAAGACTTTCTCTTGGATGTAGCTTATCATCGTACCCAGGTCCTGTCAAAGAACACAGATGTTTATAATTTTGGTAAGCACAAAAATAAAATCTGTTTGCTTATCTGTAGCTGGAAACCTATTTTATCAGAGATTGTCTTGAACATCTAATTTCTTAGACAGTCAAAATCAAAAAGAAAGTGTTTACATTTTTAATTCTTTTGACGGTAAAACATGTGTTCTAATGCATCATGGGAATATTCTATATTTTATTCAACTTTTTTTATAATCTAACTTTTTCTTTCTTTATTGTTAACTAAACTTCTTGTATTTTAGAGTATTTTTATTGCTTAACTTTTAATTTTTCTTTTATTATTTTGATTTCAGACTACTACAATGTCTACTAATAGGGGTTGGGAGTTATTTAGTAATTTATTTATTGCTATCACTACAAATTCATCTCTTCTTGAATTCCCTCGTCTATGGGTTAAATTGTAGCATAAATTTGGCTCTTCAGCCTTGGGTAGCAATCAGTCTAGGAGAAAGACAAACTCTGCATTTAAAACCTTATTTAGTGTTGGTGAAGCAGATACTCTGTAGCTAATGAAAGAATCATGGGATTTACAATGATCTTATGATCCTGACTGTGGTTGGTCTTGATTGATGTTTAATAAATATTCCACTTATGATTTCGACACAATATTCATGTGGTGAAGTTCCAATTCAACTTTTGTGGGGTTTTTTTTTGTTGTAAAGTTAATTATTGAAAGCTCTTAGCTTTGGATTAAAATTTACCTCAAAATGGAAACCTTGAAGATACAACAGTTCAGATCCACAGACACAATGACACAGATTATAACAAAAGTTTCATTCATTTCAGGATTAATTACTACCACACACATTATTCTATATATTTATCTACTGTCACATCTCTATTCATTCTAACTCCTGTTTATTCAGTCAGAGTTCATTCTCATTTTCAATATACCAGTGCCTTTCATGGTGTGATGACTAAAGTCTCGCCTTGGGAATTAGTAAATGATTTCATGCTTTCTTCTCAGAGCATATCAAATTTTTGTAAAGTTTTTATTATCCTGTGGCTTCCAGACTTATTGAAATTAAACCACCTTCATTGAATCTTAACATTTCATCAACCCCTTTTCCATTGATCTGATCACAGATGATGGTAATAAAATAAGTAGACGACGTTAATATATAGAATACTAGCAGTAGAGCCCGGCATTGCCCGGGGATGTAACAGTAAGAGATAGATCAAGTATCGACCATCATAAAGACTGAAAAATAAAATTGACAAAGATTATTGTTTAAGGTTGACGGACATGTATGTCTTAATTAGTTGTTTTTTTGTTTTTTGGGTTTTTTTTTACGAATTGGTCAAACCCAAACTCAAACAAAAGCATTGTTTTCAATCGTTATGAGTATCGATTGAATAGAATTTTATTATAAACAATTGTCTTGTAAATGGAATTTTTAAAGCATTCTGAATGTAAAAATAAAGAAAAACGTGTGCAAGACAATAAGAAACACTACCTGCCAAAAAAAAAAGTGAAGTGTTGTTGAAATCGGTTGAAAAATGTAGGAAATCCGATCCCATATATAAGTGAACACACACACAAACAACCTGGGTTTTATAATAAGTATAACTCGATATGAGTTGTCTCCCTTTCATTCTGGCGACAGAATCGTGTTTTATCGTGTTTTCAAATTGATTTTGAGCAAAAACAATTGTGTTTTTCCAATTTTTGGCACTGTCAGAACCACCGCAAGGTAATTTTACGTAGTCCTGTGAAGTTTTGTTGAAATCAGTTGAAAAATGTAGGAAATCCGATCCAATATATAAACATACAGACACACACACACAATCTGTGTTTTATAATAAGTAAGATATATGAGATATCTAAGGAATGTAGTTATTTTTAATATCACAAGGACCAGTTGAGTTGGCTCAATGTAGCTTGGAGCCCAGTTAGAGAGGACCTTACTGTGAATGTGTAAACTGATGCTTTCTTATTGTGTTACTCATTTATCAGTAAGATGTCACTGTTAGATTGTGTGCTGTATGGCTGGTGTATTCATAATAACAAAGTGAATCCATTTTTTTGATAAAATGTATCATCCAAGTTTTTCAGCATTTTCTACCATTCAAATCTGGCTCCATGTGAGTTCTGGTTTTACGAAAACCTAAGATTGCTATTGAAATATCATGGACAAGGAGACAGCAATAAGACAGCCCATGATAAAGACTTTATACACTTTCAGAAAATAAAAGATATGCTTGTATAGTGGTCCTAAGTCACAAAAGGTATGTATATATAGTATATAGAGATAAGGTTGGAATAATACATAAGTAAAGACCAAATTTACTGCCTATAGTACCATTTTATTTTTATGTTAGTTTTGATGATTGCCCTGACAATTGTTTGAAGGTAACTTCTTTTACTTGCAGTATCCCTTCAGGATGTGCACAGTCATGGCTCTTTACAGCTTTCTATTCTTTGTAGTTCTAAGCAATGTTTATCTGCTTACAATCCCTCCTTGTTCATGATTACTTGATTTGTTTTTTATGGGTTATCAACCTTCTGCAGGTTATTTAAAGCCAGAAAATATTTTTAAACTGTAAAAATTCCCTTTTTGGAGATAAAAATGATTTGCTGATTGACCTATAGTTGATGGAGCAGAAGAGGTGTATTCAGACATTTCCAAAGGGTATTTGCATGTAAGCGGAAATCAAGCCGTTTGATTTCTAATTCTGAACTGTTATCCATTACACCACCCACACATCCAAGTACCTACTATTCCCAAAAAGACACCCATCTCATTAATGACAGGGTTTGATGTTGCTTATCCCTGTTCATGTTCTGCCATCCATTTACACAAGCTTTTTAGGTAAGCTACTTTCTGTTTTCCACTGTTCCTCTTGCCTTCAATATATCACATGAGTTTTAAATTCTCCAACTACTCATGGATTCATTCATGATTCTAATGAAATTAAAAAGCATATCTGTTAATGATTATAAATTATCTCTAATAATTAACATCAGGGATTTTTTCTTGTTAACAAATCTATTTTGGGGTTTTTATGTTTGGCTGGTCGCTTGATATACAAACTGTCTGAAGGATTAAAAAAAAACTTTGCTAACTTCACAGAAATAACAACTTTAACACAAAGTATATGTAAAAAGGCTTTTAATAATATTTCACTTCTAGACAATATCTACAGATATACTTTTATGTAACATGTCCTTTCAGAATGTGAGCAATCATGGCTCTCCACAACTTCCTATCCTTTGTAGCTCAAAACAGTTATCATATTACTATACTTTATTATTATATTATTATTATATATTACTATCCCTTATCATATTACTATATTTATCTCTCTTGCTCCTATGACCTCCTGATTCAGCTTTCCTCTCTACAGTTTCCTCTTTTTTAAACTTATTCACTGTTCTCTTGATGGTTCTTGAATGGACTTTGAAGATGGAAGTCAGAGCATGAATGTTGGCACCATTACTGAAAGCCTTAATGATCTTTTTCCTCTCACCATTGCTCAGTTGGAAAGACATACTGGGGTTGACACAAAACAAAATTACTAAATTCTCTAACTACTCATGGATTCATTCATGATTCTAATGAAATTAAAAAGCACATCTGTTAATGATTATAAATTATGTCTAATAATTGACATCAGGCATTTTTTTCTTGTTAACAAATCTATTTTGGGGTTTTTATGTTTGGCTGGTCGCTTGATATGCAAACTGTCTGAATAATTAAAAAGAGTTTGCTAACTTCACAGAAATAACTTTAACACAAAGAAGTATATATAAAAAGGCTTTTAACAATATTTCACTTCTAGACAATATCTACAGATATACTTTTATGCACCATGTTCTTTCAGAACGTGAGCAATCATGGCTCTCCACAACTTCCTATCCTTTGTAACTCAAATCAGTGATTATTATATTACTATCCATATCTTTTCAGGATGTGGTCAGTCATAGCTCTCCACAATTTTCTAAACTTTGTAGCTGAAAGCAGAGTGTGATGTAATTGTCCATGGTTAGGTGCAATCAGCAAAATTTTCAACAAATGGAATTGCCAAATTTCTCAATAAACAATAAGAAAAGAAAAAAAATTAAAATGTGGGTTTCAGGTTATATTCACTGTACAAGACGACCCCCAAAATTGTATTTTAAAATGTACTGAATAATTAATAAATTCAGTAAGCATATATTTTCTTTTCACTCAAATTCTAATGAAAAAATGGTGAAGGGATATTCAATCTACAATACCTTGTGACTGCATGCTGTGTTTTCGGTATGCTATTACGTTCACCTGAATGTCATTTACCCTCTAACCATCTACTCATTCCACTCTTATGGAACATGATCTTTAAATGGCTTGTTGAGACACACATCCAGTCGTGTTTTTGTTCAACATCACTGAAAAAGAAGAGGCAAGATAGTGTCAATCAATTAACTACAAAAATCTACTGTGTTTGATGATAGTTTAGTTGACAAATATGCATTTTATCATTGTCATGTAATCATAGCACATGTTATATAAAATAAGAGGACTTTTATTATATTACACTTTTATTATTTTATTATAATAATGGGAATTAAGTTGTTTCAATAGAAAATATTTATGTTGATAGTTACTAAGGCAGGGGGTAGCCTACTGTCAAAAATCTTGCATGATAACAGGTTACCATAAACCAAAGGATTTGAGGCCAACATTTTTTAAGATTAAAAGGTGACCTTATATGACTGCATATATGGTAGGCATGTTGAAGAATAGACTGGAGGCAAGAGGAAAGTGGTTCTACAGAAGGATACTGAGAATATCATGGACAGAGCATGTGAATAACAAGGAAGTTTTAAGGAAAATAGGAATGAAAAGGACACTCATGTTTAGGATAAGAAAGAGATTGCTGAAATTTCTGAGACACATAATGAGGAACATGGGCAATTATGGCTCCCTACAACTTATGCAAATTCATGCAAGCTGATTAGGCATGTTGAAGAAGAGACTGGAGGTAAGAGAAAAGTGGTTTCTACAGAAGGATACTGAGAATACCATGGACAGAGAATCTGTGCAACAAGGAAGTTTTTAAGAAATTAAGAATTAAAAGGACCCTTGATCTTAGAATCAGAAAGAGATTGTTGAAATTTCTGTGAAACATAATGAGGAAAGGGAGCTTGGAAAATTTGACACTCACAGGACATATTGTGAACAAGAAGGATAGGGAGAAACAGTAACCAACATACAGGTATACAACTGCATTTATTTTGGATAAATTCTACAAAGTTATATATGTTTATAGATGTTACAATTTAGATAAGAATCAATCTAAACTTTTTCTAAATTCTCTGCACTATTCTCAGATTGACACCCAAACACTCTGAAATGTTCGAATTGGAACTTCCGGTGTGAATACCAAACAGTACTGCATACCGTTTCCAAATTTCTGGCATAGTGAATTGTGTCATGGTGCTCTTTTTCTCACAGATGGTGCCCAACTGACCCTGCTATGCTGTGCAGTCGACAAAATAAAAAACAAACAATGCACATACGTGAAATTAAAAATATAAAAAGTCAACAATTTAAGCTCACCCCACAAAATATGATGAAATATCAGATTTTTTGCTGGCAAGGACTTTTTGTGTGAGACAAAATCTTTCAACACCATTCATTATGCATAGATTAGAGAGAGATTTTGTAGGAATCAATTGTTGGAGAATATGTATGATATAAAAGGTGATGAGGTAGTGTAGATGTGGCAGACAAGGTATACTTTTTTTTAACCAATTCACTCCAAGCAAAGTGATAATGCCACTAAGAGGCAAGGGGCTACTGGGAGTGGAAAAAAAATAAAAAGATTTTAGAAGGAACCAGAAACCTGATCCTAAACAGAGAAAAGGGATGAACATCTCTTTGTTCAAAAGACAGGGGAGGGGTTTCATCTGGATGGCAGGCAGACATATTGAAGAGAGAGAACAAAAAAAAAAAGAAAATTAGTAGATAAAATTTCAGAGTTCATAGAGATAGAGTAGAAATATTGACTTGAAATAAAAGGGTAAAAGAGTGACTTGACATAAAGAGTTGTGAGTTCAATACCTGACCACAGCAGACAGAACAAAAAATGGAGATTTGAGTTACTAAAGGGAATTAACTGAAACTGAGCTATTCAGAAAAGGCATGGCATGTGGAATTAGAACAATCTACCCCCTGGACTAAATAAAGCATTTGGTTTGAAATTCCAACATACATCACCTGAAGAAGGTCGGAACATACGACGGTCAAAATATTGTGAATGTGGCAATAAAGATGAGGAAAACAGTCTGAATGATGTAAATAGCGTAAAAAGAGTTGAAGTAGTCCTGAGAAGCAACCAGAAACCTGACCCTAAGTAGGAAACAAAGGATAAAACTCTACTCTTATTCATAAGATCAGGGAGGAGTGAGAACCACAAGTGGTTAAATTTGAACACCATTTGACTGTAGAATTATTGTTGCAGTCAGATTTGTATCTCTGAGATGGTAACCATTTTTTGCTGCACCAAATTTCTCTTGAGCAACAAGAGTAGATCAGAAATATGCACATTCTTGACCAACATCATCAGCATGCAAAAACTGTGGGGACCTATAGATCATGTTAAATGGTTCAGTGCTGGTGCTACGTCAGCCAATGAGCATTCTAAGTGTACTGACTGATGTTGGCTACATTTCATTGGGTTTTATAATTGTGGCGCAACAAGGGTACCATTATTGAAACTATATCATTGGTCATTCTAACTGATCTGGGAATTAAGAAACACATCAATGGTACTAATGATGAAACATAAAAATGCAAAATAAACTAAATACTATCTTACCAAACTTCAGAAAAATACCTGAAAGGAAAAGGTCACTATAACATGACTACAGATAGGTCACACTAAAATTATGCATTCATTCTTACTGAAAAAAGAAGAATCACTGAAACAAGAAGAATCACTGAAACAAGAAGAATCACTGAAACAAGAAGAACTACTAAAATATTTTCTAATTGAATGGATTGATTTTGACTCCAAGAACATAATTTCTTCAAGGCAAACAACCTAAATGTTCAAAAAAATATTAAAATAAATAGAATTATAACATTCCTGAAATCAGATGGATATATCTGAAAACATAAAAGAAAAACAAAACCATTTTTTTTTTTAAAACTCTCATTGTTAAGAGACGTTGCGTTGGGGTATTTATTTAACTGGAAATCCTTAAAATTGTTGTGGGATTAACTGAACATAAGGCAAGGACAATGTCTTATAGCAGAGATTAGTATGCTATAATGACTAAATAAGGGGGGAGGGTGACGTAAATAACAGTTGAACCAAATGTAAAGGCTTTTCCATTTTTTTCACCTTGGTGTTTGTAGGGAAGTATACAACTATTTTAATCACTGAGCCGACCAATTAAGTATTTCTGATTCTAATCAAAAATAATCCAACCGGACAGGTACTCTCTCTTTCATGCCCACACTAACTCAATTTCTCTCCCTCTTGATATGCAAGTCTGTATTTTATGCAAGGCAGCTTAAAAGAAATGTCTGGAAAAATATTAAAATAAATAAAATTATAGCATTCCTGAAATCAGTTGGATTATAGGTGAAAACATGAAAAAACAAAACAATTTTTGTCCCTTTTCCCTGAATATAAACTGAAATAAATCAGTTTTGGCATAAAACAACATTGAAGAGTTGATATGCTATTAAAAATCCACTTAAACTAAAACCTAAACCTCATCTGGGTCAGTGAACATTGTCATTCGACAGTAGAAAACTGGAACCATGTTATCTGGTCAATAGACATGTTTTCAACTCTTTGAGGAAGATCAAGCTCATTTGTGAAAGAGACTGCTTGCACAATGTTATGGAACCAATAAGTTTGCAGCTGCACTACATCTGGTGCCTCTATGATGCCAATGAGTTATGAGACTCATTAAGTTTACAGAATGTTATGCAAGTTGCTGATCACGCCATAATGATTTTGTCATTAGTCGTTATTCTATTGGAGTTTGCAAAGAAGATTAGTGAAACTGGAGTTTGTTTTGACAGGCGTGACATGCATCGATCGTGTTGCAGACCATTTAGACTTGTTTATGCTTATCATGTTTTCTGCAGGTGACAAATGCATGAGTAATATGAAACTGGTTGCATGAACACCCCAGTGGCACCCATACATGTCAATCTGATTTAAAACACAATTGATCATGCATGGAACATGATGCAGACCTCAATAAATTCCATGCATTTCCTCTGTGGTACCTAGACTTTATGCATTTAAGTGAAGTACTAGATTGGCTGGTAGGTCCCATCATTTTACAGTAAAAATTGCTAGATGTAACTGCAAGTTCTATTCTAATAGTTTCTTTTCTTACACTTCTCCCTGGGCCTTTTCTGTAAATACTTCCATGGTAATTGTTTTGATGAACTTTCTGCTATAGTACCTAGATTTTCTGAATTTAAGCACAGTACTAGATTGTCAACAAGGTCTCATCAATTTATAAATGAATTAGCTTGGTGCAACCATAAATTCTATGCTAATAGTTTCTTCTCTTGCACTTCTCGCTTATGGAACTCTCTTCCAGCTCCATGCTTTCCGGCCAGCTTTGATCTTCAAAAATTTAAATGCAATGTCAATTGTTATCAACTGTCTTCCTGATTCCTCTTCTTTTTTTCTTCTCTATGTTTTTCTTTTTCTTATTCTTTTACATTCAGTAACCCCCTGCATCTTAGCAATAATGCCTTGTTTGGGGTGAAATGATTAAAAAAAAGTTACATCCTAGATAGATATTTTTAATAACAAATTTCACTTAATACAAGACTCAAAAGCCACTCATGGTAGAGGGTTCATGAATGAGGAGTGTGATATGAATGGAAGTAGAAGTAGAAGGAAGAGGAGATTATGAGGATAAGAAGGAAGGATAACAATTAATCCTTGCCTAGAAAAGGTTAAAATTGTAGTGTTTAGGAAAGCATCCATGCAGGAGCCTGTTTCACAAAGTAGCAGCTCTCAGGGAAAAAACTGTGTGAGTGGAACTTCCTCCTGACAAATGGAATTCAGAGGAAATGTGTGTGATTCCATTCCATGGACATAGCATGGCAAATCCTAGCTGTAATGTTCTGAACTGGTAGAACGAAAGAATGGGACTCATCTGAAAGTTTGCCATTTCAAATAGTGATAGAGTAGCAATATGCTTGCAACATTGCATTTTTGGGGAAAGAGGTTGTAGAGTGGGAAATAACTCATCCCCTACATGAACACATAAATGATTTTGAACTATATCAAAGGTGGAAAATGAAGATTGGGTAGCTTAATACGACACATGACAGCAATACTCCATTCCCATGCAACAACTCCAGCACCTTGTAGATGCCTTGTCATGTTGCATTTAAGGCAGTTATTCAGCGAGGCCTAATTTTTTGCCACTTCAGTGTGTATATATATATATATATATATATATATATATATATATATATATATATATATATATATATATATATATATATATATATATATATATATATATATATATATATATATATATATATATATATATGTATGCAATGATAATGATCCGATGTATCTTCACAGATGATCACTGCCTAAAACATGTTTGCTTCCTACCTTACACCTCTCTCGTGCATGACCCCGAAGGTGACTCGCCAGGCTGGCTGCGGACTTGCATGACTTGTTACACAAGTGACAGATGAACAATGTGCTTGCCACAACCTTGATGAATTCACACCACTGTGCCTGATTCCTGTGCACCACCATGTGCTTTTTCAGTCTGGAGCTGTTTGTGCATACCTTGTTACACATCATACAGGCTGTGACACTCTGTGTCTGGGGAATGTCAAGGGTGATTTTTTCTTTATGTGACTTCACATGATTCACCCAGCCAGCCTTTGAAAGAAGTATGCACTGACAGAAATCACATGTCCAGCCCTTCATACTCAAGTTGAGTTCATGGTTATCATCCATTCAAAGTCACCGTTTCAGCGATTTGTGTTCCAGATGATATTCTCAAAGAGTTGACACCCATCTCTTATTTGACCTCTTCATCCAGTTCTATCTCGGGCCATCTCTTCCCCAGCCAAATGCCAGCTTTTTTGGGTGTTCTTGATACAGTCCTTGTAATTACGTCAATTATTTTTTGGGGCTTGAAAAGAGAATTTTCACTTGTAGAAATGTGTTGATGGATTCAACAGTTTTCTTTCAATTTCTTGATATATTTTTTTGTGTATGTTGGCTTGGAAGAGTAGTGATTCTATTAGGAAAGGTAATTGATATATATATATATATATATATATATATATATATATATATATATATATATATATATTTTTGAATTTGTAGCATTGATGAATTGGATTGTGATATTACAATTCCAATGTAATAAATTATAACCATGGAATATTAATATTTGAGCCTTTTATATTATATTATATTCTTGCTCTTTACTGTACATTGTACTCTACATGTATTTTATCCTCTTGAAATATATATATATATATATATATATATATATATATATATGTACTAATATTATCTATCTATCTATATATATATATATATATATATATATATATATATATATAATAATCTAGGCTCTACTTATGTATTGAGCACTGATTTTTAAAAATGAAAACAAAAATACTAAAGAACTTTGGATCATCAATCAAACAGTTCTTTCCTATTATATAAATACGCTCACACACACACAGATATATATATATATATATATATATATATATATATATATATATATGATTCACTCTCCACATCTTGGTAAGATGAATTTTGATCTAAAATTTTCCCTATATTTTTAATCTCTGGAATAATGACATTGAGAAAGATGGTGATTGATTAATTGATTGATTTGTTTTTTTTTACGGTTTGTCAACCTTTTGCAGGTTGATTAAAGCTAGAAATATTTTTAGATTGCAAGACTATTTTGGTGATAATAATGAGTTACTGATACAATTTTTACTAATTAACCCATAGCTAGGGTGGGGAAATTGTGGATTCATACCTTTCCTAAGGGTATTTGCACATAGGTGAATATAATGAATCTGACTGGAATTTGAACTCGGCTCTCTGATTAACAATTCAGAGTCATTACACCACCCACACATCCAAGCACATCCAAGCTTACAGCAGCTGGCATATCCAAACGGTCATCATCGAGTACTGACCAGTGCTCCAACATGATATGGCCATAAGCCAGAACATGATTAAATATTTGTTGTGTAAAACAAATGTTTTTTTTCATCATTAGGCTATCAACATATTGCTGTACCAACATACAAATGCTTACACAAATTTATTTATATCTAAACATATATGCACGTCTATGACTAATTTTTGGTGTATGGGTTGTGTGTATGTTTTTAGAGTTATAGGGATGTTTTATTTTCTGAAGATGGTTAGTACATTGTGGCTGTGTTCATAGTTAATATTAAGTGTTGCCTTTTTCTTTTTTATTATTAAGGCTTCCATTATTTTTAATCATTTTTTACATGCAGATGAGTTTATTATGCTTGTATTTTCTACTAGAATGTTTCAGATGGAGTCTGGGAAGTTTGTGTGTTTGTTTAAATGGATTCTAATAAAAAAGTAAAAATAAAATCATCCTTGATGATGGCTAAAAGTATAGCCAAAAGTACTTGTAGTTATAGAACATTTGAACAATTTCTGCACACTCTGTGTCCAGAAAAGAAAACAATTGTTTGAACAGAAGAAAAATTAAATGAAAAGCTTAATTATCATACCTTGTCTGTAGTCTTTAATGAAACGTGTGTGTGTATATATATATATATATATATATATATAAAGTCAGCAAATGAATTTATCTCAGACAGAAACAAGACCATTTAAAAATTATAGATGATTGTCTTTGTGACTTTGTGTGTCTCCTTGCTCGTGAGTGTAGCATATTATTACAATTATGTATATACGATTTTGATTTTCAATGGATGCTTCCAATTTGTGGCCATGTGTCAGACTAAGGAAATAAATAACAAGAACCTGCTTCATGTCATAGTTCCGTATTTCCTCCCGGTGTTAGAAATTTGTTCTTGAACTTCTTGAGTATAATAAAATAAAAAATAGCTACAATTTTTAAAACTAATTTTCAAGGCGCTACGTAAAAGAATGGCGCAACATAATCTTCTTAATTCTGTTTCCTTATATTCACCTAAGTTTAATTTGAAAATATGCAAAAAAACAAACAAAAAAAAACTTCTTTTTTTCAAAATGTCAAAATAGCCGCTAAATTATTTCTCTGTTATTATTTTATTTTAAGGTTATTATATTATTTGTAATTGTATATTTATTTTTGTGGATACTTCTTTATTTAAAAACAAATATGGATAGAAAAGAGAAAAACGAAATAATTAATGCATATGTTGACGATTTTTTTAAAAGTTTGGTAAATTACATTTCTTTAAATAAAAATATTTCATTTACATTTTTTTAGTAGTACATTTTTAAAACAAATGAAAAAAAAATAAGATTGAATGAAAAAAAATTGTATTTTAAGAACATAATTTACAATTATTAATTAAAAAATCAGATAGAGACTACAGTACTTTATCGCGTTGCAGAAGCAATAAGAAGACCAAAAATATTAACAATTTCGTTTTAAAATATTGACTGTCATTCTATCATTTTGAATCGTGGTGATTATTTTCATGAAAGGTACAAGAAGATGATAGTGAGAAGGACGAAGTGAAAGATAAGGAAGAAAAACGAAGGAGAAAGAAAAATCCGTGCCTTTTTTTCTTCATAAACTTTAAAAGGAGCACTTGCTCGACATAAGTAAAAAAAAGTTCGTGTTATTTAGGCGTGTGTGTGTAATATATATATACATACGTGTCTTTGCACGTGAAAATGATCGCGGGATCATTTGCCTTGTGTGTGTTCTTTAAATTAGGATGGCCTGAAGATTGCGTTCAAGCATAAAAACAGACCCGGCGTTGACCTCAGTGTCCAGTGTCCACTGACCACTCTTATTTACATTGCACACGCTCTACCACTGATATTGAGCACTTTTTACCTAAAAAAGCATGCCTTAAAAAAATAAATCTAGTTTTAACTTTTTAAGGTATGCTTTTTTAAATATTAAGTTGCGTAGTTCATAGTTTCGTAGAGATACCTGCTGTGATACAAATTTAGTGACATTGGCGTTTTTTCAAAAATGTTTTTTTTTATTGTAGATTTGTTTTGTTATTAAACTGAAAGGAAAAAGGTTTATCGTTATACGACATTATTGAAATATGAATGGCAAAGTTGATTATTTTCTAGATAGTTAAAAAAACTAAGAGTAAAAAAAAAATAAACTTTTTAAAAAAAAAACTATGAATAAAATAAAAACGGGAGAGATGATGGGAAAGAGAGACAGAAAAAAATCATGTAGTTAGTTAATCATTAAAAATTGAAATTAAACAAGGAAGGTAATAAATAATTGACAAGAGGGAAAGTTGCAATGAATGAGTGATGGTCATTGATAGAGAGGGAAAATAAGGTATCTTTAAGGAGATGGGATGACGAGTGACATAATGGAAAAAATAGTGATAGTAAATATTTTTCACTTTTCGGGACCCTCGAAAGAGAGGGAGAGAAAAAAATGACTGAATAGACAATGAAAGGCACATAGAGAATAAAAACAATGAGGAGAGTTAGGGTTATTAAGCGAGAATGAAGTGAAGAGGAGAAATAAGAATAAACAAAGGAGAAGGTTATGAGTGACATGAGGGAGAGGATTTTGTCGATTTAAAATAAGTGAGAGAGAAAAGCGATAGGTTAGATTGTAAGAGAGAGGGGGTTGTGTGTAAATATTAGGGAGAGATGAAAAAATATAGAGGAAGACAAAGAGAGAAATGAGCGGCATGGCGATTTTACAGAATAGGGCAAAGAATCAAAGATTATCAAATATGTAGTCACTTAAGTAATAAGTCACAATAGTGTAAAAAAAAAGTATATGCAAACGAAAAAAAAACAATGAAGGCAAAGGTTATACATTTATTTACAGAGGGTGAAAACAAAAGATAAAATTATGTAAGGGAAAAAGAAGTGAGAAGAAAGAGAAAGCGGGGAGCAATATTTAAAACAGAACCGCCATGGAAGAGAGACAGGCTAAGAGTAAGTAAGTGACACTAATTCATAGAGAATTTGAAAGTAAGGACTTAGAGTTTCACCCTAGGTGGGGGTGAAACAACAACAACAAAAGTCACAATAAAGGGTCCATAAAGAGAGAAAGTGAGATAAAGAATGCATTCTAATAGAGAGGGATGCAGTGAGTGGCAAAATGAAAAAGATAAAGAAGAAAGGTAACAACAATAGCGAAGGGGTTACACAGTAAAATCCATAAAGAGAGAGTGAAAACGAGAAGTAAAGTTATTCAAGGGAGAGGTATAGATAGGTAACAATAACGAAGGGGTTTATAACTTGGATCTTTATATAGGGAGGGTGAAAACGATAAAAAGGGTTTCAGGAAGGAGGGTTGCAATGTGTGAGAGAGAGGAGAGCAGGAAAACAGAACGAGTTGAATAGTGAGTGGGTTACAGTAATAAGGTTGTTGAGAGAGGGTGACAAACGAGAGGAGGAGTCGTGAGAAGGAGGGTGAGGAAGATTGACGGAAAGGAGAGCAAGCGGGAGATGTGTAATGCAAAGGACAGGGTTCCACTAAAAGGGTCACTGAGGGAGGGTGAAGGCGATCAGCAGTGGTGAACAAGGGAGAGTGAGCGCGAAAGAGAGGAGCGCTACTTGGAAGGTGGCTGCCCGCGGAAGAACATATGTTGAGCTTAATTGCGTTGTGCGGCAGCCATATTGGTTGGTATTCATCTCTCGGCCGCCATTCGAGGCTGTCGCTCACACACACGACAACACGCACCGCTCCGGAGCCTGGATATTAATATTATTATTACTACTACTATTACTACTCCTTTTTCCTTTTTGGATGCTAAACAAGCGAAAAAGAGAAGAAACAAAAGCAAAGAAGAGGAGAAAGCGTAGACAAGGATTTAACCTTAATGTACCACCAGGATTATTACTTTTACTACGGAGTACTTCTGGTTTATTGATATAAAAGCGACGAGAAGGATTTATCATTATTATTCTTTTGTGTTTCCCCCCTTTTTTTTTTTTTTTTTTTTTCAATTTTTCAATTTTTTTCTTTCCATCCCTACCCCCTGCCTCTCTAAACCCTGCTGCATTACATCTATAGATGTATATGTATATATAAATTTCATTGATGTCGATGCTGCTACGAGCCGATCATACTTTCTCTTGTTGTTGTAGTAGTAGCAGCGTAAAAGAGAAAGAAAGGGTGAAAGTGTTAGAGTGAGTGAGTGTGTGGAAGGGAGAAAGATAGAAAGTGAGAGGGGGTGATGTGAAAGTAAGTTGTAAAAAAAAAAAAAAAAAAAAAAAAAGGGGTAAAGTTTACAACAACAACAAAAAAGTTTTTAAAAAATCTAAAAGTTAAAGAAAAAAAGTTTATATATTTGTAGATTTAAACCTGACCTTTCCCTTCCCCTCACCTCTGGAGAGAAAAAAATATTTAAAATATATATTATTTTTATTTCTGTCCGCCCAATCAAAATATATATCTCTATATATAGATATATACATATATATATATATATATATATATATATGTATTAAAGAGCTATATCTATATATATATATAAATATATATATACATATAGATAGAGATCCATATATATATATATATATATATATTTAAATATTATTATTAAAAGGGTAAAAAAAAATTATCTTCTATAAATCGTTTATGGAACCGTCAGAGTCTCCGAAACAACTACGTCACCAGAGAAATAGGCGACGTCGCCTCGTCAGGGCACAGCAGTTACAAGAAAAACCCCTGACGATGATGGTAGGAAGTGGTGAAGACGACGAAGATGAAGATGGCGAGTTCGAATCCCCTCCTCGTACCAGTAAGGAGGATAATAATAACAAGGGACGGTCCAAACCGCCCCCGCCTCGACGTCGTAGGAGCAGGACAAGTTCGAACTCCTTCGACGAGGATATTATCGATGGATTTGCTATCATAAGTTTTAAAACCCTGGAGGATTTAGAGGTAGGTACAAAACAACACTCTTGAATCGCTCACCCACCCCTTAACAACTACCACCCGGTGTCATTTAGTTTATAATGCCCACATCCTGACACACACACATCAATACATAACACACGCACACACACACACATTTATATAACACACACACACATACACACATACATACATATATATATATATATATATATATATATATATAAGTAACAAAACACGGTTGGTACACATGGAATAAAATTCCAATAATAGCCATACAAACATTCTCACACAAGTACAAGGTTGGTACACAAAATAAAATTCCAATAACCATATATATGTCAGGATATACACTTTTTGATTGACTCTGTAAATGAGTAAAATTTAAAAATGTGTCTTGTAGCCTTTTGCTTCCCAAATAAAATAAAAAAAAAATAACTGCAAAATATTCTTATTTCCATTTCTAATTTATTTTATTTGAATATAAAAAAAAATAATAATTATACTATGTAAGGCACCCTATTTTTTATCCTTTAAAAAAGATGTCTTTTCTGCTTTTTAATAATTCGGTCATACATGTCCCTAAAAAAAATCCTTTTTCTGCTTTCTTTAATAAAAAATAAAAAATAAAAAGTCATGTATCTAAAAAACATACATAATTTCTTTTTATTTGATGACAACTGGTTTTGATGAACTCTCTATAAGTTAAACTTCCCCTGACACCTAATAATAATCATTAAACTTTCTCTTATCAAAATTATGATGACACGTCTTGTCTAATTATAGTGTTAACTGTTTTAAAGTATTGTGAATTATTATGCTATAAATATTATCCACCTAACCTTCTGTGTTCAAATCCAAAGGATTTCTGTTGTTCCCTCCAAAAATACATATCCAACCCTCTTTCTTAGTCTTCTTATTGCTGCTATTTATTTTTTTAATTTGATGTTTGTTTTTTATTTATCTTTTCCCCCTTTTAAATAAAGACTTTAAAAATATCTTAATATTACATTTAAAATCATCCTTGTAATGTAATTTATAACGCTCTCCCTAAATAAGATTTTATGATTTTAAAACTCTTCTTCTTGTTAATGTTCACTTATAAAAAGTCTTTTATTTATCTGCTTCAGACTTACTGTTCGTATCAGGCTATTTCTTTTCTTTTTCTATTTTTTTTTTTTATCTATGAACCTTTTTTATAGAGATAAAAAGAAAAAACAAACTCTAAATCTTGATAAATAGATAAATGAAAAAAAAAAAGCCAAATCTATCCTTTTTAAAACCTCTTTGTGTCATCAACATGACCAAACATGTTTTTCTTTCTCTATCCTCATTGATCACTGTCATGCTTTTTACACATTTATTGAAAATTCATCGAAATGTTTTAAAATAATCATATATTCTATGTACTTTATGGCTTTCAGACCTTTTCTTTCTCTTTTTCATTCCACGCCATTATTATCTATCATTCGATTTTCTATCATATATTATTTTTACATGTTTTTTTTATATACCTTTCTAAAAGGAAAAGCATACTAAAATATATTTTGTCATGATTCATTTCAAATCTTAAACACTTTGCTAGTCATTTGGTCTTCATGTTGGTTTTAGCATACCTTTTTCTGTCTTCATTATCAAATTTTAATTTGTCTCTAAGGCTACTAAAATATATTATAATTTTCATCATGTGTTTTGTTTATAAAGAAACTCTATATATATGTAGCCGGAATAATATCTTCAAGCAGAAGTGATTTATCACCAAGAAGACTCCCTCGAAAAACTAAAAAAAAAAACCCTTAAAAGTCCCTCTTTTATGATCACTCTGCTTTCTCTATTCTTCTTTTACACTCACATATATACTTTACCATTCTTTATATATTTCTATTGACCTATGTATGTATCTTATATGATTATTCCACCAAAGGTATAAGGTTGTTCTTGTGTGATAATAGGGGAAGATCTTGAAAATGTCTTGAAATAAGTTAAGAAATATTGGGACGACATTATTACCGCCAAATGTTAACAACAGCAATCGTAGTTTGCTTAAAAAGAAATCATTGCATTTTTTTTTTTTTTTTTTTTTTTTTTTTTTACTCATCTTTTTTTCTCCTGCATTGCATCTTTTTATTATTTATCAGTTCTTTGCTTAAATATTGAAGCAATTATTTTTAATTTAATAATACTTTTCATTTGGTGAGATTTAAAAGGATCATATCTTGGATTTTTTTTTCTCCCCACTAAAGTAGGAATCCCGGTCTAATTTAGAGCGGGTATAAATCTCATCATCTATTCAAGAAATGTTAAACTTGTACAACCCAAGAAATAAATATTTCTTCCTATTTTATTTAAAAACGTGTAAAATTTCTATAAGAATTCAAGTTACATTAGTTAGAGTATATTTTTTTTCTTTTCTTTTTATTTTATAAACATTAAAATGTGTTTTCCGCTATGTACACCAGACCATGAAATCCATGTCACTTAAATGCATTTTTTTTTCTTTTTGTAAGATTTTAGATATCATACTTAAAAAAAGAAAAGGGTATATTTCATTACCAATAAAGTTTTTTTTTTTTTTTTATAATGGATCACATATGTCGTTTTCATCGAGGTAATAATTTTCAGATTGGTAGCAACCTTTTAAAAAAGAAATCAGGCCATTATTCTTCCTTTTTATTTGTCTGTGATTTCATGCATTATTCCATAAACAATAATACATGCAAATACACTGACTACATCTGATCAGTTCGAGAATTGCATATTTTCTTTACAATTTATCATAAAAATGGAAATAAAATCCTTTTTTTTTTTTATCCGTTAGAAACGAAACACTTTTTAAATGAAAGACTTTTTAGTTTAATTACTCTCTCTGTTCTTGCAAAATCATGTAATTACTTGATTAGTGTTCTATTTTTACATAAATATTTCTTGTTGTTGGTTTTAAAACCAATTTGGAATTTATTTGAATATTTCAAAGTATTTCAGGTGAATAAGAAAATATTGCTATCTCCTGTTTCTAAGTTTCTCATGCATAAAGCTTCTTACAATGTGTAATTTACAATCAATTGATCAGAAGTCGCAAAATGTCAAAGACTCATCAGATAAAAGTACAAAAAGTGGAGGGGAGGCTTTTTCTTTTTTTGTGGAGCAATTATTGTAACTTGGCTTTCTTAAAGTGATCTTATTTATTTTTAAAGTAACCATTCCTTTGTCATTCTGAGGTTGTTTGAAAAGACTAAAACATCAACATCAACTTACTTTTATGCATACAACTTTAAAATAATCATGTGAACAATTGATAGATCGTTTAATAATGTTTTTTTTGTTTTACGGTTTTACCATATTAAAAAATATTCGTTTTGCCGGTTGATGTTTATTTTGTACAGAACTGACTTCTTTTTTATTCGATTTATTTGACTTAAAAAGCTCTACTAGTAAATCTTGAAACTGATTTGAAACACCTTTTACATCGAATGCCTTTCAAACATATAGTCTTCTTATTTTTCTGTCCTTTTAATTTTTTTCTTTTTTAAATCAAAGTACTTATTTTAGAGAGATTGTCAGCTTAAAGCAAATTAGTGTACGTTGTTTAATTTAATTAGGTATTGAAGAAAATAGTCAATATGAAAATCATTCGAAAATACCAAATAAAATATTGGTTTTCAATTTCATCATAAATAATCTAAGTCTGAAATTAATTTTTATATGGTCTTCCGTTTGTAAAGTACAACAAGCAAGAGTAACATAAATTGTCATCATCATTTCGATATGCATGAGAATCTGAGTAGATCTCGAAGAAGAGATGAACTTTTTCTTCTTACTTAGCCTCTTTTCTTTTCTGAACCTTTTTTTAAAAGATGAAGAAAGAAAAACCGGACATAGTTTCACATCTACTCTTTACACCACCAACCTTAACTTTTTTTCTTTATTTGTTTATATTTAATTTCTGTCAGTTTAAATATTTCTTGCACCCGTTTAAAACCGACACCCAGAGAAACATTTGACAAATTGTGCATAGTGACACGAAACTCTGCACACGTGTATTTTAATATTTGCAGTTGGGATTTTCGTGTGTGTGTGTGGGTTTCGTTTCTTTCTTTTTTTTTTTTTTTTTCATTATCTTCGTGGAGATGCTCTCTCTAGAGTAAGAAAATAAGAGCGATCTCACTTTCATTCTTTTCGTGCAAAAATATTACTTATATATATATATATATATATAGTATTTTCTTCTTGGTAATTCTCATCCTTTCACTCAAGACTCCACTCAAGAACATTCATGAAGAAGTGCGAGGTTGAGTGAAAAGACAGAAAAGCTACAACTACTACTATTACTATTTTTATTGTGATTTTCTTTTTCCATGTGTATCTGTGTATGAATAAAACTACGTTATTATCTTTGAAGAAGTGCAGATGTTTTTTTGTTTTTTTTTTTTTAAGTTTCTTTATTATTGGGATTGAAAATGGTGAATGAATTTCTCTAAAATGTTTCTCTTTTCTTCGTTTTTACTTGTGAAACGAAAATAATTACTCTTTTTAAAACCAATTTGAAAAGTATAAAATTCTGAGTTGGCAATTCAAGACATTTACTCTATCTCAAACATTTAAACTACTGATTTATTTCAAATAATAGTCTATTTCTCAGCATATTTACAAAATAACAACTTGATTCTTTAAAAAAAAATATAGTTCGACTGCATCTTTTTGATTGGATTTGGAAAGTCCAAATTTTGCTATGCGATTAATTAATTAAAAAAGAAGTCATTTTTGTTGATAGAAATATCAAAATGAATAGAAATAGAAAGTCAATAATGTTTTATTTACTGTAAGTAAGTAAAATAAACCATTTCTACTAAAGTTGGATATTAAAACAAAAACAAATAGTTTTATGGAGTAGTCGCTTCTAACACAAAGATCCTGTTTTAAATGTCCATCATTCTTCACAAACACATCTGTCCTTGCTTATCACCCGATCCACGTTTATCTATTTTTCTTTCTCTTGAATTTGGAAATAATCCTTATAATCCCTAGTGCCTTTCTCTTTTGATTTCAAATGTAGACCTGAATAGTTCGTCATACAAAGTAAAGAAAGACTATTGCTACCTCTCTATTAGTATCGAACAAAAACCTCAATAATCACCAACGTTACTGCTAAATACTACAACAATAAATTGTTTGATATTTTTATTTTATTTTTCTTGTCCTGGTTGAAGAAAGGCAGTAAATCTAATATTACTTAGTACCCATCTTGTGGCGTGTTGACTATTATCCTTTTCACATATTGACACAAGGACGTGAGTGTCCCAGAGTTAGTCGCCTTCGGTTCGCTTGTAGCCATATTGTATCTTATTCTTCTGTTACTGTTGATACATGTGCTATTCTTGTGTTGACTCTCTATTAAAATATTTTCCGCTTATATCCACGCACACACGATGTATATATATATATATATATATACACGCACATACATATGTACATACATATATTTTATAATCAGGCTGAATAATAATAATAATAATTATATTTGGCCTTTTAGAATTTTTTGTTCTGATTACCTGCAGATCTCTCTCCAAGAATTTTTTTCTGTTTGTTCCTTTTTAGTTTTTAGTTTTATCTTTTAATTTCTTATTTGTTGACCTATGAGGTCTTTTTATTTTATTATTCTGTAGCCACTAAATTGGAGCTTTCGGTTTCATTCTCTCTCTTTCTCTATCTCTCTATCTTCCAGTAGCCATATTGTTGGAAAGCTTGTTTGTTTCAAAAGACATGCCCTCAATTTTTTCCCCCTTTTTTCCGTTTTATGTCCTTTTTTTTCATTCTTTAAGAATATATATTTAGCTAGATGTATCTTTCAACTCTTCATTTCCCCATTTTACCTATATTTATTATTACTCAATTATCAGTCAGTACTATTAACCAATAAGTGTTTAACTAGAGTAGACACAAAAATGTGGGACTTAGTTCGAAACCAAATAATTATCACTGATTTTCTGTATTTTATTTCTAAACAATTTTAACAATTTCTCTTTTCTTCTTTATGAAATTGTTATTAAATTGTTCACATATCCCTAAAAACTAAAGATATGAATGCTTTTTTCGTGTATAAAAGCAGAGTTAAGTAAATATAGAAACCGGTTCATCGTCATCTCTGTCCTAATAATGTACACTACAAACTACATAAATATTTTAATTGCCTTTTCCAAATAGAGGAGGATTTATTCAATACTTGCAAGCGATTGAAAGTTTATTTTAAGCTGTTAAATCTCTTTTACGATGACCTCAATAAATAGTAGTTTAGTTTAAACAAGGTGTTTTCTTCTTAAACATTGAAGAGAGAAAAAAATCCAATTGATCGAAATCAAACTTTTATTAAGGAAATCAGTTCACTCACATCATCGAACTGTATTATTATTTCCTTTAATTTTTTCCTTACCGGTTTATTTATGCCTGGAAGAAGAGTAGTTTTGTTCTTAGTACTAAGTACTTTATTTTTACTAATTTTATCTTTACAAGCCTTTTTCTTCTCCTTTATTGCATGCCTCCCAACGTGAAAATCACTTGGAATCGAATAGCTTATCATTTTATAATTTTACCATTTGAATGAAATCATTATTTTTATTTGTCTTTGGAGTCCTGATCAGATGTCTATTATTATTATTTTTAGGTCATTTGGTGGTGATGATGATAAAGCTATTTAATTAACTATTAGTAGTATTATTGGTCCAAAGATAAGATTTTGTTTAACACTTAGTAACAATAAAATAAAATTTAAAAACGAAGTTGGTATTATTATTCGTTCAGTCTGTCTACTTAAAAATGTAGTGGCAATACTTGTTTTTCGTGGTTTGTAATAATAGCACTAATAATGGAATTAAATAGTAGTAGAAGCAGAGTATTAGAGGAGAAAGAGAGTTGGGGGTTGTTGTAGAAGTGGTAACAGTAGTTGTTGTTAGACTACGACTATTACTTCTAGATAGTAATAATGAAATATCAAATAATCTTTCTTTGGTAAACTCCTGGTTTAACCAGGGCAGACGACATGCTCCTTGGTGTTGGTTTGTTTACATTAAAAATTTATATCAAGTAGACCTTGACAAAATGTACTTTTTGCTCAACTTTTATCTTTTACTATTTTAAAAAAATTTTTTTTAAACCACCATCATCATCATCATAATAATAATGATGGCTACAATTTACTACTATTGCTATCACTTAAAGACATTATTTTTTTTTATAACTATATTTATTAATCTCTTATCACCTGTATGTGTTTTGTTTTTTTAGCCTATCTATTTTTAGCACTTGGATTTATGCAAAATTAGTTTCGTACATAAAAACCCATTTGTCTGTCAACAGTAATAATGACATTAAATGGTCTTGCTATTATTAATTAATTAATAAATAAATTATAACAACATTGTCTCTGTTATTCTCCGGTGGAAATAATATTTTTGTACTTATATTTCCCAAACCAAAAGAGTGCAATTTCATTTGTGAAGCTGACCTTCAGTTCACGTGTTGATTAGAATTTTTATCATAAAATCATCTGACATTTTCATTTGAAGGAAGATATTTATTTATATATTTACTAATTAAACTAACGTCAAATAAATCTTTCTTTTTCTAACGTCCGTACAATAAGAGCTTGTACGTGTGATGACCAATATTAAATTATTATTATTATTATTCACCAAGTTTCAATGTAAACTTTAAAATTTAAAGTTTAAATTAAATAAAACACTTAAACAAAAACTGGAATCCTACGCTAAAATTAAAGAAGTTTCTTTTGTGACAAATTTGACAGCACAATGTAAAATTGTCTAGTGTACTCACTGAGTTATAGTACTCTCTCTCTCTCTCTCTCTCTCTCTCTCTCGACACGTAAAAATGCTTATTCAGTATTTGTTTCCTTCCACTCAGGTTTTGTCCCAGTTAAAATTTCTTGTCTTTTATTTAAAAAGTCGGCAAAATATTTCTTCAACCAAGGACTCTGGATCCTCTGGGTGTTGTTCGTTCACGTCTTTCTGTTACAATTAAATAAAATAATGTCGGTGTTGAGGGATTTTAAACTACTAACACTAAGCCATTATGATCTTTCTCTCTCTCTCTCTCTACTGTACATGTTTCTTTGTTAAGAAACATGGTTCCTCGTGTTAAAAACGTGTAAATCTCATATAGGCCGTTTCTCTACAGGAATTTAATTCAAAATATTGTTAGATGACAGATTATACAATTGATTAAAACCATTAATCGATTTAATATAGCGGATTTTTTCCCCCTTAAAATATGTCGAGTGGTCTCATCGACCCCATTCCTCTTCAAAGTACTGGTATGTTGTTAAACAATAAAGCGTCATAATACGAAATGGTGATTCGTATTAGAAAGCACTTTCTGTTAAGAAAAATAATAAATTATATTTACTTTTTCTAAAGGTTTTCGATAAATAAATAACATTATCGGATTCTTTGTTTCTAACTTTCCTTTGTAAACTACTGTGATCTTAACCTATTTCATCGTTTTCTTCCTTGTCAGAAAAATGTCCTGTAATATTTTAAGTAGCCTCTAGTTGCTGCCCAGTGCTTCTTTGTGCCATGAAGAAAAGCAATAAATATCCCGGGTTGTTGAAATATGCCTTTCTAAATCTCTTTCACTTACCTTTCATTTCCTTTTACTGCCTATAATTACCGAGTCATATCGAATTCTTTAAGAATGTATATTGCATCAATTATTATTAGATAGTTGCATTAAATGCAATCTCGATACTCTTATTCATCGAATTATGCGTAAATCACTGTGAAAAGATATCGAAGCGGGCAGATTGATTTCTAATAGTTTCTGATTATGGTGATAACAATATATTTAATAATAATACTTACTTATTTGAGTGAATATTTTTCCTTTTTTAGAGAGGAGTTTCTGTTTATATTGTAAATTTGTTTTTTAAAAGCTGTATTTTTGAAGGAAGAACAGAGCCCCATCGTTAATTATTTTATTTATTTATTTATTTATTTTTACTGTTTAAACTATTTTTTAACATGAAGGCAATACTAATAATAATTGTTTACTTTTTTTCCATGTCAACAAAATTAAAGTTCATTCATTCTTGTCTCAAGGAATTATTTTTAACTTTGACACCATAGTACAAAAATCGACTTTTCTTTCTTTGGGAAGAAAATCTAAAAATAAACTAATCTCAAATAAGAGACCATTTCAATTAAAATTGGGATGCTGCTTTTATTGATGGTGTCAAGATCATATGACTACTATTAAGAAGATTGAAAATTTTATTTCTATATTTTCTGGTGTTATATATATATATATATATATATATATATATATATATATATATATATATATATGTGTGTGTGTGTGTGTCGTATACTTACTGTGCCATGAAACCAAAAACAGATTAAAAATAAATGAGAAATTGATTTTCTAAAAATTAAAACCTGTTTTGACTCTTTGTAGACTTTGAAACATAGTTAATAAATGTTTTTTTTTTGTATGTCATGATAGTTGCTCATTCCTAATGATGAGTCTTTTAGTCTAGAAGACAGTGAAAAAAGTCTGAAATAAAAAATCAAAGAAAAACCTTATCTGACAAATTGTTTTCGGTTTTCTTTTCAAAACAGTGAAAAAGAACTTGACAAAACACTAAAAAAAACTATAAAATAAAATATAGATGATTTTTTAATGTCAGAAATGAAAACTAAACGCATGGTCTTCAATGTCACGACTGTTTTCATAGTTGTAGTTTTTTTGTTTTTTTAGTATTTTCCTATAATCATAATAAAAATAAACGTTAGTTAATTCGATAAATTAAAATATCACTTTAAAAAGAAATTTCATGTTATCCATTGAATAGTTGTTGGAAGAAACTGCGAAACTTATGGTCCAGTCTCTCCCTTTATTAAAAAAATGAAACTAAAATCTGCTTGCATTTAAACTTCAGGTGACAATTTATTTACCTATATATCCAACGGGAAGCTCTATAAATTGTAATTACAATAATACACCAATAAACTTAAAAATGACTGGCTAAGGATGAGTTATGCAATAATAATGCATAATCATTACATTCATTAGAAGATTAGAATTTTAGATGTTAGTTAGTTTTTTGTTTTTTACTGATTGTAGTTTTTTCTTTAATTTTACGATTTATATTTAAAAAAAAAAAAAAAAAAACTACAGAAACAAACTTATTAGAAACACTCATGATCACGAGAGCCAAAACTTTCATACTATTTTTTTGTTTGTCATTTAAAACCGGCAAAGATAAATGTTAAATTTTATTTATTTTATTTTTTTCATCGAGCTATGGTATTATTATAAAAGCTTTTTTAATATCAGTTCTCAGCATTTCTAGTGTAAATAAATCTTTATTACAACTTAATTTCCCGTGAAATATGTTAGAAAGATATTTAGTTCCTTGAAATAATAAATTTGCGACTATTATTATTCTCTCCAAAGACTAGTATTGACAATAAAAAGTTTAATGATTTGTCATGGTGTTGAGCACGAAATCGAAAATTGCATAGGGCTCTCTAAATAGTAATGGATGTTTTCAATGACAACTGTTAGCTTTTTATATTCCTAAACGTATAAAGATATGCATAAAATCCTTATTTGTTAAACCTAGTGAACGTAGCCATCACAAATGTGTGTGCATATACAAGAAGTCGAAGGTTGATGAAAGGAAGAATTTTTTTTCTTCTTTTTGCAGCCATGTTTTCTGTATTTTTTTTTCTTTTAGTTCTAGCAAAAGTGTACAGACTGCTTGCTGTCTTTTTATCTGTCTGCCTAGCTGTCAGATTTGAATGGTAGTTGGTAGATCCTCTTTCAAACAGATAAGAAGCCTTGCTGACATTTGTAAAGTGCGATCACCCGTATCTCCGCATTCATACACATCTGCCGCATACATACATACATAGACGTGTGTGTGCGCGCGCGTGTCAGTCACATTAGTGTGCGCTGACGCCGATTTATCGCACTTTATAAGTCGAATGTTTTAAATGCTGC